>OZ005649.1:168374584-168699584 GCA_963930645.1 Salticus scenicus
TTTAAGTGTGAATATTACTTACTTTATGAATTGCTATTACTTATGGCAGTAGGAAACCTGGTCTGAGATTTTTGGGTCACAGATAAATTTTGGTTTGCTGCAGAAAATTCTGATACTGTGAACGCTGTGTAGTACTACATAATATTTGTTCAATCTTAAGTTTTTATAGTGCCAGCTGATAAGAAAAGTACCTGGCTTGTAAGAGTTTCAGTAAATTCCCCATCCCTGGGTCTTAACATTCTAAAGCAATTTAAAGAAAAAAAAGTCTACCATTGTTATTCAAAAAGCTTCAATGTTTGATATTTGTATACACATCCATCACATTACAGGGTTTAATACATTAAATTTAACTAAGGAAAAGTTTATTGGTTAAGAAATCAATATACAAAAAGTGCAATATACATTTTAAATATCTAAAAATATTATTACAGTATTAAATAGTCCTCAGTTCATTCTTTGTTTCAATTTTATTTAGTATTTGTTATTAATGTATATATGTATATTTTCTGTCTGTAGATGTATTTAAAAAAAAACCAACTTTATGTACTTTTTAGTTTGTTTGATACTATAACACACTGTATATAATTCTGCACAATGTTATATATTTTTATATTTCACTTTGGATGTTTACAATTATTTCAATAATATGTACATTTGTTAGAAATAAAATAATCTTCTTCAAACTTCTAAAAACTGAATTTTACTTTACTTTGCTTGCTTAGAGAAAAAAAAAAAACTGCATACAGATTATCTGCATACACAAATCTTTATTTTTCAGATGAAGTTTTTAAAAAGATGTTAATTTTTCTTAAGTTGTTATCCACTGTTCTAGTATTAATGGTTATAGCCATTGCCTGCTATAATCTAACAGATATTTTAAAATTACTAAATGTGGTGTATTAAAGCAAAAATAGAATTGTATATTACTTTAACTACTGTCTTTGCTTGCTTTTAAAAAATATATCTATAAAATATATTATTTTATGTATTAAATCATTTCAATGTGAAAGAATGCAGTTAATGTCTAAAATACTTTAACGCGGCTACATAAATTATTATGAATTAAAGTTTCATTGTGTGTCAATCATTTTAGAGCATGATTTACCAGAGATAATTTTTTAAAATGAAATTTGTTATCAAGAAAATTTTAACTTATTTTAACACAACAAAATAATGAACAAGCATAGTTTGAGTCAAAATTAAATATATCACAATTCATAAGACAAAAAATGTAGGCAAGAAGGCAACACAAAAGCAACAATATATAAAAGTACATTTTCATTTTAAGTAAATTGGAGTGTAAAGGTTGATATTTTTATTTACCAACTATGTGAAAAATACCAGAGCCGGGAATCTATTTTTCACATAGTTGGTAAATAAAAATATCAACCTTTACACTCCAATTTACTTAAAATGAATATTCACGGTTGATGAATTCATGAATAAATATTTCTAAATATAAAAGTACGATTGGTGAGATAAATAGAAAAAAAAAAGGATTCTTTAATACCATGTAATATTGAATTAAGTAAAACATTTAAGGAAGAGTTATTTTCTAATTAAAAAAATAAGAAAAATGAAAAAAAAATAAGAAAAAATAAATTTAAAATGGCTGTAGTTATTTGATCCATTTCTACTTTAAATGACTTTAATGATAAATGTTTTTAAAAAATCATTGTTCTAAAATGAGTATAATCTATCCAAGATAAGCTGATACTAGAAATAAACTGGTATTAAAAAAAAAGTTTAGAAATAGTTCTGTATAATAATCTCCCTCTAAAAATTCTAAAAAAAAAAAAAGTTTATTAAGTAGTAAAAGACATATATTGTATATTCATTTAATACTTTGAGCATAAAATAAAAAAGGTAATTCGAAAAAATATTTTTTACTCAAATGAAAATTCTTTAAATTATAAAGAAAAGGATAAAGAAAAAAAAGTAAAGAAATAAAATTGACTGCCTACAAATTAAGTACATTTTATAGATGTTACTTTTATTAATTAAAGAAAAAAAAAAAAGGAAATAAAAACTATGATTCTTAAAAATAAATTTATTATATTTTACCTAAAGGTGATAAATAAAACTATCTTGTTCCTACTTTATATGTTCTGACATTTATGATAACATTAAAATAATCTATTTAAAAAAACTTTTAAAACCCAAATTCTTAATATAGCATATCACATAAATCTTTTTGAAATTAGAATAAAATTTAATTTGCAAAAAAAAATGTAACTTTTTTGTTTATTAACCAAAATTGAGGAAAATTGAACTGTGTTAAGAAAAGAGTAATTATTTCTTAAAATTCACAACAGATGGCAGCACCACACAATTGCCTATAATTTTTGCGATTTCATTTTCTGATTAAGGGCAAGATCTGCAATTTAATTATTCATTTGAGGCACCTTTTTATTATTATTTTAGTTTATTATTTCTTTTATATTGTAACTTAATATTTTACTGATTTGGTTAATGTTTATATGTTTTTTCCTAATCATTTTTATGTTGTATTGTTAATTGTTTCATTGACATTTTAGTGAATATTCTGCCCAATAGAGGGCGCTTGTAGTCCACAAAAAACTCTTTTTTGCTTCTAAAAAGAGATGTAAGAAAAAGGCTTCGTAAAAAAACTCTTCAAAAATTCTTAGGGTACTGTGTAGTCAATGAGAAATTTTCTTTTATCAATTGACTTCTTTTTTACTAATTATATGCAAAAAAATAACAATCCAGGGGTATCTAACGCTCGACCACCATGTTACTAACATGGCGCTCTAACCACCTGAGCCACGGAGAGACAAATGTAAAAGCTTATATTTACCTTAAAATGGGGGCGCATTTTTTATTAGCTTGAGATTCACAAACATACTGTAGTGAATGACAGTAAGTACAAAAGAATTTGGATGAAAAGGCTAATTAAAAAAACTCTTTAAAAATTCCTGGGATACTGTGTAGTCAACAATAAATTTTCTTTTATCAATTGGCATCTTTTTTACTAATTGTCAGCAAAAATTAACACTCCGGACATTCGGGGTATCGAACGCTGGACCACCAGGTTACTAACATGGCGCTGTAACCACCTGAGCCACGGAGAGAAATGAAAAAGCTTGTATTTACCTTAAAATGGAGGCGAATTTTTTATTAGGTTAAGATTCACAAACATACCGTAGTGAATGACAGCAAGTACCCAGACAGCACATTGCCTCCCCAGGATATCTCCAAGATGTCTTCTGGATGAAAAGACATCCCAGAAACGTCCTTAAGATGTACTGTGGATAAGTTAACCCTAACTGTGCTGTTAGGGTACATAGGAATTTGGGAAAAAGGACAACTGCTACTCATAAAAGTTACAATAAGCCATCAAGTTTATAAAGAGATAAGAAAAAGCTAACAAATTAAGAAAAAAAAATACTTTAGTTAGCATCGACTGTAGCTGAGATATTTCCAATGTCATTAAATAACATTCTTGTTAATATCGGTGTCAGTTTAAATTTGAAAGATAAGTAGAAAATTCTCCTTATTCAGAAAAGTAGTCTTTCTCTTATATTAAACAAGTAAATCCTGCGACTTGGGGTAAAAGAACAATTGAGCTTATCCTCTTCTTCAGGAAAATTTGCTTTCACTGTTAACCCTTTATCGGCCACTTGCAATGCAACTCGGAAATGGATATAATAATTTTGATAAAAGTTTGGGGTTAATTGTTTTTTGAAAAAAAAAAAAAGATTGAGCTTATCCTCATCTTCAGAAAAATTCACGTTCGTTGTTAACCCTTTATCAACCACTTGTAACCAGTGGCGCAGCGACGGGTGGGGTCCAGTGGGTCCGGACCCCCCCCCCCATGAGCTAAGATTTTTTTTCCGGAAATGTATGCATTATGCAGGGCCTGATTATCGCAGTGGCAGGTGAGGCCCGGGCCCCGGACCCTGAATAGCAGGGGGCCCTAAAACTAATTTCTTTGGTGATTATTTGACGACTATTTGTTCTGTGTTCAAAAATTTTGTTCACTTTTTCAACTATTTTCACATTGTCAAGTACTGAAAGCAAGGGTCTAAGAAAGCATGTGTGCCTCAGGCCTTACATGAAGTCAATCAGGCCCTCGCATTACGCATAAAAATTCGACCAGAAATTTGTACAAAAATCGACTTATTTTTACTTTCCAAACATAGGTATGTAAGAAAACTATTGTAATTATGCCAAAAAATCCGACTGCAACAAATTGAAGTTTGAAGTTTCTACAAGATTTGAGGTTCCCGAAGTTCATTTTTGCTCTATTTACGGTGATGTATGTATATAAGTATGTTTGTGTGTGCCTGTAAGTGAACACGATAGCGTCTAAAAGCTTTGTTTCAATAAACTGAAAGTGTGTACGTATGTTATAAATCGCTTTAGCAAGAACCATATTGATTTTGATGAATCTAGTCCTTATATATATATATATATGTGACGAATTCCCTTACTTGAATCACATAATAGCTATGAAGGAAAGAGGCTGGCACTCAGTAATAACTCCAAAATTGCAGCACATGTTTTTATTTATCCATCTGGAACATATAAGGTACAGTCCATGATTGTGAGTTGAGCAAATGGATGCAGTGCAGTGCAGCTGAATGCGATCACGTGACCCCTCTCGGGCCGTTATTTGACGTAAGTTTACTAAGCAAGAGCACACCAGAAGAGAAGAGCTCCTCTGCCCGTGTTTTCACTTAAATACTGGCATTTTAGGCGGGAAATCACACCACTCCTTCCTATGCTTATTGGATATTAACTTAATGATTGACAGATTAGCTGAGGTCCAGATAACTGGGATTAATTACTATGCAGCTCCAAACCACAAAAAGCTGCAGATTGCACTTATTCATCACTTTCTTGTCTTAAAGTTGGTTCTCTTTTATGACTTTTGCGTTATGCTCACGCATTGTACTAAAACTTACTTTACAGGGGAAACTTTAGAATTAATTTTAAGTTAAGACTTTCTAATGGGATTTTCTTTAAATTATTGCTCACTATTAATTTAAAATAATAAAATAATAATTTAAAAACTTACCTCTCTTTATCCTTTCATATCCCCCCCCCCTCCAAGACAACGTTCCCCTGGGCTTGCCTGCAAGTCCATGGGAACTCATTCCGAGGTGGCAGATAGTCCAGGAAAAGATGGTCTGTCTTATTGTGTAGAAGGAGAAGTGCATATATTTTCCCTTTAATTATTAATTTAGTCCCGTTTATCGATTTTTTTTTTTTTTTTCTTTCTGTAGAACTGCACGTTCCACGTGCTCAACCCTATACATACAATAGTGTCCTAGAAATATAAAATAAAACATAATGTAGCACTCTTATACAATATTATCTTAAAGCAGAAATTTCTTGTTCCCAACTAGTTGGTGACGCCTATAGTTTTATAATAGTTTTGTGTTCATATATAATGAACCATTATAACAAGGTCCTGTAAATAAGTTTTGTAACTGATCAGTAGGCAAAATAGTTCATTTCTTTGGCGAAGAAGTCCTTTGGATTTGCACAGAGTCTTTAAAATTACATAAAAATATAATGACGTTGAACAAGATATTACACATCTGCAAGGAATCTATTTTTTAAAAGAAATATACGGGATTTGCAGTTTTCTCTACTGTCCATATATTTGAAAAAATGACACTATAAATACATTTTATCATTTCAGATCATTGACACTTTTTCCTGGTTAATGTAAAATACATTTTCAAACAATTATATAAAAATACTTACTAAAGATACAAACAATAATAATATTAATAATAGCAAAAATTTTTTACAAATTATTTACACCTAAAACCAAGTTAATTACTTTGTTTGAGTAATTATTTGTTTTCAAAGTATTACAGACTGCTATAAACTTCAAGTTTGGCAATCCACAAAAATTATATGGTGGGTACATTAACCCTTGAAACTCTGAGAATGTCAAGCCTTTCCAAAAGTAATTTGGGATAAAGGTGGAAACTGGCTAGCTTCTACAGAGAGGGAAAACACATCAGTTTTCCCGTGTTCTCCGAACACATCACAATGGTGAAGATCAGGAGACCATGAGAAAACATACTGCTTATAGAAAGGGGGCTTAGGAGTGGAGGATCCTCATTTCACGAAACCATCTACATGATATTTAAGAAAAAAAAAATTAAATAAATCAAAAAGGTATATTTGTAAAAAAGAAAAGTTAAGGGCACGCTAGTGCCACTGAGTCAAAGAAAGGAAGATATGTCTCCCGACATCCCTCCGATTTCTTTAACTCAGCTAGGATCCTCATCCAACGTGTATGGGGAAATAGGAAAGCAAAAATAAAAAAAAACTTGGGACTGGAAGCTGATATCTAACTAATTTATTCATGACTTAATTTGAAATTTTTAGGATTATTATAGTATTTTAACTTAGATGAATGGACAATTTCTGAATTTCTCTTAAAATGAAGGCTGGGTTTGTCTATTTCAAAATTAACGTTAGATAATTGTCTTAAGATTTTATATGGGCCTGAATAAGGTGAACTCAATTTACGCGTGTTTGGATATTGAAATTCCTCATAAATCACTTCATCTCCAACTTTAAATTCCACTGGGAGAAATCGAGCATCGTATCTGACTTTGTTTTTATTATGATATTGTATTGTTTTTTCTTTTGCTATTTTTCTAGCTTCATCAACTGAAGGGTAGTAATTATTATTTGCCAATAAGGGGTCATATGGTAATTCTCCTAATAATAAATATTTAGGTGGAAACTGAGTTACTGAATGAGGTGTTGAGTTATACTGATTTAAAACTTCTTCAAGTAATTTAGTCCAGGGAATTTTGTTTGAAGAAGAATTAACTTTACACTTTAAACGCGTAACAATAGTCTGATTGAGCCGCTCGACTTTCCCGTTGCACTCAGGATGATGGCTACTTGTTAATAGGTGTTTAACATAATAATTTCGAAGAAATTTTTTAAAACGGGATGAAGTGAATGCTGCATTTCTGTCCGTTAACAATTTTTTAGGCACTTGAATTTGAAATAATTGTTTTAAAAAGTTTGTATAAGTTTCAGTGGTAACGCTTTTTGATGGAAATCCCCACACATAACGGGTTGCATGGTCCACGACCAAATGCAAATACTTTTTTGTAGAATTATAATAATTAAGTCCACCAACAGTGTCCAAAGACAAACATTCAAAAGGTTTATCTGTTGGTGGTACTTCTTGTAACGAGCCAAATCTTTTTTGTTTACATTTTTTGTTTAATTGACAAATATGACAATGTTTCACAAAACTTTCAATATCTTTATTAATATTAGGCCAATAATACTGGGGTGTAATTAAATTTACCATTTTATAAATTCCAGGATGTCCAAATTGAGTGTGGGTTTTCTCTAGTAGGGATAATCTTAATGACATAGGGACTATTATCTTATACAAACCTTTCTTTTTAATTACATTTACATCATCAATTTCAATAATTTTCTTACCATTAATAATTATATTTTCTTTTTTCTGATTGTCTTTAATTTCATTTAAGTCAAGGATGTGTACATGGTGTGACACATTTTCTAAAACAGGCAATCGGGATAACATATCAGCTTCAATATTAGTTGAACCTTTTTGATATTGAATTTGGTAGTCAAACATACTAAGTTTAAGGGACCAGCGGAATAATCTCCCTCTTAAATTTTTAACATTTTTTAGCCAAGTGAGAGCCGCATGATCTGTATGTATGACAAATTTTTGACCGTGCAAATAATGATAAAATTTATCTAAAGCATCAATGATTGCTAAACATTCTAATTCAGTAATGGCATAATTTTTTTCATAATTACGTAAGTTTCTAGAATGATATGCTACTGGATGTAAATTGCCATTCTCATCTGCCTGCTTAACAACACATCCCACACCATGACTCGAGGCATCAACAAATAAATGACAGGGACTTTTGGGATCATAGAGTCTTAAAATGGGTTTACTTATTAGAGCATTTTTTAATTTTTTGAAGGAATTTTCGCATTTTTGGTCCCAAACATAGGGGACATTTTTCTTTAGCAAATTATTTAATGGAGCTCTAGTTTTTGCATATTGTGGAATAAATCTAGCATAAACATTTACGGATCCCAAAACTCTCTGTAATTCCTTGACATTTTTTGGCGGTTTCAAATTTTTTATGACCTCAATATTGGGATTATCAGGCGTAATAAGTCCATTAGTAATTTCATATCCTAGAAAATTAATTTTTGTTTTGACAAAATTACATTTTGATAATTTTAATTTTAAGTTTTCTTTAATACAGATTTCAAAAAGTTGCTCTAAGTGCTTGAAATGTTCTTCTTCTGACTGTGAAAATACAATAATATCATCAAAATAATTACATGCAAAATCTATTTTGTATTTATTTAAGATTCTTCTAATTGTTCGATTGAAGATAGCGGGGGCATTCTTGAGGCCAAAGGGCAGGTATTTCCATTCATATAATCCAAAAGTTGTAGCAAAGGCCAATTTTTCAGTATCTCTTGGGTGGATAGGAATGTGCCAATATCCACTTGCCAAGTCAAGAGTGGAAAAGAATTTTGCTTTAGCTAATTTATCTAATAAAGTATCTATTCGGGGAAGTGGTTCAGCATCGGTTTTTGTTATCGAATTAAGTTTACGGAAGTCAACACATAAACGACTCTTTTTTCCTTCTTCCTTCTTATACACCAGGGTTACAGGTGCCGAATAAGGGGAACAACTTTCTTTTATTATACCTGCCTGTAATAAATTTTGAATTTGGGTTTTAATTTCTTCTTCTTCCTTAGGGGAAGTTCTATATGCTCTGAGTGAAATAGGTAAATCAGAATTTAAATAAATTCTCTGGGGTTCCATACGAATTCTTCCAACGTCATATTTTGATTTAGCAAAAATTTTGACATATTTTGATAATAAAGTAGGAAGTTTTCCTTCTCTAGCAGACTGAGGAGTTACGTGATTTTCTTCAGTGGCAGGAGTGTACTCTATCTTCTCTACCCTATTATTTGATTGAACATTAACATTTTCACTTCTAATTGTATTTTCACTTTCAGGAATTAAATGTAAGGTTTGAGAGCAACTTGGTACATTTTTTAACAATGGTAGAATATTGTTATTTTGTGTTACACATTTTTTAGCACAATCAAAAGTTAATTCAAATAGTCCACAATGATCTAAGCTAAGGAGAGCATATGGTAAGTTATTATTCAAAATAAACATATCAATATTTTTTGTAATATTACCTATTTGTAATAACAGGGAACATTTTTTGGTAATCTTCAACATCCCTTGTGTTTGTACAACATTTATTGACGAGATATTTTTTGTGGGAAGTCCATATTTCTGAACAAAATGTTGAGGAAGAATACTTAAACTGCTGCCTGTGTCGAAAATTAAAGGAATAGGGTTATAGTACGAATTTGGTTTTTTAACACTTTGACTTGTTTGCTGATTCTTTCTTTGGGTACCCTTCTGTTGAATTATGCGACCGGTCGCGGCAAACTGTCAATATGTGTTATTTACACCTTCTGTCGTACTGTTTCCTACTGTGGACTCTTCTGTGGTATGAGTCGGTTGTTCTTGCTTGAAAGGGCATTCTCTATGCCAATGAAACGCGTTAGGGATGTTAATTTTAGTACAATATTTACATGGAAAAGGAGGTAAAGGTCCTTGAAAATGTAGTCGTGCATTTGCGTTTGACTGCTGGGGTCTAGGCCCTCGTAAATTGGGTCGGTTATCATGAGTCCCAGTGGGTTGATTTTGATTAGTGTATCCCATATGGGGTCTATTTACATTAGGAAATCGATAACTCCAAGGTTGTGGACGGGGATTGTATTGCACAGGGGCCCTATTGAAGACTTGAGAGTAGTTATATTTTGGATACTGATCCGACTTAGGTGGGAGGGGTTCAGCTGATTTTTCCGATAGTTGCAATTTATCTAAGCGATGAACCAAATCCCTCCATTCATTTAGGATTTTCGGGGAATTAACCACCACAAGTTGTTTTAACGTTAAAGGCAATCCGTCGGTTAACCCGTCCAACAGGAATTTAGGTTTTAAACCTAAAGCTTGTCCCACTTGAAGTTTCTTGTGGTAGTAATCTATAACATTGTCACCCTGTTTGAATACAATACTTGAAAAATCATTTAAAGAGGTCTCTCCAGGTGTAGTAAATTGCTCATTAAAAATTTCTACTACTTCTTCCCAGTGCATCATATTTAAGCTATTATTAACATAAACTGTTAGGGCTCTCCCTTTTAAAAATCTTTGTATGTTCCTAACCTTCCAAATTGCGTCTTTTCCATTCTCCTGACACCACGCGTCAAAATACGGTAACCACGCCGTCCATAACATTCCATTTTCAGGGCAAAATTCAATAAGCACATTTTCCTCTTTTAACGGTGTGTTTGTAGAAGAGGAAGAGTTATTTAATTCACTTAATTTACCCTGCTCCGTCTCTGACATGGCACCTAAATTATCTCCACCTGTATTCTCAGGGACCACTGGATCTTCGGGTGGGTCCTTGGCCATCTTAACTTCTATTTTTTAACTTCAAATTTAGAAAATTCAAAATTTTTTTTTTTTTTCAAAGAAATTCAACCTTTATGAAATATATTCAAGTTTCAAATAAAAATAAAAATTTAGAAAATAATACAACTTTGTGAAAATATCAATTTTTAAATTAATTATGCAGAACATTAAGAACAAAAACTAATTTAGATAACCCTTAAATATAATAATATTCAAATTTCAAATAAAAATTCAAAAAATAACAACTTTGAGAAAATATCAGTTTTTAAAAATAATTATGCAGACATTAAAAACCACCACTAATTTCGATAACTCTTAAACATAATAATATGCAAATTTCAAATAAAAATAAAGCTTCAGAAAATAATACACTTTAACTTTGAAAATATCAAAATTTTTTTTTTTTTTTTTTTTTTTAAATACTTATGCAGAAAATGAACAATTAAAAATAATTTATATACTCCTTAAATATAATAAATATTCATTATTAAATATGGGAGAACTGCAAAATTACTCATTTTTAATATAGTAATTAACACACATTAAGTTCCTTTTTATCTTAAAATAAATAAATCATTTGCTCACTTACTTTCCAGTGCCGGAATAAAAAAGGAAAATAAATAAAAAAATTGCTACTTCCACTTTCTGTCTGCAGTTGTTTATATTCTGTTATCTTTGTTTAATTCTCCATCCAGTGAATAAGACCATTGACCTTGATTTCCCACACTATTGAAGAAACATCTGCTCTTGACCTTGATTCCACACTCTTGATAATAACAGAACACATTATGAATGCAGAGAGATCCACACAATTTGACCCACTTTATTTGAGAGGAGATTAATTCTCTTTTGAATGAAAGATTGCAGAAAAAGCTGTTTTTGACTGAATGAATTTCTTCTTTATTTTCTTTTCTTCATTAGGTATTAAAGATTAGGAATGATATTTTTCTTTTGAAAAAGGCTGCCTTTATTCATATAGCTTTAATTTATTATTTTCTTTCCTTCTGCAGATTTAGTTTATTGTTTTTCTTTCTATTGAAAAGGTTTGCTTTTATTGATATAGATTTAGTTTAATGTTTCCTCGAGAGGGGTCAAGATCAAACATAATTAATTTTCTTGCAGCCATAACTTGAGTACATTATTTACTTTGTAGCAGGTGTTCATGCCTGTCGACTTATTTTAATGTGACGAATTCCCTTACTTGAATCACATAATAGCTATGAAGGAAAGAGGCTGGCACTCAGTAATAACTCCAAAATTGCAGCACATGTTTTTATTTATCCATCTGGAACATATAAGGTACAGTCCATGATTGTGAGTTGAGCAAATGGATGCAGTGCAGTGCAGCCGAATGCGATCACGTGACCCCTCTCGGGCCGTTATTTGACGTAAGTTTACTAAGCAAGAGCACACCAGAAGAGAAGAGCTCCTCTGCCCGTGTTTTCACTTAAATACTGGCATTTTAGGCGGGAAATCACACCACTCCTTCCTATGCTTATTGGATATTAACTTAATGATTGACAGATTAGCTGAGGTCCAGATAACTGGGATTAATTACTATGCAGCTCCAAACCACAAAAAGCTGCAGATTGCACTTATTCATCACTTTCTTGTCTTAAAGTTGGTTCTCTTTTATGACTTTTGCGTTATGCTCACGCATTGTACTAAAACTTACTTTACAGGGGAAACTTTAGAATTAATTTTAAGTTAAGACTTTCTAATGGGATTTTCTTTAAATTATTGCTCACTATTAATTTAAAATAATAAAATAATAATTTAAAAACTTACCTCTCTTTATCCTTTCATATATTTTTTTTTTTACAGAGACACAAAGAAAATTCCTTATCATTTATGGCCTATGGGCCCAATTTTTTTCAAAGTCAACGTCAACGTGAGTGCTTTGGAGTACCTTTACTTCCATCGAAAGTATAAAAATCTTGAAGATGATTTTTCAGAAAAAAAAAAAAAAAAAAAAACAGTCAGGGATTTTAATTTAGACTCTGAAAATATTCCACGCGTGAGCAGAGATTTTTCAGAGTGAAGCACCAGTCGTTAAAAAAATAAATAAAAATAAAATAAAATAAAATTTTTAACTCCTTGAAAAATCCTAAGTGCAACATAGAAAGCTATTGCATGCGTTGACGAGACAAGTCCGGACGGCGGAAAGGAAGCAGGGCGTCCCCCAAAACACGGTAAACCGTTCAGAGTCCCTCAATTTGTAAAAAAAAAAGAAGGGGGGGGGGGGTGGAAGCATAAATTTATATAATTATAATAAAATTCAGAAAAAACCTTTAGTGAAATAAAATATAGAACTTATAGCATCTATATGCCTTATTCAATAGAGGTGAAAATTTGTACACAAGTTACGAGTCACCATCGCACAAACAGTGTAGATATTGGTTAATCTAGCACTTACAGCTTTACTAAAAGGACACAAAGAAAAATTCTTTATCATTATGGCCTATGGGCCCGAATTTTTTTATGTGCAATAGCGGCTTTGTAATGTGAGTCAATATATGTGAGTGAACACGATATGATCTAAATGCATAGTTCAAATGAGCTGAAAGTTGATACATATGTTATAGGTCACCGTAGGACAAATCCGAAGGATTTTGGTAAATTTAGCATTTTTTTTTTTTTTTTTTTTTTTTACGGAGGCAAAGAAATTTCTAATTATAGCCTATGGGCAGAAATTATTTAAGTACGATAGCGTCTAAATGCCTTATTCGACTGAATTGAGAATTTATATACATATTATAGATCACCGTCACACGACGGGTAGGAATTTTGTAGAATCTAGCACTTGTAGTTTTTTTACAGGGGCACCACAACGAAAAATTCTTTATCAGTATATGGCTTATGAGCTCAAATTATTTAAAGTGTGATGGTGCCTAAACGCCTTCTTCGATTGAGCTGAAAATTTATACACATATTATAGGTCATCGTCGAAAGAACTAGATTTTGGTGAATTAAACCCTTATAGATTTTTACAGCAACACAACAAAAAATTCTTTATCATTATGATCTATGGTCTCAAATTATTTGAAGTGCAATAGTGTAAAATTAAACAGTATACTATACGGAGAAAAATACTCAAACATCGTATTATAATTTTCATGTTTGTTTATTTAACGACTTTTATTACTTTAATTTATTTATTAGCCATTAATTACTTAAAGTTCAGAAAGCGAAGTGGAGTCACTCCATATTTTTTCTTTCATAAAAGCCTTATTGTCTTATTACATTCTCTCGTCTCTTTAAAAATATTAAATAAACATAGTATATATCTTATAATCCACTCTAACCCTATACATGAGTATGCTAGCAAAATTGTTTCACAATACGTATATTATTGATTTCCACTTAAATTTCTTCAGAAAGTATCCAAGGTGCGAATTACATTATCCTTTTTTGGAAGAATGTTTTTCGGCAAACTCAGGTGTAACAGTTTTGAGAAAACATCTGATTCTAGCGTCAAAGAACTAAATTACCTTTTCACGAAAGGTGACAAATTATTTTGAAACTGGAAACATGAGAACAATAATCTATGTTAACAGACTTAAATTTGGAGTTGAAATCCTTGTTTTTGATCTCTCGCGTTTTGTGGGCTTTGCAGCAACATGTGTTGTGCGCTATTATTCATTCTCCAGACCAGACGACACCCTGCACAGGTCGCCCTTGGAAAGTATTCTTTTCTTTGTTTACATACATCTAGAATTTCTAAGAAAAAGGGATTATAGATGAGGGTCAGTTTGGGAGAAGACTTCTCTGAGAAATTCAGAATCAATGAAACAATTTAAAAGTTTCTCAGCCAGTTACAGGTTTTAATTTGGTTTTTTAAACAAAGAAGGTAAGCACTTTTCTGTTCATGTTTTAAATGGTTTAATTATAAATTCAAATTACAAATGTTCGAAAGAATTGTATTGGAGTAAGGTTAAGTCCGATTATCTTCTATAGGGATCTAGGTCTGAGTGGAATGCCCTCCAGTCTTTCTGAATGATTTTAGTCCGTATTCACGTGAGTTTTGGAGAAAACAACAACAAACACTGTACGGCTAGACAAAGGAAGGCGGTCTGGGTTCATTCAAAAGGACGATAAGTCTAGTTTTAAATGTTGTAAATCAATAGTTAATTATATAGATCTAAATCAACAGAAAGTGGAAAAACTCAAACAAAATTAATCTCGAATTTTAATAAATTAATTATTAATTAAAAGAAGTTAAATTTATTTGCAAATATAAGATTTAAAGTTCTTTTTTTATTTGGTATTTCTTAAAAAATAGTTTATTTATTTATTTAATATTTTTTCAAATATGTAATTGTAAGGAATTATACACGTATTATGCATTTTTCATCTTCAATAAGTTCAACCCATGTACAAATTTAGAAGTTTAAAACTGAGTCTAGAGTTAAGTTTTTCTTGGTCGGACCTAAAATATATATATACAGTCATGGCCAAAAGTATTTGTACACTTATTTTTTTCCTAAATATTTTTTTACAACTGGAAAAAATAAATTCTGATTTTACTACTGGTCCTAAACTGTTTATATTCTCTAAGGCATACATATTTGCTATAAAATTATGGGCCTTAGTGTAGCCGACGAGGGCATCGAAGTCCTAGGGCCATGGCCTGGATCTAGTCCTTACCTCAACCCGATTACAAAAAACTTGCAAAATCTATGCCCTCCCGGATTAAGGCCGTCCTACAAGCCAAGGGTCGACATACAAAGTATTAAATGACTGTAAACTGTTAATAAGTGACAGCTATTGACATTTATTTCAATTGTTGTTGAATACTTTTGTTTTTTATCAAATAAATGATATAATAAAAGAGAAATGCGTGAAGTGTACAAATACTTTTGGCCATGACTGTATATATATACGCTGCATAATCTAAAAGGTTTTTTATTAAAATAATGTTTAACGAATTTTCCTATTTAAGATTTATGTACAATTTTAATTCAATCAAAATCCTGAAAGGGGTATAGGTAGTAAAACACTTAATTTTAAAAGAAACTCTTACTGTTTTAGACAAACTTTTGATTTGAAACAAAATTTGTGAATGAAAGTAAATATCTTTAATGTGATTTAATATATATATATATATTTTTTTTTTGTCCTTTCCATTGTGAGGAAAACTTAAACTAACTGTATTATTGCATGAGATCTTAAAATTATCCTTGAGAAAAATTATATGTACAGTCGTCAGCAAAAGTATCTGAGCCCTAGCCAATAATTCCGATATCAAAAAAGTACACTTAATACTTTTTTATTAAATAAATCCTTGTCGAATCATGACTGATTAAGAGCATGAATCGACAAGGATTTATTTAACAAAGCAGTATTAAGAGTACTTTTAATAAACAGGGATTATTGCTAGTGCTCGGATACTTTTGCTGTCGACTGTAGTTCACAGTTTTTCAGTTTGGGTTTGAATTGAATGTTAAACTATTATGATATGAAGGGGTCATTACAAATTTTTCATTTATGTCTTTCTAACATAATGATGAATAAAGTACTTTTTGGCACATCCTTTGCCAGAAAAGGAAAAAAAAAAAAAGCAGTAATTTTTATGAAATTACTGGCATAGTTATTTTTGTTCACTTACATCTAATAGATTCTGAGATATAGTTTTCAAAATTTTTTGGCGCTACAACACTTGTTACGCTATATACATCAAAGTTAGACCAACAGTTAATATCATTATTATTACTATTATAACGTAAGTATCACTGATATAAAATTCAGCAAATTCCATGTGATAGATTCTATGGTAGATCTTTAAAAAAAATATGGTAGAAAAACTATTATTTTATAATCTTATCTGCTCCAGATTATCACAATGTAATTAAATGAGACATTTTGTGAAATTATATGCAATTGATCATGCGTTACTGGGGGAACGAAGTTCTTGCACATCATTCAATAAGAAGGAAGGAAGAAAAAAAAAAGGAACTCGCAAAACAAAGAGGGATAAATGGTGTTGGTGTTGGAGTACCCTCCATTTGGTCGTTTCAAAGGATTCTAGAAAGCCACTGAAGACTCCGAAACGCGAAACCGAAGAGATTTGAACGAGGGCTTTTAGATATTTGAGAAAGCCTTGGTTCGAAACCGGCATTTTCTGTCGACCAAGTTTGCGGGAAAATTGTCAAAACATCCTAATAAAACAAAATCTCGCAAAAAATTGACTGAAAGCTGAAAAAAAGAAAATTAAATTGAAAAAATAGAAGCACAAGGCAGAAACTGGTGTAGTTATTAGGTCTTTCAACAACAGTTCAAGTCTTTAGAAACGCAACTAGATACATTAGAATGATATGGAAGAAAGTTTTGTGAAGACCAAGCAATACAAGATTTTGTTGGTTTCTTGTTAAGTTTTTCCTAATTATATACACAATTATGTGCACAATGTAAATTTTCCGTAATTTATTGATATAACTGCCATATGGAAAAAAAAAAAAAGAAAAGAAAACTAGTATGTTGCGGCCACTGCATGACTTTCTTATATATTTTTTTATACAAATTCACCAGCAAAAGTAATTTATTAAAATTATCTTCCATGATGATTGCAGACGTTTTACTCCCTAAATATATAAGAAATAATAGTATAACATTAAACATCCAAAGAAAGTCAATTTTATTTTGTATATGACATCTTTAAAAAAAAAAAAAACTTTTTTTGCTTTTTTTTTTTTTTTTTTTTTTGTTAAAAAAAATCGATAACTTCAATTTGAATTATCGCAAGTCGATGGTTCAACCATTCGTTTTAAAGGTATTGTATGGATGAGCTCTTTTGAAAGATACACAAAATTATAATTCGCCTCCCCCGAGGGGGAGGCATTGCTCCTACATATACAATTTTTTCCCCAGTTAACTATCATTATTTATTACAATTATTGTTATTTTTTTTCCATAATGATTATTAAAAATAATTCTCTTTACGTACATTTATACGTAATTTTGTCCAATACCATCATATTAAAATTTTAGAAAAAGTGGGATCACAACGTTGGACAATTTCCTCCAAAATTTGATAGGCACTAATTTATGTCAAAATGCATCTATATATAAAATTTTCTGAAATTCTGTGCTGTAACTCCTGAAATGCATTTGCTACAAAATTTTGTCACACACACAGACAGACATTTTCTAAAAATGCTCAAATCGTATTCTAGACTACTCAAAACGTATAAATCCATCGAAAACACGAGGTCAGAACTTTTCACGATTCTAATATTTTCTTCTATTAAATATTGAAGAAAGTAAAAATAAAACATGAAACGATTTGTGACGATATTTTTGGTCCATTTTCAGAGATTTTATTCCTGTTTTACATTTGTTTGAATATGTTAATTTTATTTCGAAATTTGAGGATATGACTTTGAATCGTGCTGTTAGGGTTATCCCTTTTTAATAAGAAAAAATGTGATATGCAAAAAACTTAAAATAACTCGAAAAGTATTTTTTCCTCATTATTATTTGATTTAATTATTATAATTATGTTAGGTATGGTAGGTTTCTTAGATGTGGTAGCTCATGACAACCTAAAAAAAGGGGACCGATCCATTGAACCAGAAAAAACTAGTATGTTGTGGCCACCACATGACTTTCTTCTATATTTTCCTATACAAATTCACTCAGTAACATTTAAAAAAAAAAAAAAAAAAAGTTTTTTTTCCCCAAGTTTTCTTTTCGTTAAAAGTAAAAAAAAAAAAAATCGATAACTTTGTTTTAAATTATCACACATTTATAGTTCAACCATTCGTTTTAAAGGTGTTGACGAGACCTTTCGAAAGATACCCATCTTGAAATTTTACCCCTCCCCCGGGGGGTGCTTCCTCTCAGGGGAGAGGAAGCGATGCTTCCACATACACAAATTTTTTTTCCTTATTAACTACTACTATTGTCAATAATTTATATTAATTTTACAATCACAGGTTAAGAATAACTCTCATTATGTACATTTATACGACATTTTGTCCTATACTGCCATGTTAAAAATTTAGAAAAAATACGATCACAGCGCCACCTATTGAGCGATTGATCCCCAAATCTAATCAGCACCAGTTTATGTCAGGAGCCAACTAAATACCAAGTTTGGTTAAATTTCGTTAAAAAAAAAAAAAAAAAAAATTACGATTTTTTTTTGTTTTTTTTTTTTTGTTAAAAGTAAAAAAAATCCATAACTTTGTTTTAAATTATCACAGATTTATAGTTCAACCATTCGTTTTAAAGGTACTGACGAGACCTTTCGAAAGATACCCATCTTGAAAATTTACTCCCCTCGAGGGGGACTTTCCCCTCAGGGGGGGTGGAGAGGCTCCTACACATACAAATTTTTTTTCCCAGTTGACTATCTCTATTATAAATAATTCTTGTAAATTTCATAATGATTACGAAAAAATAATTCTCTTTATGCACATTTATACAAAATATTGTCCTATATCACCATGTTAAAAATTTAGAAAAAGCGGGATAGCAACGCAACCTGTAAGACAATTTTTACCAAAAGTTGATAGGCACTAATTTATGTCAAGGTGCAACTACATACCAATTTGTATGAAATTCTGTGCAGTAGTTCCTGAGATACAGTTGCCACAAAAGTTTGTCACACACACACACAGACAGACAGATACATTTTCTAAAAATAGTCAAATTGTGTTCTACAGCTCTCAAAACGTGTAAATCCATCAAAAACCCGAAGTCGAAAATTTTTACGAATCCAATACTTTCTCTATATTACATATAGAAGAAAGTAATAATTGTAATTTTAAATGAAGACAGCTATAAAAAAAAAACTCGCATATAGGGCCCGACCTAGACTACCTTGAGCCCCGGGGCAAGCTTTTTCTGGGGGCCATGCTTGCAGTGGCATGGAAGGTCTTTACGTCGCAGAATATCTGCATGCGATTCTGAGTGGGCCCCTTAAAGAAGAGGGGCCCAGGGCAGCTGCCTACATGCGTTAGAGTTAGTCAGGGCACATATATAAAATAGGTTCCAAATGGCCCTTCATGCTTTTTAGTTTTTTTTTCTCCTTCTTAGACCCCCCCTACCGAAATTTTCTGGCTGCGCTACTGCTTGTAACATATGGCAGAAATTGGATTTACTCTAAAATAAATATTATGATTTTAACAAAAGTTTGAGTGTCTTTTAGAGTGCTAAATCGATTGGATATATCTTCATCTTCATGAAAATTCACATTCGATGTTAACTCTTTATTCGTCAGTTGTAAAATATGGCAAAAATTGGGGTTTTCTCGAAAATGGATGTAATGATTTTGATGAACGTTTAGGGTGAAGTATTTTTTTGGTGTAAAAAAAATCTATTAGGCTTATTTTCATGAATTTGCAGTGTGCTGTTACCTTTTAATCTGCTGGTTACAAAATACAGCATAAATTGAGTTTGCTTT
This sequence comes from Salticus scenicus, assembly GCA_963930645.1. Taxonomy (NCBI): domain Eukaryota; kingdom Metazoa; phylum Arthropoda; class Arachnida; order Araneae; family Salticidae; genus Salticus; species Salticus scenicus. The sequence continues at coordinate 168,394,507 of OZ005649.1, forward strand.
GAAATGGATATAATGATTTTGATGAATGTTTAGGGTTAATCTTTCCTTACGGGCAGAATTTCTTCAATCCCAAGCAAAAAGGTGCTTAAGAATACTGGGTTGGTTTTACCGTCGTCCTAAACATTTCTACCCCTAAAGCAGGGGGTGCAGTACCACATGCTTTAGGGGAGGAAATGTTTGGGACGATGGTAATACCAACTCTGTATTCTTAAACTCCTTTTTGCTCAGGATTGCAGAAATCCTGCCCATAAGGAAAAGGTTAAGAGTTATTCAGGATTAAAAATTAGACTTCTCATTTTCAGGAAATCTTGCATTTGCTGTTAACCCTTTAACCACCAGTTGTAAAATATGGCAGAAATTGGGTTTTCTCGGAAACAAATATAACGATTTTGATTAAAGTTTGAAATTGGGGATGTTTTAAAGTGAAAAATCGATTTGATTCATTCTCATATCTGGAAATTTCTCTTTTGTTGTTAACCCTTTATTCTCCTGTTGCAAAATAAAGTTGCAATTGGGTTTACTAGGAAATGGACGTGACAATTTTAATAAAAACTTAGGGTTAAAGATTTTTTGAGAATACAAACCTATTTCACTTATCCTCTCCTTCACAAAAATTAGCATTCTCTGTTAACACTTTTTTGTCCATTGCAAAATATGGTGGAAACTTTTCTCAAAAATAAATTGAACGATTTTAATAAAAACGTAGGTTTCTCAAAAAAAAAAAAAATAAATAAACTTCTGACACATTCTCATTTCTAGAAAAGTAAGTGTTCACTGAGGCTATGTTAAACCCTCACTCCACAATGACAAAATATAACTTTAACTGGACTTACTTTTAAACTGGTTGAAAGATTTTGATAAATATTTAAAGTTTCGGAGACTCATTAGATGACAAAGTAAACTGAATTTTTCTCATCCTCAGGAAAGTCAACAATGTTCACAGTTAATCTTCACTCCACCCATTGTAAAACTGTAGTAGAAACCTTACTTTGTAGGAAATGGCTATAAAGATTATGATAAAAACTTAGCGTTAAGGGTTTTTTGAGATTTGAAACCCATCTGATTTATTCTCATCTTCACAAAAATTAACTTTCACTATTAACGCTCATTTTGCACGTAGCAAAATGTGGCAGTTTTTTTTTTTTTTTTTTTTTTTTTTTTTTAACTATTCGAACGAATTTGATAAAAATTTAGATTTCAAGACATTTTGAGTTTATAATTGCATTGTAAATAAAAAAATCTGACGTATTCTTTAGAACATTCAGCGTTGACTGGTAATCCACGCTTTCACCAAGAAAAATTAAAGGTTTTTTTTTTACGTACTTGAGATTGTTTTGAGATGACATTTCGATCTGAAATACTCTCATCTTTAGTATATTTAGCATTCATTGGTAACCCGCACAACACCCAGGAGAAATATGGTATAAACTTTGTTTTTTTGGAAATCGTTGGAATTTTTTATTTTTTTAATGAAAAGTTCAATAAGTCAGAAATGAACCAGTCTGACTTATCTCCTTTAGAAAAATTAGCTGTTACTAGTCTTTGCCTTAAACAATATGTAGCAGAAATCTGGTCTTCTTAAAAACTGCGGGAATGATTTTGATAAGAAATTGTTAGAGATTTTAACCTGCATTTTGCTCTGGGCAAAGAAATAAATATAATCTGAAAACAAATCACTGTATCCACACTGAATTATTTTTTATAAAGAGACTGAATGGACTCAGTCATCCAGGTACTTATGTGTCACTTGATAAATCTTAAATATGTATTAAAAACATATCTAAATTTTAACAACATATAGTTATATTAATAATATAATAAAATTAAAAACACGTTAAAAATACATTTGTTAAAAAGATAAGACTTCCAAAGCTTTTCGACTTACATAAAACAAGGCATCATCAGGGAATTAGTTGTACACACTACAGAGCAGTTATATATACTTCTGTACCATATGATCAACAGTTAAGTTCTTATAAAAAATAAATTCAACTGGAAGTTATACAGGCTGGAACTGTTTCAGGAAGGAGAGGTGCTACACTTGCAGGCTGGAGCTGTTTCAGGATGGAGAGGTGCTACACTTGGAGGCTGGAGCTATTGCAGGGTGATGGAGAGGTGCTACACTTGGAGGTTGGAACAGCTGTAGAATTGAAGAACTGCTAGTCAAGAAATTGTAGAAACATCAGAGTGCAAATGTAGGAACTGAATTTATTAAAGGTGTTTTGAAGAGTCACATGAGGCTATTGAAGAGTAAAACTATGTGGAACTGGAAAAAACAAGCTATTAGTTATTTTATAATATAGTGCCAAATTATTGGCAAAATTGCAGCATCTTTTGAATTTATTGAATTTTTATGTTTAATTATATTAATAGCTTCACAAAGATACAGGTCTTGGATCGTAGGAGGGGCTGAAATAATTGACGTTATCCCACATAGGAGTAGCATTAGGGTTATAAATAAAATCAACTGAAGTAGAACTTCCTTTATAATTACGCTGATGTTCTTGAATTTGTTTTGTTAAAGTTCGCTTAGTTTGTCCAATGTAACAGAAAAGTTTTGTTATTTTCAATGGTTATTTTATATACTCCTTCCACTAGGTCAAGTTTGGTCACGATCACAAAGAGTTAATTGTTTAATAGCTCTGGGGGGGGGGGGGGGGGGGCACTGAAAGGAATTAATATACTAAATTTACGTTGAATATAATTTTGAAAATTATAGAATTGTTTACAGTAGGGGAGACTATTGGTATAATGCAATTTCAGAGTTGAATTCAAAGTATGATTAATAGAATTAATTGACATGCTGTTTTTTATTCTATTAACAATTTTTATAATATTAGATTTACTATACCCTGCAGCATTACCGATTTTAATAATTTTTTTAATTTGTTATTTTCATTAAATTGAAAAGTTGTATAATTTATGGAACGGGTAATATAGAAATTGAAAAAAGCATTTTTATATTTAGTAGGGTGAGCTGAATCAGCCGGGATAGGTAAGGGAATAAATGAATTTTTGAAAAAAACGTCAAACCATATAGTTGAATTATCAGTATTGGATGGATCTTAAGGTCAAAAAACGGAATAGTACAATTAGTTTCTGTTCCAATTAGTGCTCTTCTGTTTCTCGACCTTAAGATCCATCGTAATACTGATAATTCAACTGTATGGTTTGACAGTTTTTTCAAAAATTCATTTATTCCCTTACCTATTCCGGCTGATTCAGCTCACCCTGCTAAATATAAAAATGCTTTTCCTATATTACCTGTTCCATAAATTATACAACTTCTGAATTTAATGAAAAACAAATTAACAAAATTATTAAAATCGGTAATGCTGCAGGGTATAGTAAATCTAATATTATAAAAATTGTTAATAGAATAAAAAACAGCATGCCAATTAATCCCATTAATCGTACTTTGAATTCAACTCTTAAATTGCATTATACCTATAGTCTCCCCTACTGTAACAAATTCTATAGTTTAAAAATTATATTCAATGTAAATTTAATATATTAATTCCTTTCAGTTCCCCCCCCCCCCCCGTAACTATTAAACAATTGACTCTGTGATTGTGACCAAACTGGACTTACTGGAGGAGTATATAAAATAACCATTGAAAATAACAAAGAACTTTTGTTACATTGGACAAACTAAGCGAACTTTAACAAAATGAATTCAAGAACATAAGCGTAATATAAAGGAAGGAAGAAGTTCTACTTTAGTTGATTTTATTTATAACCCTAACGCTACTCCTATGTGGGATAACGTCAAAATTATTTCAGTCCCTCCTACGATCCAAGAACTGTATCTTTGTGAAGCTATTAATATAATTAGACAAAAATTCAATAAATTCAAAAGATGCTGCAATTTTACCAATAATTTGGCACCATATTATAAAATAACTAATAGCTTGTTTTTTCCAGTTCCGTATAGTTTTACTCTTCAATAGCCTCATGTGACTCTTCAAAACACCTATAATAAATTCAGTTCCTACATTTGCACTCTGATGTTTCTACAATTTTTTGACTAGCAGTTCTTCAATTCTACACCTGTTCCAACCTCCAAGTGTAGTACCTTCCCTTCCTGCAATATAGTTCCAAACTCCAAGTGTAGCACCTCCTCATCCTGAAATAGTTCCAACCTCCAAGTGTAAGACCTCCTCATCCTGCAATAGCTCCAGCCTCCAAGCGTAGTACCTCCTCTTCCTACAACAGTCCTAGCCTTCAAGTGTAGCACCTATGCATCCTGCAATAGTTCCAGACTTCAAGTATAGCACTTCTTTATCCTACAATAGTTCCAGCCTCCAAGTGTAGCACCTCATTACCCTGTAATAGTTCCATCCAGCCTCTATGTATAACTTCTAGTTGAATTTATTTTTTATTAAGGACTTAACTGTTGACCATATGGTACAAAAGTATATATAACTGCTCTGTAGTGTGTAAAACTAATTCCCTAATGATGCCTTGTTTTATTTATCTAAGGCGAAAAGCTTTGGAAGTCTTATCTTTTTAATAAATGTATTTTTAACGTGTTTTTAATTTTATTGCAATAATGACATGTGTTTACAATTTAACTCTTGAGTTTGTTTATAATATATTAATGTTAGTAACTTCCATCTGACATGACTAACACTTAAGAGTATATATAATCCTTTCAATCCCTTTGATGCCAATTGGAATCATATCTAAAAAAAATTTTCCTGCGCATCTGAAACTGCCACTGATTCAAAATAAATACTATTATAATCTAGATACATTTTCCCACTGAAATATATAATTCCTTATATAAAGCATAAGGAAGTACTGTGAAACCATTATTTACATTAAAACCCGAATAAACTACTACGTTAGAAACGACAAAGAAAAATATTGCAAATGCATACAGCTGTTTCGGTAGCCTAAAGCGTACCGTCTTCAGTGCAAAAAGGATTCTGAATCAGGAGAAGTGCTCGTATATATAGGAGAGGGACCGGATTTAGTTCAACCAATAGGATTACGGGAAAGGTGGGGAGAGTGGCCAATAGGAATTTAGGAAAGTCAGCTGTGTAAACCGTAGAAAAATTAAGAAAATGTGGACTGGATATAAAATTTCCAACAGTCAGACAAATAGGGAACAGCGAAATCACAATTTACAAGGTTTTTAAAATTTTTATAAATATGGAAAGCTTCAAAGAAATAGAGTTCATGAATGGATTTAGGTCTGCAAATTATTTTTGCTGAATTAAATTTAAAATTATGATTTTCCTCCCAGCAATGTTTAGAAATAGCCAATTTATTGGTTTCTTGTTTGCGGACGTAATTCATATGTTCTTTTAGGCGAAATTTAAGACTGCGTTTAGTTTGGCCAATATATGATAAACCACACTGACAGGAAATACTACAAATTCCTCAAGAATTATGCATATCAATGGGATCTTTTAACTGAGAAAAGGTGAGTTTATTGGAAGGCGAAAATATTTTAAAATCATATTGTTTGAGAATTTTAGCTATGGTTTGACTGGATTTAGGAAAATAGGGTAAGACAATACTGATATTAGAAGAGACTGATTTAGTAGACGAAATACGAGGGAGTTGTAATTTTTGGATAGCTTTGTCTATAATGGAAGGGTCATAACCTCTGTCAATTGCAATGGCTTTCAGGTATTTAATTTCAGATTTTAATAAAATAGGATTTGAACAAATATTAAGGGCACGGTTTACAAAAGTATAGAAAGCAGCCATTTTTTGGTTAGGTGGGTGACATGAACGCGCATGGGGAGTAAGGGAGACAGCAAAATTTTTCTTGGGGCATTTATAGTATTGCCTGTCAGTGTGGTTTATCACATATTGGCCAAATTAAACGCAGTCTTAAATTTCGTCTAAAAGAACATATGAATTACGTCCGCAAACAAGAAACCAATAAATCGGTTATTTCTAAACATTGCTGGGAGGAAAATCATAATTTTAAAAATTCAGCTAAAATAATTTGCAGACCTAAATCCTATTCATGAACTATTTCTTTGAAGCTTTTCATATTTATAAAAATTTTAAAAACCTTGTAAATTGTGATTTCGCTGTTCCCCATTTGTCTGACTGTTGGAAATTTTATATTCAGTCCACATTTTCTTAATTTTTCTACTGTTTACACAGCTAACTTTCCTAAATTCCTATTGGCCACTCTCCCCACCTTTCCCGTAATCCTATTGGTTGAACTAAATCCGGCCCCTCTACGATATATACGAGCACTTCCCCTGATTCAGAATCCTTTTTGCACTGAAGACGGTACGCTTTAGGCTACCGAAACAGCTGTATGCATTTGCAATATTTTTCTTTGGCGTTTCTAACGTAGTAGTTTGTTCGGGTTTTAATATTCCAACGCCAAGTCTCCTGTTATTATCATTATTTACATTAACATTATAAAAATGTCTAAAATAGAATCTAATGTTACATTGATTTAAGCTTTAAATTATCAACAGAAGGTTGTGTCTTAGATCAAATTTTCACTTTAATTAGAAATGAAGAATTTTAAAATTAATGCTGTGTCTTGAAGGTAATGTGTCTTGAAGATAGTGCCCTTGGCCCCTTAGCGTAACATGTCCCTAGCATAAGGGGTTGGAATTAAGGAAGGAGGAACAGAAGAAGCCATGCCCTTAGTGTAAATAATAATTATCGAAATTTTATGACTATTTCAGTGAACAATGGTTTGAGAATCCCAGAATTTCTCTATATTTATGGAATGTATATGGGCAAAATCATCGCACTAATAATCCTGTGAAGAACTAGTATTGCAGGTTAGCACTACATTGAAATTGAAAACATCTTATTTGCTTATAAATAAGCTCATTGAACAATATGCAGAATATGCTGATTCCATAATAAGATATGCAAAAGGGGGCAGTCAGCTGACTATAAGAAAAAAAAAAACTATATTCATGTCGATGAAAAAAATAATAATGATATTCAGTAAATTGGAAGAAAATGGAGACTGGGAAAATGTTTGATAGCATTTACATATACACAGAATGTACAGTGAAATGATAACTTAACTAGCAATCCTTTTTTTTTTTTTTTTAATTACATAACACTATTTTAGATTATTTTTAAAGTAAATTGAACTTTATTATCTTACCTTATTGGTTTTGAGACTTATCTGCAATGTACCTTTACATTATTGAAATGCAGGGTAAGAGAAAGTTGTGTGAGTGACACACCAGATTATTTTTTTTGTGTGTGAATGTGACAACAAAGGACATTCCTTCAAATTCTAAACACCCCCCTAATTTGCGATAGTTACTTCTGAAACCAAATAGCCAATCCTAAGTCTAGATATAGTATGAAGGAAAGTTGAAAAGTTCACTTTTTTATTTTTTTTTTTATTTATTTATATATTTAACTTATTACAGATTTACACTAAAGGCACTTACGCTAAAAGCAAGCCACTGAAGGGGGAAAACATTTACGCTAAGGACACTGTCGCTAAGGGTGTGGCCTCTTCTTGAAATGTATGTATGATTTAAAAAAAGAAACAAATAAATATAATACAAATGTCAAAATTCCATTTTATTCTATGTAGACTGTACATAACAAGATACTCCTTTTCCAGATGTATTTTAGCTTTATACACATATTTGAAAATTTCTTTTTTATACTAAAGTTAACACACAAATATACAATAATTTAAGAATATAGTTATAGCTAAAATTATTAATGTAAGAAAAATATATATATATTTGCATTGATAATTTCTTATATAAATTATTTATCTTCTTGCTTAGTATTTTGGAGAGAGGAACTTTCTTGCTCTGTCTTTTTCTTGAGCTTTCTAAAATAGCCTTCTCTTGCTTTAGTCATATAGTGCATTGATATAGCAAGATTAATAAAAGCTGGCATATTTGCCTTCAGCCAATTATGTACAAACCCCTGTAATAGAATTTTTTTTTTTAAGTATTGTGTGGAAGTATCTGTGATTACAAATTATATATGATATTGATTTGTCCCTAACTGCAAGATATTTGGCAGTTCAACCTGCTATAAGTTTCCCCTTTAAGCGCCCGCTTCACTCACCGTTGCCGGAAGCCGAGGCTAATGTTATTCTATGGGAAATTTTCTTTACTTATTATTTATTAACTAATCCATATTTTTAAATTATGTTTTCACATTCAGAAAATTCCCAACTGTTAAATTGACGCACCTTTTTAAAAATATATTTTTTTAATTTTTAATATTTTATTTTGAATTTCCAAAATGAGAAATTTCAGATGTTGAAAATTTGTATTTTACAGCTTCAAAATTAAGTATTAAAAATTAAAAAAATAAATTTTTAAAAAAGGGGCGTCAATTTAACAGTTGGGAATTTCCTGAATGTGAAAACAGAATTTAAAAATATGGATTAGTTAATTAGTTATACGTAAAGAAAATTTACCATAGAATAACATTGGCTCGGGCTTCCGGCGACCGTGAGTGAAGAGGGCCGTTAAGTTGATAAAGTCAGTTATTACAAACTTTTTTTTTTTTTTTCCTCATCATTTTTACACTAATTTTTATGATTTTATTTATAGTTTCAGATTCTAATAATTATATTTGATATTAATTAGCATTCATTCTAAAGATGTTGAACTATACTAACAAGAGATTCAGTCTTTAGATACGTATTTGAATAATTTTGTACAAGAATAATTTTGTTCAATTTAAACAAAAAAATTCCCTGGAAGATCCCCTTATGAAAGATTTTAAATACGAGTTTAGACTTCCTGCTTTTATTTCAGTATGCTGATAACAGACTAAGAACAGGCACACAGACCAACTGCTGAAAACTGCTTTTCAAATTCAGGGGACTTCGAAAATGTATATCAAAATTGCATTTCAAAAATTCACCTCCCAAAATACTAATGATTACCATACATGGTAAAAGAAAATAAAAAAGACTCATGAAACATTTCTCTTGTGTAAATGAAATAAGAGTTTTAGATTGTAATAGTAGATGTTATGTATTTACTTCTAAAAATGCTCACTTTTTAAAAAATGTAAAATTTTATGAAATTATATTTAAAATGCAAGATAGTATACTATAGAATTTTTGCTTAACACAGCTACTATAATTTTTATTAAAATCACACAATCAACTGATTGGAAGAAAATCATATTTATTGAAATTTTATTTTTCCGACTGAGTGAAAATAATGCCTGGACCGGGAGACGAACCCCGGATCTTTGACTTACAAGGTCAAGGCTCTACCAATTGAACTATCCAGGCCGTCAACCAGTCACCATTACTCACTCAGACAACCTTTAGGCAGAATCATCTGGTCTATCATGTAGATAGCTCGGCAGAAATAAGCCGCAGGTAATGGAAAACACCATTAAACAATGGGAGAAAGAAATACAATTTTTATTAAAATCACACAGTCAACTGTGGAAGAAAATCCTATTTATTGAAATTTTATTTTTCCGACTGAGTGAAAATAAAATCCCGGTCCAGGCATTATTTTCACTCAGTTGGAAAAATAAAATTTCAATAAACAGCTACTATAGTTTTTGTAATTTTGTGGTTATTTTGCTCTGTGAAGAATGCACACACCCTGACAAGAAATTATATTTTGAAACATTTTCCTCCCACTTGTAATAAAATTTTTCAATTTTTTTTTTTTTTTGCTAAAGATTTCTGTCTGGATGAATATTCTGTTGTCAATGTAATATTTTTTATGTTTTATTACTGGCGTGTGTAGGTATTCCTGTTCATTAAAGTGTAAGCAGTGTGGATTAATTCACATATTTTAACCACTCCTGAACATATATATATTTTGAATCTTAATGGTTAAATTTGGCATTTGATGATTGAATTAAGATTGTTATTTTAATTTAAAAAGTATTTGTTATTACTATGCTTTTATTAACTTCGATTCTTGTTTGTTCGGTACAAATCTTGCAATTTATTTTTAACCAACTTCCCTACTGGCAACTAGACATTTGAAACTTTCAGAATACCTCAGAACTTTATGACAATACAATACTTTGAAGCAAGATTTTCGAATTTTTGATTAGTTTTCTTTTAATTAAAATGCAAAAATAATAACATCTTAATAGCTTTAAAAATATCCATTAAAATATTAGCTATAATTTAATTGTTGCCAAAAAAAATTTACGAGTTCATTTTCTTTCGACATAAAAATAAATGCATTTAATTAAATGTGAACATTAAAAAATTATAAAAAGTTTAAATCATGCATCTCGCATAAAATGACATCCTTATCCCTTTAAAAATTGTATACGCATTAATAAAGTACTAATGTAGTTCTATAGCTATGATTCAACAGAAAATTTAAAAACATGGTATATAAAAAGTTTTTTTTTTTTTTTTTTATCTTCTATTTTAAATTATGTATTGCAGATCTATAAGTAAATTTGGTAATTAACTATTAATTTAACCTGATTCATATATCAGCTTAGTTTAATATTTCTCTGGAAGAGATTAGATAAAATGCTTTGAGAAAGGGGAAAGTATATTAATTGAAATGTGAAATTATATTCCGATCTAATTAAAACTTGTGACCACAGGGCCAAAAAAAAAAAAAAAAAAATCATATGATTTAACTAGAAAGTAACAAAGATTTCCTTTGTACCATTATTATTCTCATCTTAAAATGTCAAAATATTCTTACCCTAATTTTATGAGCAAAATAGCCATAGGAGTAATTTTCAAGTCCAACTGTTTTTATTGCACTAGCTACAAATAACTCTGGGGAAGGAACTTCTAGTCTTGTCTTACGATTTGACATCTTAGTAGCTACGTACCCTGGTAGCAAACTCTGAAAAAGAAAGCATTTACTATAAATTAAAAAAAATTCTAATAAAAAGGTACTTTTCAAACTATATTTTGCTTTTTGTAAGCTAAAAATTTAAAATTTCATTTATATCCATTCATGCTAATTTAAACTAAGGACTATTAATTATGAAATTAAAAAAGAATTATTTATAATAGTTATAGTCAATGAAAAAAAAAAAACTCTCTGTAGTGGTATCACTTCCCTTCCTGGAGTGTGTGCGTGGTCAAATTTTTAATATGGATATCTTTTAAAAAAGAACTCGTGAATACTATTTAAGACTAATGATTGAACCACAACAGTGATAATTTAAAGCAAAATTTTCAAATTTTATATTTAAAAAAATTACGATGTCAGATGTATAAAGCAAATTTTTACTTTCTTTGGACATTATAAGTACAAAACTTTGAATAAACATAAAGTGCAATAAACTCGCTAAAATTGTTTCAGGTCGAAAAACACATGATCCTTCGTCAGGCGATAAAGTAGGCTCGAGTGTTGCAACTATTGCCGCTTTGATTGCAGCACTCGTGCCTACATTGTTCGCCTAACTAAGGATCGTGTGTTTTTTCAACCTGAAACAATTGTTGCGAGTTTATTGCATTTTATGGTGTTTAATCAAAGTTTTATACTTATTGCTTTAAAACGTCACTTTTGTAGTGCTTTCTTATTATTTAGTGTTATACTTCTTTCGAATGAAAATCACCTGCATTCGTCATAGAAAATAATCTTAATAAATAATTAGTACTGAACAGATTTATATACAATACAGAAATACAGAAGAATGTTTTGTGATGGCCACAACATACTAGGTTGGAGATAATTTTATTCACATTTTCAAGAATCAGTCATCTTTTTACTTTCACTTACAATTATTCTCGCATTAAGGAAGGCGTATATATAAAGAGAGAGATTGAGATTTCTTTTCTTCCCTCTCTCTTGTATCCTGTGATCACCACTAGTCGATAGGGGAAGTCGAGATCATGTAACCCAGCTTCCTCGAAGTGGAAAACAGAATTTTTATTAGGAGCTCTTTGTCCCCTTTATCAGCTACTAGTTAATAAAGTTTTGAATGTATAGGAAGACTCATCTACGTGCGATGTGGTGCAAACTGCAAACCCTTAATTTCATTAAAGAAACCACAAAACACACGAGTGCATTAATTCAATTATTTCTGATGTCTTATTGTTAATTACACACACAGTCATTGAGACAGATTGGACATATTTCGAAAGCTCATAATTCTAAAAAGAAATAGAACGAAAAACGAATGCAATAATATTCTTTTCAAACATCTTCACAAGTGTACAAGATTTTTAAATGTAACTAATATGCAATCTTGACTTTAAACGTTGCACAGCAGTGATGCGAGGTGGAAACAGAGTTAGGAATTAGAATGTGAAAGCTAGGCGTCAATGGTACATAATAAATTCAATCGAATTCCAAGTATTACATCATCAAGCACAATGAGAACTGCCTGAAAATATTAATTTAAATTTATTTTATTTATTTAATTGTTTTAATTATTACAAGTCCAAATTCGATTTAAATTAATTCAGTATTTCAGACATTATAATTTATTTTATCATACACTGGTGTTCAAAATTAAAACCCGTTTTCTCGTTTTCTTCTTCTGCACATAACTTTTAAACAAACATACTATGAGCATAAAATTTGGTTGGGTGGCATGTTTGTTATATCATTAATCTAATTTTATATAACTTTAGCATAAGTAATAATTTTTAAACTAATACAATTCTATTTTTCTCAAAAGTAAGCTTTAGAAAAAATGAAAAATTTCCACAATTTCAGAAAAGAAAACTTTATGAAAAATGGTTTTAAGGATGCATTACAGATAGGTGAAGACAGACTTGGCTTCAAATGTTAAATTAAATCCTGATTTTTCTTTCTGTATTCACTTTTCTTTTATAACTGATTTTTTGAACAAAATATAATTTCTAATCTGTAAACTATGCTCAACACCAGAATAATAATAATTTCGATAAATAATTTTATAATGAAGGAAGATAAAAGAAGCAGAAAAGTGATTACAGGAAGAAAAATGCGGTTTTAATCTAATACATGGATGCATGTACATCTTCACCTATCTGTAATGCATCCTTATGACCATTTTCCGTTAAGTTTTCTTTTTTAAAATTGTTAAAATTTTGCATTTTTACCAAAGCTTACTTTTGAGAAACATTGAATAATTGTTAGTTTGAACACTATTATTTTTACTAAAGTTATGTAAAATTCGATTGATGATATAACAACCATGCCTTCGAAATTTTATATTCATTAATTGTTTAAAAGTTATGCACAACAGAAGAAAACGAAAAAAATGGATTGTTGCTTTAATTTTAAACACCAGTGTATATAGATAAACTAAGGGATTGCAATATTTTTTTTTGGGGGGGTGGGGGGGGAGGGGGATACAGCATTTATATGAAAATTTTGTACTTGCTCTTTTTTTTTTTTTAATGATCTTAAAAGAAATTCTTACACTATCAGTTTAAACACATATACATAAGCTCAATAAAGACCAGTATTTTGTAAATTATGATTTTTTTTTTTTTTTTTTAAATCTGGTCATAAATTAGGCATCAAAAATTACGTTTGAATAAGATTTTTTTGCTGTAAAACTTAAGTTTTTTGGTGCAAAATACACCTAATTACGAACCATTGGTGGAAGGTTTTTATTCTGCTTCCCGTCAATTCTTTTCAACATAAAGTCACGATCTAACACCTCTCGACTTCTTTTCTGGGATTATGTGAAGAACACTGTTTAGAGGGTAACTGTACTGAACTTTACTCATTTATGAAAGCAAATTGTTGATGCAATTGTCACAATGACGCCGGACATGCTCCGTTAGAGGTTTGCACGGGCCTGGCTGGGCTCAATTTTTTTTTTTTTTTTTTTTTTTTATACTCTGGTCGGGTCGGGCCTGAATGAATTTTTTCTGGGCCGTGTCGGCCCGAATCTTTTTCTGGTTTCCTCGTTAATTAACGAAAAAGGAAAATGATAAAATATTTCTTCAGTCATTTATTTCACATAATTTTACAGGCTGGTATATCACATAAAATTTTATTTTGTTAAAAAATGTCTGTAATTTTAATTTAATTGCTTATCAGTCTGTTCGCGATCTGATTTTCCGCAAATATTTTTAGCATGTCTCGAAATTAATATATTTTATTTCAAGTAATATTAAATGGTTTCCTATTCAAAATAGTATGCATGTCACTACTAGTTTGTGCACATGTTCAAACAAAAGAAATTAGATATGTTACTGTGTATAAGGCTTTGTGCCCTATGGTCTATAGAGTTTAGGTGGTATGGAGGCTATAAAAATCCTGCCGCTGTAACTTTTTCTCTAAACTTCTTTTTCTTTTCTCCAGTGCTCTGAATGAAAGTAGCATCATTTTTAGCATGTACAAAAGGCTCTTTTCTATTGAATATGGTTGGATTACCATTAAAAATTTTTTTACCGGATCACATGAAAGATTCGTATGCATTACGGTACACAAGAGGAAATGGTTGAACGTGCATTTTTACCATCCTATATTGTTTGATGGGTGTTAATATTTTCGATTTGATTTTCTGTCTGTCTTTGTGCCTTCTGTACATCTGTAATAATGAACTTTTGTTTATATATAATTATCTTGTAAAAGTTCAGCAGTGTTGTTAAAGAAGATTCTGTTGCTTCGTTATATAAAATCTCTGCAAAAGACATGCTAAAAATCTTTTTCATAGAAAGGCATGATTTATATATTTGAATCGGGCCGGGCCTGATTTTATCGTTTTTGGGCCGGGCCGTACACTGACAAAAAAAAAAAACGGCCCGGGCCTCAAAATTCCGGCCCGTGCCGACCTTTACTCCGTAGCATTTTGTTAGAGATTGATTATGGACTTGATAAGAGAAGTGCAACCAACGGTGCTCATATTGAAACTTAAGATAAAATTTATTAAATTCTGCACATTACAGCAAAAGAATTGTTTATATTATTTCATTAAATATTATTATATATCCCAATCTTTTTCGATGACCTTGTATATTGTATTTAAAAAAAAAAAAATAACTCATGAGCTTGTAATATGATTAGAGATCCATGCCGTCACTTTTTGACAGTTAAATGCAAATATCCGACATTGTCTTGCATTTAAAAATTAAACTAGCTTTGACATTTATGAATAAAAACTTTGTTAGTAAACACCAATAAATGGAAAATGCGAAAAAAAATTTGATTCAAAATAATTACACGATCTTTTATGAAGTGGTTAAAAAAAAGTAGATAACGACTATTAACAAAACGATTTAAATTTTGTAAATCATTGTATAAAATATAAAAATTTATCTTACTTGAACAAAAATTCCTTTATCTTTATATTCAATATGAACTGCTCTGGATAAGTGATCCACATATGCCTGTAACAAATAATAATAACTAAATAAATAAAACATGGATTTTATATTTTAAGCTTTTTTTTTTTCCCCTGTCTCTCTCTCCTTGTGGAATTATTTAAGACATTTCTGTTTTTTCTTATGATGGAATCAAGACCACGCAAACGTCTCACATCGCTAATCATGGTCAGAACTATTTTGGCCTAAACTAGTCACAGAACTTTAAAAGTAAATTTAAAATTCAGTATAAACTATAAAATGACATTAAAACTGTTCTGAACAAGTGATAAAAAAAAATAAAGAAAAAGAAGAAATAAATACTTAAATTTGACATTAAATGTAAATTACTAGTGATTTGAAATTTCAATGCAGCCGTTCTGTGGATACCAAATTGTATCCAAAATAATTTATTTTACATTAATATATTCATTATTTAACCCTGCCACTATAACCCAGGGTCCATGCGCACCCTATGCGCTTAAAAAAAAAAAAAAAAAAAAATTACATGCCGTATCTTAGGAGGTCACAGCTATTGACATATTTCAAAATGTGTGTGCATCAAAATAAAAATGAACTTGCACAATTATCAAATGCTTTTTGAAAATTCTTTTTCCCCAAATTTTCAAAAATATGTCCCTATTTCGCGGCATAGTGATAAGGTTAAAAACTTGTAACCAATGTAAAAACTGCTGTATACAAATAATTTTTAAATTTTCAAATACATAAACTGTTTTGTGCAAAGAAATTTGAACAAATTATTCATTACAATAAAGTGATTTTTAATTCATTAGGTAGGTGTTGGAGTTAAGACTTTCCTCCCCCCCCACCCCCTACAATTTCTCCATCTCCTGTCACCAAATTCCCTGGACCTATGGGGATTTTTTTTATTTTAAATAGATTTATTATTATTATTTTTTTTAATTCCGTTTTCACACTCAGAAAATTATTTACAACCGTTAAATTATTACCCGTTTTTCAAAATGTTACGTTTTTTCTATTTCATTTTACAGATAAAAAAAAAAAATAACTTTTTCCATTTTTAAACATAAAATATGAAAATAAATAAAAATCAATTTTTATAAAACGAGTACTCATTTAACGTTTGAGAATTTTCCGAATGTGGGGGGGGGGGGGGGGAGTAATGAGTAATTTTATAAACAATTTTTCTCACTTACATGAAGATTTGGTGACTGGAGACGAGGAAATTTTAAAAGGAGTGAGGACCCTTAAATCTAATCGATTACGTTAGGCTTCCAGGCCTGGGTAAAGTGCCTTCAGTAGGAGTCTTTCTGTTAGGTCCTTCTCCTTAACCCTTACTCAAATGAACTTTGAAGAAAACCACGGAAAAACTCCTAGCTGCTAGGCTGACGAGCGCAACTAAACTCTCTACCTCCCTTTTACCAGCTTCGAAAACAGAACTTCTCTGCCACTAGCAGTGATTTAATTCATTAAGTTTGTTGATGGTAATTTCTAAAATATTTTGTAAAGAAAAAGGAGAGAGAGAGGCATACTTCTAGTGTTTAACGTGTGGTGCTTTCTTATCGGTTATTCTCTAAAGTATGTATATATATATTTGGCCGTTGTTAAAATTTAAAATAAGTCATTTTTAAATATTTACTTTAATAACTTATTCTTTATATAATTAATTGTTTAATAAAGTTGATAACTTATTACTCTAAATTTAAGAAATTTTACAAAAAATACTAAATTCTTAAACAAGTTAATTACCTCGTATTAATGTGAAATCGCACGAATTATTGTTAAACACATATTAGCCTAACTTAACTGAATACAGCAAATATGCTAGAAGCATTAAGCAAATGTACGTAGTGCTATGCAATATTAAAAAAAAATTGTGTTATTTGTTACTTTGCTTGCACACATAACAAGGAATTGTGTATTTCAAATTTTTCTCAATATTTGATTTAAAGTATATGTTTATTTAATTTTTTTTACTAGAAAACACTTACGAAAAATCTAGTGGAATTTCCAGTTTGGGGATTGTCTTCTAAATGCTGTTGAATAACAAAATTTAGGTAAGAACTGACTGAAAACTTATGCCACAGAATTACCTCGGTAAAATTTTATTTATTTATTAATAATAAAATATACTTTACTTTTATTAATAACTAGCAGGCTTTGCCCGCTTCGCTGGTCACTATTTTTAAATGAATCACTATAATTACTGAATTCTCAAAATTGCATTAATTTTTATCACGTGAAAAAAAAAAAAAAAAAAAAAAAAGCGAAACAAATTCTGATTAGGAAAAATGTCGCACCGGGTTCTCACTGCCTTCCGAAAAAATTCCCAAAATGCTCTAACTCTTATTTCCCCCTTCGACCCCCCTCCCGTCTATCCTAATAATTTTACAAATTCAAAAATATCCGCAATCGATTTGTAAATATCAAAAACCTCTACGCACCAGTTTTGAACGATCTATCTCTATTTTTATTTTTTTGCCCCACCACTCTCCCCCTTCCCAATAATTTTAAAAATTCGAAAATATCCGCAATCGATTTGTAATTATCGAAAACCTCTATGTACCAATTTTGAATGATCTAACTATTTTATTTTGTTTGCCCCTCCGCTCCCCTTCCGTCCGTCCTAATAACGTTACACTTTCGAAAATATCCCCATTCGACTTGCAGGCATCTAAAACCAATCTGTACCAATTTTGAACGGCCTAACTGCATTTTTATTTGTTTTTGCCCATAGCCCCCCTTACCGCCCCTCCTAATAATTTTACAAATTCAAAAATATCCGCATTCGATTTTAAGTATCGAAAACCATTTCTGTACCAATTTTGAACGATCTAACTCTATTTTTATTTTTTTTGCCCCCCCATCCCCCCCTTCTCACCCCTCCTAATAACTTTACACTTTCGAAAATATCCCCATTCGACTTGCAGGCCTTTAAAACCTATCTGTACCAATTTTGAATGCCCTAACTGTATTTCTATTTGTTTTTGCCCATAGCCCCCCCCTTCCCGCCCCTCCTAATAATTTTACAAATTCGAAAATATCCGCAATCGATTTGTAAGTATCGGAAACCTCTATATACCAAATTTGAACGATCTAACTCTATTTTTATTTTTTTGCCCCCCCCCTCTCCCCTCCCCCCTTCTCTCCCCTCCTAATAACTTTACACTTTCGAAAATATCCCCATTCGACTTGCAGGCTATTGAAACCTATCTGTACCAATTTTGAAAGGCCTAACTGTATTTCTAATTGTTTTTGCCCCCCCCCCTTGGGGATCAAATTTCGAAAATTCCAGGAATTGGTTTTTAGACATTTATATTAGCTATATTTTAAAGCAAAAATTTTACGGATATCTGTTTCTTTGTTTGAGCTATGAAGGATATTTTGAATTCACGTTTTGCCCCCCCCCCCTTGGGGGCCGAATTTTTTTAATTTTTTTCTTTCCTAAACCATCCCTGACCTATAAAAAAAAACAAAAAAAGAATGATCGAAATCGGTCAAGCCGTTTACAATTTTATAATGGACATACAGACAAACATTCATTTATATATATATATATATATATATATATATATATATATATATAAGAAAAAAAACTTTTTATAAACTGTGTTTTTAAATTTTCTGTTGAATCATAGAACTAACTACATTAGCACTTTATCAATGCGTATGAAATCTTTAAACCGATAGTGACGTCAATTTTTGTGAGATACATAATTTAATTTTTTACAATTTTTTAAAGTTCACGTTTAATTAAATTATTTATTTAATCACGTTTATTTATTTTTATGTCGAAAGAAAATGAACTCGTAAATTTTTTTTGGCAACAATTAAATTATAGCTAATATTTTAATGGCTATTTATAAGGTATTAGGAGGTTATTATTTTCATATTTTAATTAATAATAAGAAAACTATTCGAATTTTTTTTTTTCCTAAACCATCCCTGACCTATAAGGAAAAAAACAAAAAAAGAATGATCGAAATCCGTTCAGCCGTTCTCGAGTTTTAGTGAGACTAACACACAGTAATTCATTTTTATATATACAGATAATTTCAATGAAATTCGTAATAAATGCATGAAAGAAGATTTAATAGCGTATGATAGCAGGTTGATAACTAGAGAAGTAACTTACTTTTGAAGCGGCATAAACTGACAGCAGTGGCATCGGATAAATTGCAAGCAAGGAAGACACGTTGATGATGAGGCCCTTCCGACGTTTTTCCATCAAAGGTAAAGCTATTCGCATCATCTAGATTCATTTCAGAAAAAAATAAATAAAACAAAGATTTTAACTGGATTTTAACGTATGTATCAAATAATATGTATGTCTGGCTTTTATACATTCTCCCTCTGTTCTCCCCCCCCCCCCCTCCAAAAAAAAAAAAAAAAAAAAAAAAAAAAAATAAGTAAAATAAATAAATAAAATAAAAAATAAAAAAACTTTAAAGGTAAAAGGGGAGAAAAAAGTATCGTAATATTTTAATTATTTCTATGAAATAGCAGATATCAGGATAAAATTTATTCTTCATATAGATTGATCATTATGTGCATAATTACAGCTTTTAGTGTGTAACTGTTTCCAGAAACCCGTACATAAAAAAAAAAAAAAAAAAAAAAAATCCACATCTGCCACATCGTGGAATTGTAAAGTTTTAATTATTGCAAAGAAATGACATATCAGAAAAAAAATTTGCTTTGCATATTTATGCAGATCCCTATGTATACTTATGTTGTAAATTATAGCTATTAAATGTTGATTTGATTTCAGGAAATCATAAATTGAATAACCCACATCCGTCCTATTCTACAATGACCGCCTTCTGTGTATTAGCAGGCGTCGCAGCATTCCTAAAAATTTACTCTCATTGTATTATATTGTCACCACTATCGTCAATAAAAAAAGTCTGGAGTGACTCCACTCGACTTTCCGAACACTGGGTAATTAATGGTTCTGTAGATAAAGTAAAGTATAAGAGGAGTCGTTAAATAAACAAAAAGAGAGAAAATTATAATAGGGAGTTTGAGTATTTTTCTTTATATAGTACAGTCGGTAACAAAAGTGCCTGAACACTAGCAAAAATTCCTATGTAAAACAAGTACGTCTCATACGGCTTTGTTAAATAAATCCTTGTCGAATCATGTTCTTAGTGTAAGAACACGATTCGATAAGGATTTATTTAACAAAATCGTATGAAGTGTACTTTTTTACATAGGAATTTTTGCTAGTGTTCGGACACTTTTGTTACCGACTGTATATGATGTTTAATTTAAAGCTATTTTACCGAACACTTAGATCATAATAATCTATATAAATAAAGAGAAGTGTCTGTGTGTGTATCTGTCTGTGTGTGTGTGTGTCTGTCTGCGCTCTGGTGCTCACACTACTGATCGCAGAACTTCCAAATTTGGCATGTAGGTACCTGGGACCCCGCAGGTGGGCACCTCATCGAGATTTTTTCGAATTTGAACTTTTTAAATTAATGTTTTTTCGATTTTAAATACTGGCTTTAATGTTTCATTTTTCATGAATTTATTCTCCGGTTGTAATCGTCTGCGTATCTTAGCAACGGCTATTATGCAATTCATTTTTTATTTAATGCATTCATTTGAAGGCGATTTTCTTTTTTTTCTTTTTTTCTTTATCATTATTATTGTTATATTTATTGAAAATCAAATGGTAATGCAATAGAAATAAATTGTTACGTTTATGTATAAATTTTATACTATAGCAACTTTTTATTTTTCATTTTTTTAATTAATTCCTTTAAAATCTATTTTTTTTTTCTTTATTATTATTATTTATAATATTTATTGGGTGAAAAAAAATGGTAGTTTATCCGCGATTGTAATGAAATGCTCGCCCTCTGGTGGGCTAAGGTGAAATTACAATAAACATGGTTTAATTCGAATTCCATATAGCCGCCATTGCTTTCCGATATTTAGTTTCACATATATTTATTGAATAAAAATGAATAAATACGGTAAAAAAGATAACACATACTTTTGTGTGCCACAGTGTAACTCCAAAGGATCAAGAAATCCAGAATTGAGCTTCCATTTATTTCCAAATGACAAATTTAAAATTTCAGTTGCTTCGGCTAATGGAAGTAAAGAATTAATCAGATGATTTGAAACTAATATTTGTTCAACTTCAGTTAAAAATCTACTTCCGATCGAACTTTGAATAAACTGAAGTATTTTTTCCAAAAGCAATCAATTTTCCATAATGTAATGGCGGAGAAATTATAGTACGAATATTAAGTAGAATAACAGAGGAACACTAATGGAACACACGTGGCTATGTTTACTAACAACTGCAGTGTTCACAAAGCGCCGTCTATCGATCATTACAAACGCGGATAGTAGAAAGGATAAACTGATTAAAATTCGTTTTTCATGTATTTAATTCCTTTTAAAAGAAAATCTACTTTTTTATTTTATTTTATTGCACTGTTCGGAATCAAATCGTAATATAGTGTAAATAACGGGGACTATAAAACACATGATTCAAAAACTAAAATATATAATAGATGCTGAGATACAGTCATCTTTAAAATCGTAGTTCTTAAGTAACAGAAAATCTACAAGTCGTCGATAAATATCCAGATTGAAGTGCCCGAGAAAGACCTTTCTGTAGACAGTGGGAAACTGGACTCGATGCAGTACGGGCAGAAAAAAGAGCTGCCTTAGGCAACGGGTACCCGAAGAAGCGAGATCTAAAGCATTTTTTTTTTTTTTTTTTTAAGTTTTTATTTGTAATGTGATGTAAAAAATAAACACTGATCCAATTCTTTTGAAAATTCATTTAAATATAGTGACCAGCGAAGCGGGCGTAGCCTGCTAGTAAAAAATATTTTGTTGTGTCCCTGTAAAAACCTACAAATGCTAGATTCACCAAAATGCTTATAGTTAGTGCAACAGTGATTTATAATATTTACATGAATTTTCAGCTCTATCAGATAAGGCATTTAGTCGCTATCGTACTTTAAGTTTGAACCCATATGCCACAATAATAAAAAAAAGTTGCATTTTATCCTTGAAAAAGAATCATAAGTGCTAGATTCTCTAAAGTTCATGTGTCGGTAATGTACAACATGTATATAAATTTTCAGTTCATTTGAATAAGGCGTTTAGTCGCTGTCGCACTTTAAATAATTTGAGCCTATTGGTCTTATTGATGAACAAATTTTATTTGTGTCCCTGTAAAATTCGTTAAATGCTAGGGTCACCAATGTGTGATAGTGGCCTATAACTGGTATATAAATTTTCCACTCCAACAGATAAGGCATTTAGATGCTATCGCACTTTATATAATTTTACCCCATAGGCCATAATGATACAGAATTATTTGTTGTGTCCCTGTAAAAACACTAGAAGTGCTAGATTCACCAAAATCTATGTAGTTCATGCAACTATTACCTATAATATGTGTGTAAATTGTTTGCTCAGTTTAATAAGGCGTTTAGACGCTATCGCACTTTTAAGATTTTGGTCCCATAGGCCATAATGATAAAGAATTTTTCTTTGTGTCCTGTAAAAAACTAAGTGCTAGATTAATCAAAATCAATAGGCTTTGTGCTACAGTGACTTGCAACATGCGTACCAACTTTCAGCTCATTCGAGCAAAGCGTTTAGACGCTAGCGTGTTCACTCGCACATCACCGTAAAAAATAATGAAAACGGACTCAGGGGACCTCAAAACATATAGAAACACCGAAATGTTGAATTCGGATTTTTGATATGATTACAATACTTTCCTTACATACGTATGTTCGGAAAGTAAGAATTCTCTTTAATGTTTTAATGCTAAAATATTCAAAAAATTGTTTTAAAATAGTGGTGAGTAGTGGTACACTGCGAAGCCTCGTATTAGCTCTATGAACATATAGATTAAAAAAAAAAAAAAAAAAAGATTTGTGAAGATTAAATATCCTAAATAAAGCATCAAATAGTCAAAATAAATCTGTCATCGTTATTACAAATCACCATCACCACAACAAAAACTGCAATATTAGAAGTAAATAAATAGTATATACTATATTCCAAATACGCGATTCTGACGTTAATGAAGCTTTAAAATAGCACCTTGCTATATTTTTATTCTGACTATATGCTCTTTCCTTAATATTGTTTTTACAGGTCAGATGCTCATTCTAATATGCAAGTGTCTAATTTTTCAATACTTGAACTTCTTAAACCCACCCTTCTTTCTCCAAATTTTGCTTCTCAACTTCTCATATTTTTAAAGTAACTTATTTTAAACAGGAAAAAATAAAATATTTATATTAGAAATTTTCGCTTACCATAGTGCATGCTATTACATTGGAGGAAATCATATTCCGAATGACCTGAAAGAAAGGAAAGATTAAAAATATTTAAACTGTTTCTTTTCAAGACTTAAAGGTTTTTAATTTTGAGTAAATATCAACATTTAACTTCAGAAACAAGAATGTCTAATTAACGATATAATAATAATATTAACCCCTTCCGCTCCAGGCTAGCTGTAGCGTAAATATGTGAAATACCAGATTATAATTTTGAAATAATGCAATACATAACGAAATAACAATGGGCATTTTGTTGTGAAGTAAATATATTTAATTAATGAAGGTAGTAAATATGAATACATATCAAAGTATTTCAATTATTTATAGCAATGACTGCTGTAAGTGGTTCATCATCACTGTCATCGCTTTCGCCGTCTTCATTTGTTGTAAAGTCATCACTGGAATCTTCAAGTTCGTCATAATCGGGGATATAATCACTATCCGAATCACTAGAATCAGATATTATTCACTGATTCAAACACCTGCAAAACATACAAAATCGAGGAGCGAAAATTACACACAACCACAGCCGCGAGAAATCACGAAACAAATGGCATAGCCAAAACTAATAGGTCACCGAGATTACTAAAGCCATCAAGTTGTCAGTAATGAAAATACAATTTCAACATACCATATAACAAATAAAATAACTCTCTCTGATAACAAAACAACGTTGGGCTTGTTGTATCGTATACTTTCTTTGGACGTACACACAGAAAAATGGAAAATCGAAACTTGTCAAGAAACGTGTTATCTTTGTCATAGTACACGTTTTCCTAGTATATTGACAAATTTGCACAAAATTACGCAACATTTTAAACAATCAAAACACTACCTGACAATCCCATTTAGTCATGAGACACAAAAGTCGTTTTATTTTACCATGTATCTTTAATGTGTTTCGTCTGATGATCTGTTTTGCCTCTAAAACTTGTCAGATGACTAATTTCCCAGGTACAGTTTTCATTTTCCTCAAATTTGACGGGTTAGTCAGATGAGAGAATAAAAATAAATTGTTCCTGTTTTGTCAATTGACTAAGAAAAATTTGTTCGGCTAGTCCAAAAGCTCAGCATTATTATTTTTTTATTTTTTATTTTTTTGTTTATTTTTTTTAATTTTTTTTTGGTCTCCTTCTGACAACTTGAGTTAGTCAACCGAAATCGAATAATTTAACCTATCAAATTTGGCGGGATAATGCAATCCGCGATTGTAATGATCGATAGATGGCGCTTTCTCAACACTGCAGTTGTTAGTAAACATAGCCACGTGTGTTCCATTAGTGTTCTTTGTTATTCTACTTAATATTCGTACTATAATTTCTCCGCCATTACATCATGGAAAATTGATTGCTTTTGGAAAAAATACTTCAGTTTATTCAAAGTTCGATCGGAAGTAGATTTTTAACTGAAGTTGAATAAATATTAATTTCAAATCATCTGATTAATTCTTTACTTCCATTAGCCGAAGCAACTGAAATTTTAAATTTGTCATTTGGAAATAAATGGAAGCTTAATTCTGGATTTCTTGGTCCTTTGGAGTTACACTGGAGCACACAACAGTATGTGTTATCTTTTTTACCGGATTTATTCATTTTTATTCAATAAATATATGTGAAACTAAATATCGGCAAGCAATGGCGGCTGTATGGAATTCGAATTAAACCATGTTTATTGTAATTTCACCTTAGCCCACCAGAGGGCGAGCATTTCATTACAATCGCGGATCACAGAATTCGAAATCCAAATACTTAGAAGTCTGAAATCGTGGATCCGTTGATGTTGTTTCGGTTCCATTTCCATATTTGTGATAATTTTCATTTTAGAAATAGACCGAGAGATTTTAATTATCTGCGAATCGAGTTTACGGTCAAAAGTAAGTGCTAAATACTTTATTTATTGTGTGTATATATATATATATATTTATTGTAAAGCTTTGTTAGAATAGTAAATTGTAAAATTGTAAAATTCTAAGCTTTAGCAATCTTCTAACAATATCAATGCTATTTAGAATTTGTTTTAATTTATAAAGTTGTTTAAAACGTATAAATTTTAAAATACGTTATTATAAATCTTAGTTTTGCGTATCGTTGTATTTTAAAAATAAGTATTTTAATTTGTCTGAACTATAGTTTTTTACATATATTTTTAACATTAAGCTCATATTTATATTTTTTATACACAGAATAGTAACGCTTTATTTTCCCTTAAAGGTGGTTCAGAAGGTATTTGGATTGCAAGAGATAAAAATTCAAAACAGATATGGAAAAATGCTATTTATAAGGATTTTGAATAACTCCGAATTCTAAGGTATGTTCTTAAATTATCTTTTGCTGCATTTTATCTATCTTATCTCCGAACAAGAATAATATTCATACTTTTTTATATTTAAAATTTTTAATGAGATGAATTAAAAAAATTAAAAGATTCCTCGTTTATCTGTTATTTGTTCTATTTTTTTTTTTTTTCCAGTTCTAAATAAATAAATATATCTTTATAATTTAAATATTTTTGGGAAATGGTTGATAATTGCATGTAATAAAAAATGTCTTCATTTATTATTAAATGTTTGATAACAATTTTTTCAGAACAAATTTTAGCAAAAATGATATGAATTTAATATCACATAATATATTCTTTTCTCAATTTTTAAATTGTTCTTGTGTACAATATTAATTATTAGCGATAAATAATAGATGTCTTAGTTAAAATATAAATAGATTTAACTTCATGTTACTTGTTTCATTCAAATGATTGATGATTGTTTTTTAAAGGTTGATATTTTTAGTTATTAAAATTTTGATATCATATATATATATATATATATTTTCCTTTAGAATAAATTTAATCAAAAATAATATGAGTTTAAATTATTAGATACTATTAAGTATTCGTTATAAACAAAGGTATCTTGTTAAAAATATGTACTTAATTTCATGTTATTTGTTTCACTGAACAAACTGAAAAAATATAAGTTATATGCTATAAAAATGAGACAAATTACTATAAAGATACAAAATGATTTTAACCTTCGACAAAACGAGTCATATAGTCTGAGAAAATAGTGCTTAAAAGCTGAATGACAGAATCAGCAGCTATCAGACATTTGTTGATATGTATCATTACAAAAAAAAAAGTATAAGAGTTTCAAGCCTGCCTTTTTTCTCCCGGGGAGAAAAAACAGAAGAAAAAAAAATGTCATGTTGATGCCACCACAAAACTAACTTTCTTCTACCTTTTCCTATATAAAATCATGCAATGGAAATTATTTTTTATTTTTATTTTTATCTATTATTAATGCAGACGATTTTCATATCAGAGAGGTAGTCTAAAGGTTCAACGGAAGTAAAATTTTTACCGTACAGATGATCACGGGGAAAATTGCAGTATAACAGCGCCACATATCGCCTACATACACCCAATTTAATAAACATTACGTCTCTTAATGGCCTTTTTATACATTAAATATTGTTCAATTATACGCATTAGAACCTGAGATATAACCCTTAAATTGTAAAAATAGCTGTATAGCAGTTTCACCTGTTGAGCGATTAGCACTAAAAGTTGACATAAACTAATAATTTATGTTAAGGTGCATCTACATATAATTTTATATGCAATTCTGTGCAGTAGTTCCTGAGATAGAGCCTTCCCTGAAATTGCAGAAATCGATGTATAACAATGCCACCTGTCGTGCTATTGGCACCAGAAGTTGGTAGACACTAACTTATGACAAGGCGCATCTGCGTATAAATTAATATGCAATTTCGTGCATTAGTTTCTAAGATATAGCCTTTTCTGAAATTGCTGTAGAGCAGCGTCATCTGTTGAGCGATTGGCACCAAAAGTTGATAGACACTAATTTATGTCAAGGTGCATCCGTATATTAATTTATATGCAATTCTGTGCAGTAGTTCCTGAGATGCAGTAGTTCCTGAGATACAGTCGCCACAAAACATTTTGTCACATACAAACATTTTCTATTGTCAAAACATGTTCTCGAGCTCTCAAAACGCGTAAATCCATCAAAAACCGAAAATCGAAAATGTTTACGAATCCAATGCTTTCTTCTATTGAATACAAAAAAAAAAAAAAAAAAAAAAAAAAAAACTAAAGAATAGTATGTGTGCAACTGTAATGCAAAATAATTTTAAATTGAAAAAATAATATAAAAAAGATTAAGCATAAGTTTAGATTAATAACAATTAATATGAAATGATTGGGCTTCTATAAACATCCATAAAAGAACAACAGAAGTTTTAACTAAGTGTTAAAATTCTTATGTGAAAACTAAAATTTAAGACACAAAAAGAACCAACTCATTCAAAAATTTATGTTTTATCACTCACAGCTAACTGCTCAAGTGCTTTTTCTTAAACACGCAAATTAAGATGGATGGACTTGGAATAATTAATATTTAGACATAATCAGAAATAGACAGTTTTATTAGTTATTTTTATTCTGTTAATCAGTTTTATAGATTTTTAAGGAGTTGAATACTTTTTAAATTATCTATGTTATTTAAATATTAAAAAAAAAAAAAAAAAAAACAATAAAATTTCCATTTTTTTTTTTTTTTTTTTTTTTTTTTTTTTTAAATAATAGCATTTTTCAGTTTATAATGTTAATTGTTTTGATTAATGAGGATATACTGCAGTTATCTATACACCCATCGCAATCGTTTGTCAATGAAAAATCGCATTGATTATTGTACTTGTCGTTTTCATAACCTTGTACTTTTGTGTATATTTTACTTCCGCCTTCAGTTGTTATTTATTTTTTTGGCCGTTTATTATCATTTATTTATTTTATATATATACATCACAAGAATTATTTATTTTCGCACAGTAAAACACATCAATATTGATCATTGTAAAGAAATTTTACATATACTATTCACATTTTTAACATATCATTTCTGAAAACATTAGAAATTTTAAGGGAAAGAGGGATAAAAGTTATATTCTTTAACTAGAAATAGGAAAATTTGAACAATTGGCATTAACAGTTAGTTTAATGATTGAATGATTTTACAATTGATTGTCAATGACATGACCATAGTGTATTTATGATTAGTTTCAGTTTCTTCACATCTGAATCAATTTTCATCAGGGTTGGCAGGTTTTTGACACGTGACAGTTTTTGACGGTTTAAACCATGGTTAAAACCGTCATGTCAAAAACCACCTTGTCAAAAATGTCAAAAACTGTCAAAAACCTATATTTATAATTTAATTGTCGTATGAAAAATTAGCTTAATAAAATATAGTTCATAAGGATTTTTTGTAAAGTAAATAGAATGATGTTCTTTGAAAAACACATTGTTACAACATTTTGATTAATATAAAAAACAAAACTTTAGGCTTTTAAAATTTTACTATGAATTATTTCTATGTTCATTCAAAATATGCTGCGATACTTTTATATATTATTATGAAATTTATTTATAACTATGCTTGATATAGCACATGTTAAACTTAGTTTATGTGATACTTTAAAAATATAGTTGTTTTCAATAAGATATTATTTATCAGTATGTTTTAAAAGGTAAACATAATACATATTAATGTTTTTGGAGAAACATTATTATAACATTTTGATTAATATAAAAACAAAACTTTAGGCTTCTAAAAATTTATGATTCATACATCATTGATAGATAGATCATTTTGATTGACAAATCATTTTATTTGCAATACAACATTGTATAGTTCAATTTTTTTAGTATTGTGCTTTTAGTATTATGTATTTAACCAGTAAAATAAAAATGCATAGCCTAATATTTTGTATTTAAATATTTTATAGAAAAATATAACTTTTTTTTTTTTTCTTAACGACTGCTGATATTGCAAGTTTTTAAGAAAAAGTGATAATTCTGAATGTTAAAAAAGCTTGAATTGTGTCTGAAATTCATATAATTACCGTGAAACACGAGAAATATGAATGCTTTCTGGACATGTATAAATTGTAATAAATGTAATATTTACCCATACAGATTTTAAAAAAAAATATTAGTCTAAGCTGTAGGGCCCACCAGCAGCCAAGTGGTACTAAGCTCAAAGCTGGTAAACGTGAGGTGTAGGGTTTGATCCCAGGGCGCGCTCGTTGGCCTAGCCATTCAGAGTTTTTCATGTTTTTCTCTGAAACTTGTATAAATACGGACTAGGACCCTGTAGACAGACCCACACGGAGGGCAATGCCCCTTAGGCCTAAGATACTAGAGTAGTCAATCAGCCTTACTCCCAAAACACCGAACACCAATAGTCCAAGCTATTATCAGGTACAAATATTTATACAATCAATAATAATAATAAACAGATAAAAATTCATTAATAAATGATAAGTATAATAAATGTAGATTATAAATATAATTATTTTCAAATTCATATTAATTTACTGCCCACATATATTATGTTTTACTTAAAGAAAAAAAAAAAATCCAGTATTCCTGTGTTTTCATGTCTTATGTGAAAATTCATAAGTAACTTCGGAATTTTAGAATTTCATAAATATTAATATAAATAAACATAAACATACAAAATATAACTGTATGCATACTTTGTATATATTTCTTAGATTATTAAACCAGTATATTTACCTAATTTTTTATAATAAATTATCTACAAATTGTTTTCAGATTTCTTAATTTATAAACAGCATAATATTTAGATATTCACTTGTATATGGCAAATATTACTAAATCCTATTTCTAACCAGATTTTAGCTCATTTATAGATTTTAAATTTTGACAATACAGGTTTTTGACAGTATAGAGGTTTATGACAGGTTTTTGACGGTTTAAACCATGTTTAAACCTTTGTCATGTCAAAAACCACTTTTTGACGTCAAAAACCCAACCCTGATTTTCATCATCTCAATTTTCAGTCTCTTCACATCTAACTCTGTTTAAACTTTTGTTATGCTACATTTTGCTATGAAATTCCAATTTTTAGCCTATGCCTATAATATATATTTATTTATTTAGCAGTTATATATTTTGTGTCTTCTGGTTGCTGAGTTTTGAAAATTATTAATACTTTATCTTTTCTTAAAAAAAAATCTTTTCAAATATTGCTTTAAATAATTTAAAAAAAAAAATTGGATGCCAGTTTCTTTCTTCCATGTTAGAAAATGTTGCAAATTTGAGTTGTAAGTAAAATAATAAATAAATTCAACAAAAATAAATAGAAATTTGAAATCTAACAAATGTCATGAAAACAAATTTAAATTATAACAATTAATTAAAACAATAACAAATAAAAAAATATAAATCAATGTATGGAAAAAAAAATCGCCCTCGAGAAGGAAATTCAAATCGTGAATGAACAGAAATGAAAAAACAAAAATTGTTCTTTTTTCTGGTCAAAAGGGGTGGGGGAGCAAAATCAAATTAGTTTTTACTTTAAATAATTAGAATATGATGGTACTTTATTCTAATCATGATTATTTAAAAATTACAGTGTTATTAGTAAGTATTGTTCAGCACGAAAAACAGAACACGTAAATGTATTATAATTAAGTATAAAAATATTTTATTAATACGGGACGATTTATATGTATATATATTATGTGTAATGGAATATTAAAAAATTTATAATTCTGAATGAAAAATAAAAGTTGTTCCTACATAACTGAAAATTATTACAGGCTAGTATCATGGGCGTCGGCACATAGGGGCAAGAGGAGGCACTTGCCCCCTCCTGGAAAATTCTAATAACTAAAAAATTATGAAAAAGAAATTTAATTAAAGCTTTAAAACTGTCATTACAATTGAAAAGACCAAATAAAATTTATGTCATAGAGCCAATTAGATTCAAACCGACTCGACTTGCATTTATAGGTTGTCTCTCTCTAACTTTTCCCTTCAAATAGATTTTAAATCAACTTGACAGTAAGTTTTACGGATTAGTGTTGGTTTGGACTAAGCTATATAATTTTTATAAGTAAAATGTTTTAGCTTAAATTATATGTATAAAAATTTATTGTACTAAATGCATACACAGAAGTTTACTTAATCACTTCAATCAACCAGCCAACCATTTGAATCGAACTGAATTTTTTAAAATATGCTGAAATTTTGCAGTGTTAAGTTTGCCCCCTCCTGAAAAATTTTCTGGCGACGCCACTGGCTAGTATACATTAAATTTGAATAAGATTATTAAAAATAATTAAAATTTACAACTTATTCTTTAATTGGATTCCTGTATTACAATTACATTATTCAAAGTATGTGAAAAATATAATAGCTACATTAAATCCTTTATCATGTGTTACATTCGTGGTAAAATAAAAAAAGATAAATTTATATTTGATCTTTAAGAAATAAAGATAAGTAAACTTACTGATTTGAAATCACAATAGCTTGAAACAATCTTGCGAGGCAATCCTGCAAGTGTTTACATTAAAGCAAGAAAATAAATAAAACTTTTTGCTATTAATGTAACACCAACTGGCTGAAAATCTCCGACATAGAAGTAAGAGAGACAAAACATCCATATCCTACATTTGAATTACGTCCCATACATACTTCCTCTTCCTGGAAACATTTGACACCTTAGCGTATACTTTAATTACAAAATCATACAAAATATTTCCGTCATTCAAGAGTTCGCCATTTACCGTACAATAACGAATAAAATATTTTAAGTAATGCGATAAAATTATAAAATTTATATTGGTAATCAATTCCTTAAAACGAGTCAGAAAATTACCACAGTCAAAAAAATGTTTTGTTGTAAACAAGCATAAATATACTTAGAGAGGGAAAATGTATTTAATTTCTCCCCATCCGGTACTTTTTTCCCGTTTCAGCTTTCTTTTTACGCATGCGCAAGAGACACGAACTCAAGCTAAAATTCTTTCTAAGTTTTAACACGAAAAGTCGTTCTGTGGTTATCCGCTTGTCTTTTTCTTTCTTTCTTCTGTTTTATTTATTATTCTTAATATTATTATTATTTTGTGTGTGTACGCGCGGAATTTGGTTGCGAGGAAGGGGAGGGGGGGCAATTGATTGCACAATCGAAACTGAATCAGACTCAAAACTATGAAAAAGAAAAAAAAATGTTTTTCCTATTTCTATCTGCGGTCATTAAAGTGTTTGTTTATTTATGTGAACTGGATTATTATTCTTGTAGCATTTTAGTCAATTAAAAAAAAAAAAAAAAAAAAAAAAAAAGAGTTGGAGATTTGGTATTTTCTATAGCTTGAATGAATCACTAAATATGGGGCAGGGGATGTAAGTAATAGGTATTTTTAAAAAAAAATAAAAAAATAAATAAAAAATAAATACACTTGTAACAGAAGAAAACAGCTGCCAATTTGTTGTTTAATATTAGAAATTTTGTTTTTTCAGTATATTTTTACTCCATTACCCGACTGCCGTAGGTAATGGAAGTATTGTATTCGGTCCAAAAAATCGATATCAAGATTTCACCTGATTTACATGCTTTAAGGTCCCCTGAGTCCAAAAATGTGTTTTTTGGCGATGTCCTCTGACTATGATATCTCCTAAACTAATAAAAATAGAATCACGAAACTTCAGAATTGAGACAGGTCTGGTGAACATATGAATTTTTTAAGTTTTGGTGAAAATTAGAAAAATAGGAAGTGGGATATCCGAAACCGGAAGTGAGTTCGTAAACCCGTATCTCAAAAACGGCTCCAACACTTTTCTTCAAAGTTACTGTATAAACACTCTATTAGATGTCCTTTCGAATGATATAGTTGGTTAGTTCAGGACAATTGATAGGCGTCCTGTATGAATAGCTCAATTTTAGGTTTCGCAAGTGCGTTCCTTCCAAAACGACTGTATGTATTTTTTTCAAAGTTGCAATATTAACCCTCTTTTAAATATAATTTTGTATGTAATTGTTGTTTTCCGGTCAACAATTGAACATGCCAAGTCGCTATCTCAAAAATGGCTCTAACGATTTTCTTGAAAATTGTTACATAAACCCATTTTAGGTATCCTTTCTCATGCTTTACGTGGTTATTACAGAACAATTAATAGTCATCCTGATCAGTTAGATCTGTTTTAGATCTTGGAAACTGGTGTTTCAAAAAGTAAAATAATAATTAAAAAAAACTACCCCCCACCTTTTTTCTTCTTCTTTTTTTAAACTCGCTATGTAAACTCTGTTTTATATGTCTTTATGCTGTATTAACTTTCTCTTACTGGAAAATTTTTAGTTGTCTATTTCATTAGGTCAATTCTACGTCTTCTGATCACATTAACTCCAAAAAGTGCATATAACACGTGTAATAGTGGATAATGGAAGTCGTGTGGTTGTTTCACACCAAATTTCTTTTATTTCCGTTTTCATTTTTATTTTAAGAAAGTAAATATTCAAAATTTCCCCCGAACATCGTTCGTGCGTTCGGACATATTCTGCACCCCTGGAAATATGTTAAAAGGCACTTTAAAGAAATTCCTTCCATAGACTGTACTGTATTGGACGTTTCGTATTTGTTTGAACATACATAAATTATATAAATAGCATTTATAATACAGTTGTCAGCTTCCAAATATGTTTAACAATAGTGTACTAACAGCAATATATTCATTTAAAAAAAAATCTATAAAACCAGATCGATTAAAAAAAAAAAAAAAAAAAAGCTTGTGCGTGCGTAATCATACGAATACGAATCATACCCAAAGTAATCATACGAATTATAAAGTAAGTGAAATATGACAATATATATACGTATCATCATTATCAATTTCAGCCTTTATCAATCCACTGCAGGATGAAGGCCTCTCCTAGGTGATTCCAAAGTGCCCTGTTTTCACATAAAAATTTATAAACGAGTATATAATAATTTATGCATAGATTAAGAAAGGTTTTGATATATGCAACTTTCTAACTAAATGCAACCTATGCAATGAGGTGAAATTTACACCTCATATAACGTACTTCTTAGCGACATCCTAATGACCTTTTTTTTTTTTTTCATTTTAAGGTTTGCGAGCTCCTGGTGAAATTATACAAACAGTAACATATTTTAATGAAAAAGAAGAAAAGTGATATCAAGTCCCAAGAAATAAACCAATTGTTAAAGATGGTGCTATTCCTACGATTTTCAGTGATTTGCCATCATATCTATCAAAGCCAAGTACATGAAGACAAAGCCCTGTGGAAATATTTCGTTTTTGTTTAAGAGCTATTTAGATTTGTAAATAATTAAGTTGGAAAAAGTTACCAAATAATGACTAAAAAAATTTGAGAAGTATTGCAAAAGCCAAGGCAAAAAAATTACGTTTTATTACCTAATGATATTTGTGCTTTTATATTATTATTATGATTAATTTTTATGCAAATGATAGAAAAATCTTCTTTATGTATATGAAACATATTTATAATTTTCAATAAAAAAATTTTTTTTTTCTTGATTTTTGTCTTTTATGTCTTATTTTAATTACTTAGTTTCTTATTTAAATAAGCTAATAAATCTATTTAAAATCTTGAGATTTAAAATCTTATTTAAAATGTTGGTATAAAGAATGTTGAAAGTATGTTATCAGGTAAGTGAGAGTTATTTTGGATGATCAAATACTTGTAAATTATTGCTATATATTAAAATTTATCTGTGCATAAAATTTACAGAGATGATTAAAGGAAAAAAAAAAAAAAAAATCTTATTATATACGGTAAAAGGTGTTTTTAATGCAAATTCTATGTCCACCCTCACCTTAAAAAAAAAAAAAAAGGTGTATCATTAATATTTATGATTTTAAAACTTTAAATAACCGGAAATTTGGAGTTTGATGTTATTTATAATTTAGTACATTGTAACTTCTATACCTTATATATCATTAATATTGTCTATATCAATACATTGTATCGTCGTACCTGTTTATAATTTTAATTTGGTGAAAAAATCCATTATTTAAAAAATATATGCATATATTCAGGTGGCTTAACCCTTTGTATCCCACGGGGTCTTTAAAGTCCTACCAAAAAAATTCCTCAATATAGCCTAAATTTACTACAGGTTTTCATTGGAACTTCAAAGTCCCTATAATTTAAACTTTCTCTATTGTTAAGCAAAAGTAAGCTAAATTTAATATGAGATGTTTCTCTTTCAGAAAAGAAATATAATAAAAAAGTTTCAAACTTTTTTTCCAAAAATAAGGTGATTTGGTATGTAAAGGGTTAAGTAAATTAAGTGTTTGAAACATTTTTTATTTTATTTTTTAATGTTTATAATTTGTATTTTAACTAATTACAACATGTATGTTTCCCAAAATTTTCATATTTTTATTTATTGAAAAGTTGTGATTATTAATGGCATCAGTGGTTATATTAAACATAAATAAACACCGCTCAGTTGCTTTATTAGCTATATTAATTCGTACTCTGCTATTACTCCTATTTAAAAAAAAAAAAAAAAAAATATATATATATATATATATATATTACCTTTGAAATAAATTTATGACTAAATATAAGATTTATTGTTTTATGGAGGGAAAAAATTCGGAATGAAATGGGTAATATTAAAAAAAGGAACTTAAAAAAAAGGGTTTATATTTATTTTTGTAACCGCAGCGTATAAAACGAAAGCACCGAGGAGAAAAAAAAATAAATTCTAAATATAATAAATTCTAAAAATAATTCTAAATCCATATATGAGGATGTGCATAAAAAATGGACTAAATCATGTGGCGCCACAATCCATTTGGAAGGTCTTGATAAGAAGGTGTTGGATAAATGCTTGCGTTAATAATATATAAATGTAGGGAAGAATAACTAGCGAATTCTTTGTTTCAGTGGTTTGTTAAATTTCCAGTATTCATAGCTGCTAACTTTTTTAATTGATTCCGGAATGTTGTTAGTAATGCCCTTTTTTCAATTCATATTCTTTGAGGAGTAATTTTCTTCATATTTAATTGTAATTACATGCTAAAGAAGATTATTCTAGAAAGAATATGGTATGAAGAAAAGGGCGAATGTTAACAACATTCCGGAATAATTTGAAGAAGTTGGCAGCTATGAGTATTTTTTTTTTTTTTTGTAATTGATAGACAAGTAATATTTTCCAGAAAAGTTCTTTAAATGTATTTTCAAGGTTGAACACCTTAAAGGGGAGAAAAGATTAAACAATTACAAAAGTAAAGAGGTTAAGACTAATAACAATGCTTTTACAAAAACCCCTGCAAACAAGCACGAATCTCTTATTCTTCATAAAATATGAAGGATTTTAACCAATTAAAATTTTGATTAATCTGCTTACTTGCCAACTGCACTGTTTTTACCAGTAGACTACCGTTTTTTTTTTAGCTATTTCTACTGGTCTGCTGTTTTTAGGAACTTACAAGAAAAATTGTAAAATTGAGTAATTTTACTGGAAAATATATAGAGGAAAATATACAGAGAATACATATAATAATGAAATGAGGCTTATTAAATGTATGTGTAAAAATTACAATATTGATTTTAATTAACTCAAAACAAACTTAAATTTTTGGATTTTTTACTTCCATCACCCTACTACCGTAAGTAATGGAAGTACAGAGCTGACAACCTAATCCGGCAAATTGTTAGTACCGCCCCTTTTTCTACACCAGTCATTTCTTAGAGTTTTTTCTTCTTAATTCATCGTAAATACATCTGAAGAAAATTGCTTTAAAAATTAAGTGGTGTAGAAAAAGGGGCGGTACTAACAATTTGCAGGATTAGGTTGGCAGCTCTGGAAGTATTGTATTCGGTCCAAAAATTCGATATCGAGATTTCACCTGATTTACACGTTTTAAGGTCCCCTGAGTCCAAAAAAGTGGTTTTGGCAATTGGTAAGTGTGTGTGTGTGTGTGTGTGGAATCTCCAGGCTATCATATCTCCGAAACTAATAAAGATAGAACTACAAAACTTCAGAATTAAGACAGGTCTGGTGTACAGATGCATTTTCCAAATGTTGATAAAAATTGAAAAACCGGAAGTGGAACATCAGAAACCAGAAGTGGGACCGTAAGTCCGTATCTCAAAACCGGCTCTAACGATTTTCTTCAAATTTGCTATATAAACATTCTATTAGAAGTCCTTTCGAATGATATAGTTGGTTAGTTCAGGAAAATCGATAGGCGTCCTGTATAAATAACTCAATTTCAGGTCTCGCAAGCGCGTTCCTTTAAAAACATCTTTACGGATTTTTTTCAAACTCGCCATTTTAACTCAATTTTCTCAAAAAAAAAAAAAAAAGTCTGGTGTGAAACAACCACACGGCTTCCATTGCCCACTATTACACGTATTATATGCATTTTTTAGAAATAATGTGGTAGGAGGCACGTAAAATTGACCTAACGAAGTAGACACCAAACAAATTTCCTATAATGAAAGCTAATATATATATGTGTGCGTGTATGTGTGTGTGCATGCATGTATGTATAAATATATATATACATATGTAAACATGTAAAACAGAATTTATATAGCGAGTTAAAAAATAAGGGGGGGGGAATGAGTTATTTTTTCAAACACCAATTTCCGAGACCTAAAACTGACCTACCTAATCAGGATGACTGTTATTTTTCCTGTAACAACCACTTAATACATGAGAAAGGATATCTAAAATGGATTTATGCAACAATTTTCAAGAAAATCGTTAGAGCCGTTTTTGAGATACCAACTTTTACCAAAACTTGGCGTACTCAATTATTGAACGGAAAACAATAATTACATACAAAAGCATATTTAAAAGTGAGTTACTATAGCGAGTTAGAAAAAAATCCGTACAGCCGTTTTTAAAGGCACGACTTGCGAGACCTGAAATTAAGCTATTTATACAGGGCGCCTGTACACCAGAATTTCATCTGTACACCAGACCTGCCTCAATGCTGAAGTTTCGTAGTTTTATCTCTATTAGTTTAGGAGATATCATAACCAGAAGATTTCGTTCGTACATACATACATACACACATACACACTATTGCCAAAAACTACTGATTTGGACTCAGGAGACCTTAAAACGTGTAAATCAAGCGAAAACTCGACATTGAATTTTTGGACCGAATACAATACTTCCATTACCTACGGTAGTGGGGT
Organism: Salticus scenicus; assembly: GCA_963930645.1. NCBI lineage: Eukaryota > Metazoa > Arthropoda > Arachnida > Araneae > Salticidae > Salticus > Salticus scenicus. Next base: position 168,433,049 of record OZ005649.1, read on the forward strand.
AATGAAAGTAAAAATGCATATAATTCGTGAAATAGTGGGTAATGGAAGTCGTGTGGTTTTTCACACCAGATTTGTAAATAATGCTTTGTAATTAAATAGTATATTTACATAGTCATTGTGAGTGTATTTTCAGTCAGATAAGATAATTAAAAACTGAATTTTGATCCTCATTATCTTATAAAAATCTGGAGAACATTTTAATTTCTAAATGCAGTGAAAATTTAGTTTAACAATTCTATGAATAACAATTTAATTGTTATTTTCTTAATGAAGCAAAATCTGCTATAAATGTAAAAATTTGTGTTTAAGTAAATATCATAGACAATATTTTTTTTCCTAATTTTTAGGATTTGAAATTAATTCTTTAATACACATAATCTCAATATTTTATTTGTTTTCGTTTGACAGATGAGTGATTTTTATTTAAAGAAAAGTTTTATTTATGGAAAATATTTTGTAAATATTCATATATTTTTCTTTTTGTCTACTATATATTTATATAAATTCAGTCTCTATCGTTAAAAATGTCAATTTACAAAATCTCTACTGTTTTTTTTTTTTTTTTTTCCCGATAAAATCTACTGATTTTTAAAACTGATATGTTGGCAAGTATGAATCTATCTCAAATATTATGAGACATGCTAGTCGTTGTTTTTTTTTTTTTCCTAACTAATCTTCCTCCACAAATATTATGAGGCAGCTTAATCAAATAGAGACTCGTTTTCCTCTTCAGATATTACCAGACAGGTTAGTCAGGCAAATAATCTTGACTATCCTGCCTCTTCAAATATTCTTTGAAAATTGACTACCTTTCTTAGTCAGATACCTGAGATCTGTTGACTAACTTTCTTAATCAAGTGTAGATTCTGACTAACATGCCTTGTCTTTGAAACTGCGGTTGTTGACTAACCTTCCTGGTCAGATAATTATGATTGTCGACTAGCCTTCTTTGTCTGATAATATTAACCTTCCTAGTCTGGAGTAGTGTTTTGGTGACTAGTTCAGCAAGTACACTTTTTAGTTTTGGAGACTAGTTCAGCAAGTACACTTTTCAGTTTTGGTGACTAGTTCAGCAAGTACACTTTTCAGTTTTGGAGACTAGTTCAGCAAGTACACCTTTTGGCTAGTCAGCTATTTTGGTTAGTCAATTCTGTATTGTCAGTTGAGCATTTTGCCAGGTCACTGTGACCAATTTATTTTTCTGTGTGTATGCACGTACGTCCATGGTATTAATGACCATTAACACTAAGACGTACGCACGTACGTCCCTGGAGTGGAAGGGGTTAATCAAATTGATACTCCGACTCTTACCCTAGAATTATAACCTGCGTAAATTTTAATAAGCAATGAATAAATGCGAAAGCAACTTTTAAATTGTACACACTAATTCCTGAATAAAATTTAAATATATGCTCATATAAGAATTTTTAAATTTTTCCTTAAATGTATTTTAAATATAGAGGGAATAAACTTTATGCATGGTTACAATTAATGTACAAGCTATATAAATGTTAATATTCTGGAATTAAAAAAAAAAAAAAAAAAAAAATCGTAAGTATACTTTGACAATTTTCACTTCAAATGTAAGAAATTGCAGAATGCTGAAAGGTAACAGAACAAGTTGTACTGCAGCTGCAGAAAGTCCCCCCCCCCGCTCTTTTTCGCGATGTAAAAATAAAGCGAGAAATTTTATGAAAGGAGGGGGGGGGGGGCTTTTATAGTTCTGAAACAGTTGAATAAAAATATTAATCTTTGAAGCAAACGTTCCCGATCTATTTTAACTGAAAAACTAGTTAAACTGAAAGACCTTCATAAAAATTCTCTATTGAACGGGCCTTAAAAAAAAAGGAAACATAAAAGTGGAATAAAAGTAAAATTTATACTTTGTGCTGATAGCCACTATATTTTGTTTTATGAATTTTAACAATCTTGGTAATCCAAAAATATGACAAATGTTATTTTGAATTTCTTTCAGATAAATACAATTGGAGATAACAGAAATACTACACTTATCCTTTTCTCGGTTTATAATATTTTGATATCATTCATGTTTTTTAAACTTTCATTTCTTGCATTAATGAAAAAATGAAAAATGTTATCGCTTTTTCTTTGCATATAACATGTCAGCTGCGTTAAGAATATATATTTAAACTGTTTAATATATTAATCATAAATGCATTTACCTGAGATCCCTCTGGAAGTGCGTGGAAATATTCCGTATACTGATAGCTCATGCCAACATTGTTAACTGTAAAAGAATTTAAATTAAAAAATAATTAAACATTTTGCAAAAGCCATTAAACATTTAAATACAGCTTTTGCAAAATTTTAATTTTTAATTGCAATGAAACTGGATTATAAATTAAGCAATTACTTTTTTAACCGACTTCAAAAAAAGAAGGAAGGTTCTCAATTCAAACCGTATGTTTTTTTTATGTTTGTTAGCTCATAACTTCTGAACGGATGCTCCGATTTTGATACTGTTTGTTTTGTTGAAAAGGTCTTGGTCTGTTATAGGTCCCATTGTAAAATCTTTACGATCTAAAGAAAATACAGGTTGCCCAAAAAAAATCAGTCCCAACTCTTAACTGCTAAACGGCTGCAGATAGTGATAAAAATGGTATGTAAGTATAGTAAAGTGGCCCTGCAGTAGAAGGTTAAACCGCTTGCTGCGCCACCTGGTGGGAAAAAGTGGAGTTAGTATTCCTATCTCGAAAACGGTTCAAGAGAAAAAAAGTGAATTAGAAAGTTGAAGATTATCATCGATTTAGTACAAAAAGATAGTTTAGACATTCATGCTAGCGTTTCTATCTCTGAAACGGTTCAAGACAGGGGAAAAAAGTGAATTATAAAATTGCAGAGCATCATCGATTTAGTACGAAAAGATAGTTTTGACACTGATGCTAAAAGTACAAAGCTAAAAACGTGCCTTTTTTTGTTCGCAATTTCTTACTATACACACTTGAGCTACATTGCTCACGTAGTAGCGTAGCTGGTGAGACATACGCTATATAGTTCAAAATACGGTTACTTGATACTTTTTGCTTTGTTGTAGAAATCTTGGTCTGAAGTAGGTCCCATTGTAACATCTTAACAATCTAAAGAAAATAAAGCGCCATCTGGTGAAAAACAGCGGCATTATATAGCGCTCCTATCTCAAAAACGGTTCAAGATGGGAGAAAAGTTAATTACGAAGTTGTAGAGTATCATCGATTTACTACGAAAAGACAGTTTTTAGACATTATTGCTAAAAATAGAACGCTTAAAACGTGCAATTCCTTGTTCGCAATTTCCTACACTGTGCACACTTGAACTACGTTGCACGCTTTACAGCGTAGCCGATGATACGTATACTCTGTGGTTCAAAGTACTGTTACTGTAAGCGGTCACATCGATTAGCGCAAAGTCGTTTTCAACCAACTTCAGAAAGGAGGGTGTTCTTAATTCTTGCTAAGTGTTGTTGTTGGTGTTTGTAAGCTTATAACTTCGTAAGAAATGCTCTAATTAACCGACTTCAAAAAGGAGGAGATTCTCAATTCAAAGCGTATGTTATTTTTTTGTTTTTGCTTTTGTTTGTTAGCTCATAACTTCTGAAAGAATGATAAGATTTTGATACTTTTTATTTTATTGGAAAGGTCTTGGTATGAAATAGGTCCCATTGTAAGATCCTTACGATCAAAAGAAAATACACGGTGCCCAAAAAAGTCAGTCCCGATCCTTTTAACTGCTGAACAGCTGCAGCTATAGTCGTAAAAGTGGTATGTAGGTACAGTAAAGTGGACATGTGCTACCCGATTCAACCGCCTAAAGCGTCACCTGGTGAAAAAGAGTGGAGTTAGTGATCCTATCTCAACAACGTTTCAAGACAGGGGGAAAAAAAGTGAATTATAAAATTGCACAGCATCATCGATGTAATACGCAAAGATAGTTTAGACATTAATGCTAAAAACAGAACGCTTAAAACGTGCATTTCTTTGTTCACAATTTCCTATTTTGTGCACACTTGAAAAACATTGCATATGTTGTAGCGTAGCGGGTCCATCGATCTGCGATAATTTAAAATAAAGTTATCATTTTTTTTCCCTTTTTAACAAAAAAAAGTTTTTTTAATGTAATATTAAAAATAAATTCAACTTTTTTTTTTGGATATTTAGTGTTATACTACTTCTCTAATATGGAAATCATCTGCATTATCATAAAAGATAATTTGTTTAAATAATTTTAATAAAATATTTTTTAATAACCGAATTAAATTCTATATAAATGTGGGTGCATTAATGAAACGGGGGGCTGAGGAGGGCGGTAGCCCCCCACACACAGAACTAATTGTCATATAAAACTCTTCCGAAGCCTAATTTGAGTTCTTTAACATAGGTTTACATAACAGTACTCGTTATCTTACCTCTTAATCTCCAACCCGTATTTATAGTATTAAATTTCAGGGTAAGAGAAAGTAGTGTGCATGACACAGATTATTTCGTTACTTTTACAACTCTTGTGAGAATTGAAGCGTCTGATATTTTATAAAATATGTTTTTTTCCACCCTTTTTAGAACGACAGGATTATTGCTTTCAATATAACATTTCGCATCGTCATCATCTGCCGTATTTCCCTTTGATTATGTAAAGATTTTTTTTCCCTTTGGCAACAAAATAAAAAATATTAAATTTTAATTGATATAAAAACCTGCAATAGAAATTGCAAAAAATATAGTAATTGTTGCTGAAGAACGCAACTTTATATTTTAAGATTTAAAAAAAAGTTATTTTCCCTTTTTTAACACTAATTGAAATTTTCATTCAAGAGACTTTTTAACTAAAAGGACACTTTTCCTTTCACAAAAACGCGAATCATTTAATATTTACAAACCTCAAACAACTTGAAGTCTTGATCGTTTGAATTACTGTCTAAAGCTCTGAAATTTTAGCCTTATTTCTTTCTTCCTTATTTCATGTGCAGATTTATTTATTATATTTATTAGTTCCCCATCATACTATAGGTATGGGGAACAGGTAATCGTGAAAAATTTCGACCTCGGTTTTTTGACTTTTTTATACGTTTTCAGGTGTGAGGAATCCGAAAATGACAAAAATTGTGTGGTGTTTGTAGGGTGTCTGTTAGTGCCGTTTGTCCGTTAGTCTGTTTACACGATATCTCACGAACAAATGATCGCAGAGAGGTCAGATCTGTTTTAAAATATTACTTTCGATACTGGCAAGAAACCTATTCATTTGCAACATTCGAATTAAAAAACTTCGTAAGTTATAAGAAATTTACGATTTTCTTAACATGGGAGAATAGGACAAAATTTCACTTAAACGTGCATTAAATGGAAACTTTTTACTGTAAAAATGTCAGACCAGTTTTAAAATATCAGTGTTTATGCCGGAATGAACATCAGCAACTATAAATATGCTACTTTGAAAATTTCTCAGGTTATTGGAAATTTACGAATTTAATAACATAGCAGTATAGGGCAAAATTTCACATAAACGTCAATTTTGAGAGATATTTTCATCGTAAAGATGTCAGACTACTTTTGAAATGTTATTTAGGACACTGGCATGAATATTAATGACTATAAATTTTCCAAAATAAAAATTTCGTAAGTTATTGGAAATTTACGAATTTCTTAACATGGCAGAATAGAGCAAAATTTCACATAAACGTCAATCTTGAGGGATATTTTCATTGTAAAGATGTCAAACCACTTTCGAAATATTGTTGAGCATACTGGCATGACTTGTGATGGCATGACTATGATTTTTCCAATTTAAAAAATTCGTCAGTTATTTGGAATTTACGATTTATTTAGCATGTCAGAATAAGGCAAAATTGAGCAACTTCCATTTTGAGGACCATAAATACAACATCAGAGACAACTTCAAAATTACATATGATATTTGTCTGAACATGATTGAATACAAATATTCGAATAGGAAAATTTCATAAATTATTCGTAATTTACGATCTTATCAACATAGTGAAATTGTAAATCTTATATATATGTAAATGTGAATGTCCGTGAATTTATTTGACTGAGTTTCACGCTAAAACTGCTCGACGGATTTCGATGAAATTTGTAATGGAGATAGCTTATACCCTAACTTAAAAAATTGGCTACCTTTTATTCCAAAAAAAATTTTGTTTTTGTGATTTTTATGCATAAAATAGCAACTTTGTAAGCTAATAATAGCAAAAAATTAGCCATTTAAATTTATCCATAATTTAATTGTTGCCAAAAAAAAAAAAAAAAAAAAAAAAAAAAAATAACGAATTTATTTATTTTTTTCAACAGGAAAATAAATACATTTATCTAAAAGTGAACGATAAAAAATTATAAAAAAAAATTATGCATCTCACAAAAATTGACGTCATTTTTAATTAAAAATTTCTTTTACACATTGATAAGTGCTAATACGCAAGCGAAGTGATGACGCCACTGGCCGTTTGTGGATTCAAGAAAAATATGTCCTATGTTAAACGCCCATTGGATTTTCTGTAAAAAATTAAGGGGGAACAACACAGTAGAAGCTTTGTAAAATACATTTTTTTAAAATGAATTTTGCAATGATTGAGATAAATAAAACATTATATACTTTTTTTGTCTTATTCTACTTACCTTAATCTTCATTTTAAAATGTAAAAATTACAAAAATCAAAAAAGATATTTTTAATATAACACAATCTTTGAAACTGTGTTTTGCAATTATCGATAATTGGCTGTATGCATAACTTGAGTAAAAAGAATGCGAAACTGAATCTGTTTAGATTTTTTTAAACTATATAAATATAGTTTTCGTTGCACGTAGGTTTTTTTGAAAATTTGAATTTTTCACAAAATGGCGAAGTGTTTAAAAAAAACTCAAAAAATATTCAAAAAAAGGAGTACATATTCTTGGATTACTGAAAAACTATAAATCAAATCAAAAACCCCTACGTGCAACGAAAACTAAACATACTGTGAACACGGTGTCAAAATTTGAAGCAAATCGGTAAAAAATTACAGTAGTTAGAGCGACAGCCGTTTTGAAAAACTTGGTTTCGAGTAAAACACGTTTAAAGTTTTATGAAAAATCATTCGTTTATAATTTATAAAATGCTTACAATACTACAATGCATCTATACCAGGTCCATAAGATGTTTCTTCTTCATTATTTTTAGCAGTCTCACGTGCTATTTCAGCGATTTTTCTAGATTTTCTACCCTCCTGTGATGCCGTTTCTTCCCATCTCTATTTCGTCTTTTATAATCATGTTTTGTTGATTTTCTATCCATATGTGTGATTAATTATATTTTTTGTATATATATTTTTATATATTTAGTTATATACAAACTACTTATATAAAAAATCCTTTTTTTAAAATCAGAACTGTCAAATGAACACATCACTATGTATTAAAACACATCAACACTTTATTGTTTAAATAATTAACGAATTAATTTAGTTAAAACGTAAAACAGTTAAAATGATGTTACTCTACTATAACGTTTCGATAAAAGTGAGCAAATGTAACAATTAATCGCGCGAACAAGTTCACTCGCTCGTACATGTTGAAGCGCGTCACGAGTCGCATGACGCGCTTTACGTATTACGCTGTAACTTCTACATTTTAACGAAAATCAATTTAATATTTTGGCATTATAATCTTAAAAGTATAAGCTATCAAAAAATACAATAAATTTTTTTTTCATTTTTCGAAAATTTTACTGTTCCCCCTTAAAAATCGAGGAAATTTATTTCCCGATTTTAATCCCCATATTTAGGTATAGATATGTATTAGTTATCATGTCCATGCGTTAGATTAAGTTATTTTTGTTGTAAAATTGACAAAATTTGAATTTTTAATATCAAAACTCTAGGGAAAAAAAATGGCTAACTTCTATATTTGATTGAAAACACAAACATTTCATTTCAAAGGATGATATTTACACAATAAATATCCAACTAATACACTAATTAAAAGGAAAATGATAAATATTCTATCATAATTTGAAGTCAAATTTCTTTCCAAATGTCTAAATAAAGTATCTGATATAAAATACGATATTGCAGCAGAATAGATTTGATATCGGTCATCCTTAGCAGAAAAAAAAAAAAAAAAAAAATCTATCGACAAATTATTTGGCGAACATAATTTAATTCCTTTCAAAAATCATGGTTATTTTAACAACTTATATTAAGAGAGTAATGAATAATATGAAACAATATTTCGTACAATGCATATTACGAAAATATACATCTGGCATACATATTTTCGTATTACGTTTTTGATCACCAAATACAATAAGCGCCAAGAACGACAGAGTTTTGAAATTTAAAATTAAAATTTTGTCAATTTGATAGCAAAATAACTCAATCTAACACATGCACATGATAACTATAATCTATACTAATATTATAAATGCGAAAGTTTGGATGGATGTTTGTTACTCAATCACACCACAACGGCTAAATGGATCTGGATGAAATTTTGTATAGAGATAGGTAATAGTCTGGAATAAGACATAGGCTACTATTTATACCGGAAAAAAATGTAAATTTTTAATTAATCTTCTGTATAATATAAATATTTCTTCTATAATAAAACTTTAAAATAATTTATTTTAATTTTTAATTGTTGCCAAAGAATATTTCACGCGAATAATAAAAAAAAATAATAATACATATTAAATTTGCTTAGGCACATGACAACATAACGTCATTATCAAAATTAAATAATAAGAAAATGAAAGCTAATTCAGATCTGTATTAAAGAGCTTTATTAGTTGATAACAACGAGATATATAAATTAGAGTGCTGATTCAATGGATGAAGGATTAGCTTTCCGTGGTTCAAGATGAATCACGTGACATGCTTGAATAGGTTGCTGTGTTTGGCCCTTTATCGCTATTTTGGCATTTAAAATATCAGTTCAACAAATTATCATTATTATTAGGTAACATGACAGTCCTATGACCGAAATAAATTGCTTTTAAAATAATTTTACACATATTTCACATTTTAATAAATAACAAAATACCTTTTTTTTTCATCGTTTCCCAACAAAGTTTAAACGTGTTTATAAAAGAAAATTTAAACTTTTAAAGAGCTAAATTTAACAACAAATAATAATTTTTCAACTATTTTTAAGCATTTTGTCGGTTAAAGTTCAACTACACGAAATAAAAAAGAAGTAAAATCAAAATCAAAATGGTTTAGAACAAAAGAATATTAAACTACGTAAAGTAAACAAAAACATTGAAACCGTTGCCATAGAAGTTTACTGAAAATGAGCTGTTACCAAGGAAACCACCGAATACGCATGTGCAAGGAAAGCATGTCACATGACTCATCTTGGACCTTCTCAAGGGTTACCATTTATCACTCTACTTTATATATCTCGTTGGTTGATAATCCTGGGTATATTTTTAATTTTAATACTGAAGTAGATAGGACATTTTTCGCCAAGGACTCTATTTTTGTGACAACAACCTTAAGCCAAGTAGTCCATAAAAAATATAAACAAATCTGTACATATAAAAGAGTAAACTCAATGATTCACTGACTCAACAGTGCCATGACGATTCTGTGGGAAAGAGGGTCACAAATTTTGGATTTCGGAGACTGACGGCTTAACTCGGCTCCAAATTACTTAACGGTGAAGAGATTGCAGATGGAAAGACCAGACTTCAGTACAAAAAAATTATTTTCTGCGATTTTGGAATTTTGGATTTTTAACGGGGGAGGGAAGGGAAAAGATTTTGGAAGAAGGGTACTCAACACACGAGGAAATCGAACTGAACACACACTACAAAGGGATTTTATGAAATTCCACCCTACCGCCCTTTGGAGAATGGGGGGCAAAAACATTTATTCATGCGTAACTCTGCACTAAATTATCTAAGGTTGGACATTTTTTATGTAAGGGACGATTATACGTATCTAACTCATAGTATGAAGAGATTTTGCGAAATTCACTCCTCCTTCCCTCCTTTAAGAACGGGAGGAGAGATTAAAAAAAAAAAAAAGTTTTAAAGCATAGCTCAGCTTTAAATAATTTCATGATCTCAATTTTTTGATGTGCCGGCCAGGTATGTGTATGCAACATGAAATATAAAGTAATTTTGGAAATTTACCCCCCCCCCTCCTTCCTCTTGGGGCGGGCGGGGCAAAAACCACATTTTGAAGCTTAAATCAGTCCAAATTACCTAAGAATGGCGAATTTTGGTGTGTGGATGTTAATTAAGTGTGCGAAATATGCACTTTGATGAGATTTTGTAAAACTTTCAACTGTAACCGCGAGGGAGGGGGAGTAAAAAGCAGGTAAGGGACTGCCGAAGGCATTGGGCAACTTAAAATTAGATTTTGACGGATTTCAATGTTTTTTTTTTTTTTTTTTTTTTTTTTTTAAGATATTTTATTATTATCAATGATATGCTCTTTTGGGGATTCATTTCAATATAATGACCAGCGAAGCGGGCAAAGCCTGCTAGTTTTTCATATAAATATGAATTTTGAGGATTATTGCATTGGAAATAGTAGCAGGAAAACTAAACAGCGTATTTGACCCTGATAAAATAAATTAAAAGATTCGAATAAGATAAATATATCGAAGTGAATGGTGGATAGCCTATTAGGCGGGGATATCATTCTGTCACTGTATCAAGCTTTGTTCAAATTCATTTCTTTTAACATGATTATAATATGTCTCGCACTAGAAATTTATGAGAACATAAATATGATGGGGAACTGAGCAGAGTCCACCTATGCCAACTAGTTTTTATTACTTTCAGAACATACATATTAAAGTTAAGATTTAGATGTATCTGTACGTTCTGAGTTCCCTTGAGTTCATGTTTTCTATTTTTTACAACGATGTGTATGTGAACACGATAGCGTCTAAACACTTCGTTCAAATGAGCCGAAAGCTGGTGCGTAAGTTATAGGTCACTGTAGTACGAACCTTATTGATTTTGGTGAATCTAGCACTTATAGTTGTTTTACATGAACTCAAAATTTCTTTATCATTATGGCCTATGGACTGAAATTATTTCAAGTGTGATTGCGTCTAAATGCCTTATTCGTTCGAGTTGAAAATTTATATACATGTTATAGGTACCGTCGCATAAACTGTATTAATTTTGGTAAATCCAGCACTTACAATTTTTTACAGGGACACAACGAAAAAAATCTATCTTTAAGACCCACGGGCTCAAATTATTTAAAGAGCAATCGCGTTAAATTAAGCAACATATTGAATGGGGGAAAATACTGAAACGCCCAATTATAATTTTTTCTTTTGTTTATTTAACGACTTCACTTATTTTAATTTATTTATACAGCTATTAATTACTTTAATATTCAGAGTGGAGACAATACATTTTTTTTTTTTTTTTTTTTTTTAGTTACTGATTTAAATCATGCGATACCATAACATGTTTTTAGTTCCCCATCATACTTTAGGTATGGAGAACTTAGGTAATCGTGAAAATTTTCGACCTCGGTTTTTTGACTTTTTTTTTTTTATACGTTTTCAGGTGTGAGGAATCCGAAAATGACAAAATTTGTATGGTGTCTGTCTGCAGGGTGTCTGTTAGTGTGCTAGTCCATTAGTTTGTTAGTCTGTTTACACGATATCTCACGAACAAATGATCGCAGAGAGGTCAGATCAGTTTTAAAATATTACTTTCGATACTGTCAAGAACCCTATTCATTTGAAGCATTCGAATTAAAAACTTCTTAAGTTATTAGAAATTTACGATTTTCTTAACATGGGAGAATAGGACAAAAATTCATTAACATGCATTAAATGGCAACGTTTTACTCTAAAAATGTCAGACCAGTTTTAAAATATCAGTTTTGATGACGGAATGAACATCAGTAACTATAAATATGCTACTTTGAAAATTTCGCAAGTTATTGGAAATTTACGAATTTCTTAACATGGCAGTATCCAGTATAGGGCAAAATTTCACATAAACGTCAATTTTGAGAGATATTTTCATCGTTAAGATGTCAGACTACTTTTTGAAATATTATTTAGGATACTGGCACGAATATCATAGACTATGATTTTTCCAATTTAAAAAATTCGTAAGTTATTTGGAATTTACGATTTACTTAACATGTCAGAATAAGGCAAAATTGAGCATAAATTTCCATTTTGAGGATCATAAATACATTATACAACTTCAAAATTACATTTATGATATTTGTTTGAACATGATTGAATACAAGTATTCTAATAGGAAAATTTCGTAAATCATTCGTAATTTACGATTTTATCAACATAGCGAAATTGTAAATTTTTCATATAAATATGAATTTTGAGGATTATTGCATTGGAAATAGTAGCAAGAAAACTAAACAACGGAAATGACCCTGATAAAATAAATTAATAGATTAGAATAAGATAAATATATCGAAGTGAACAGTGGATAGCTTATTAGGCGGGTATTTCATTCTGTCACTGTATCAAGCTTCGGTCAAATTCATTTCTTTTAACATGATTATAATATGTCTCGCACTAGAAATTTATGAGAACATAAATATGATGGGGAACTGCGCAGAGACCACCTATGCCAACTTTTTTTTTTTTTTGTGTGTGTGTGTGTGTGTGTGTGTGGACAATTGTTTCGGCTTTAAACAATCAAATTTAGTATCATTTCTACATTTTTCTTTTTTTCTCCCAGTATTCGTTAACTGTAAATAAACGTTTCTGAGTCGGAACTCTGAACTACGCAGTTTTCTTTAATCTGTATTACAGTTGTTGACGAATTTGCCGCTCGTGTGTATACTTTATAAAATATACATTACTTATGAAATTTCAATATAAATATATATAATTTCTTTAAAAATAATTGACTTAAAATTTGGCAATAAATCATTATTTAATGTAAGTGTATAAGAAAGATTTTTACCTAAAATTCCGATATCACCAGGAAGCTCGGTTAAAATTTCTTCAATCTCTTTGTATATCTCTGGACCATCAGTAAAATCTATATTGATAGCTTTCGTAGATACATGATATTTATCACCTGAAATAGAGTCAAATTGTTTGATGGTTTGAAACTTATCTTATTTTTACAAATATTTAATACATCAATACTTCAGATATTTAACAATCTAAACAAATGTAAAAACATTAAAAACTAGCATGCTATGATCACAAAAGTTTATTTTATATTTTCCTATGCAAATTCTTGTAATGCAAATTATTTATTAAATTTATCTAAATTATTTTGCCATGATAAATTCAGACAATTTTTTTCCCAAAGAGTAACCTCAATAAAGTTGACTAATCAATCATGCTCGAGCGCTTGCGCATACGTAATTAAAATTTAAGTAAAAATGCGGATATTTAATATTTTTATATTCTGAAAATTTTTATTTTATATTTAACGTTTTCATCTTTTATATGTTGTGTCTGTATTATGTAAAGTTTTCTAAAAATGGCACTGTATTGAGTTCAATATCATGCATGTCAAGTTACAATTAAAATCGGAAAATTTTCTTTTTAAATTTTTAAAGAAACCATATTTCATTGAGCACGAGTGCTCTTGAATTATAATTAATACAGATAATAAGCTTAATAATATACTTTTTTTTTTTTTTTTTTTAATGATCTCAAACTTATTTTTCTTTGCTACTGGTTCCCTTTTTGCTCTGAGAACTCACGAAGCTGTACCAAACATACACAATACTGTGAATAACCTAATTTTTGACATTGAGAAATATATTAAATGTGATATAGAAAAATAATTTGATAGAAGGTAAATCACAGCATACTCGTCATAAATTTTTTTGACAAATTTAATGTATGATCTAAATTTCTATAATCTCAAATTTTATTAAAAAAAAAAAAAAAAAAAAAAAAAACTGGTTCAGGGAATTTTTTTTTTTTTTTTTTTTTTTTTTTTTTTACAATAAAATGTGCTTATAATACCCGTTGTAATATCTACACATTATAATATTTGAAAAAGGAAAACTCAAAGATTCATTGGTGTCCATTTTAATAGAATATATATAAATACTTTTGATATTATAGCTCTCCCCCCCCCCCCCATAATTTCTTATTTTTTCATCATATCGCAACTCCGCAAGAAAAGTAACAATGCAGTATTTGAGAAGAATGTACTTAAAGATAGCAATACATAATTGACAAGCATTATGATAAAACTGACAACCGACTCTTATGTGGATAATTTTCCCGAAAAAAAAAAAAAAAAAAATGCGATGCTTTTTGCGCACAATAAGACCATACACATTTTCAATAACGAACTCAAATTTGCTATTTTTTGAGCTGTGTCATTTTTCTTGCTGGAGTCAGGACCGGCTCTAACGTTTTTGCCGCCGTAGGCAAACCTCAAAAGTGCCGCCCCCCCCCCCCAAGCTTTTAAAAACTTTCAAATTAAAAAAAATATATATATATATATATATACACATTAAAAAAATAAAAAAAATCCCATAAATGGTCTAATAGAATTGATAAATTAAATAATAAAATAATAGAATTGATTAATTAAATAATACTCATATAATATTTACTACCATTTCTTTTTTCTTTCTTTTTTCATTTTTTTTCCTTAAGTTAAAAACACAACATCTTTGGAAGTAATGCTAGTACAGTACAGTAGAGGTCTGCAAGGGCCGAAATTTCGAGGCCCGGGCCCGGCCCGGCCCGTACGGAAGCTTTGCTTACCCGGCCCGGCCGGTATGAAGTAAAAAAATTCGGCCCGGGTCCGGCTCGATTCAAAAATATGTAAAATAACACAAAAAAAAAAAAAAAAAAAAAAAAAATGCATGCCTTTCTATGAAAATGATTTTTAGTATGATGAAAATTATTTTTATATAACCAAACAATAGTACGTTCTTTAACAAAACTGCTCAACTTTTACACAATATTTATATATAAACAGAAATTCATTATTATAGACAAGGCACAAAGACAAACAGAAAGTCAAATCGAAAATATTAGCATTCATCAAACAATACAGGAAGGTATTTAATATGGTTAATACTACTAAAAATGTCCTTTCCTCTTATATACCGTAATGTATCCAAATCTTTCATGCGATCCGGTAAACAAAACTTTAATGTTAATCCAACCATACTGAATAGAAAAGTTGTTTTTGATCATGGTAAGAATGATGCTACTTTCATCCACTGGAGAAAAGAAAAAGGAGCCTTAGAGGAAAAGTTACAACGGAAGGATTTTTATAGCCTTCATACCACCTAAACTTCACAGACCATAGGAAACAAAGCCTTATACTAAGTAACGTATCTAATTTATTTTGTTATGTACATGTACGCAAACTGGTAGTGACATGCATACTATTTTGAATAGGAAACCATCTAATATTACTTTAAATAAAATATATTAATTTCGAAGCATGCTAAAAATATTTGCGAAAAATCAAATTTCGAACAGACAGACTGATAGACAATTAAATTGAAGTTACAGACATTTTTTAACAAAATAGAACTTTATGTGACATATCAGCCTGTAAAATTATGTAAAATAAATGACTGAAAAACATGTTTATTATTTTCCGTTTTCGTTGATTAACGAGGAAAACAGAAAAAAAATCGGCCCGGCACGGCCCGGAGAAAATTTCATTCAGGCCCGGCCCGAGTATACACAAAAAGACTGAGCCCGAGCCCGGCCCAAATTTAAAAATTCGGCCCGAGGGCCGCGCCGGGCTCGGGCTCGTTCCGTAAGCCCGGCCCGTGCAGACCTCTACAGTACAGACAATATTTTCTAAACAGCGAAGAATAAAGAATGCTAGTACAATATACAAAATTTAAACCTGAATAAAATAATCTCTTTCGAACCTTTTTTTGTGCAAATCTCGAATAACTTCTTATCTAATTTGTTACTCAATTCATATTCAATGTCCAATATTGCTAACCCATTGAGTCGATTTTGACTAGATATGGTTTTAAAATATATTTTTATCATTTTTACTTCCTCTTACCCGTAAGGTAGAGAAAATATTGTTTTAGGATAAAATTTTCTAATGTGAGTTTTTGTTATATTTACACGTTTTAAGGTCCCCTGAATCCGAAAATCATGTTTTTAGAGGTTGGTCTGTGTGTATGTCTATGTGTCTGTCTGTGTGTGTGTGTCTGTCTGTCTGTTATCAGCATATCTCAAGAACAAATTTTAGCAGAAAGTGCAAACTTGGTATTCTAAATGTGTATAGTATGAGGATGCTACACTGAGCTTTTCGTTGAGATGACGCATATAGTTCGTGTACAGGGACACCCAAGAGAGTTCAAATACATTACGTTTATGGGGGAAATTGCTGGGGAGTAGAGTTTAACATCTATAGGCTGCACTAAACCAAAATGAAATGAATATATATTTTTTATATGCATAAAAACATGTCTCATGTGGAATATGGTAAGGAAATCCTTCACTGTTCATTTACAGGCTACACAAAAGAACTTGATTATAGTGCGACAATAGCTGAAAGTTGATGGAAATGTATTTCAGGTTGTGCCGTGTATCACTACTATAGGATTATATTTAGGTGCACCATGTGGTCTGTACATAATCTTCAAATGATATACAGGGCTGCAAATATTTAAGCAATAACATTCTTTTTCATTGTTAGTGGAAGTTCTTTACAGTAATATTTTATCATTTCTACCAAAGCTGCTCAGAAATTGAAATGAATTCCTCATAGACATGATAAATAATGTACGTTTTTAAGCTAAATATTCATCTCTTGTTTTTTGTATATTTACACGTTTTAAGGCTTCCTGATTGCCGAAGTAAAGTTTTTTAACGTTTGATTTTTGTCTGTGTCTCTTAGAGTAACTTAAAAACGAATAGTTTCAGGAGATCCAAAAGTTGTATTTTCAAGTTAATATAAGTTTGTTGCTGGAAAAGTTTCAAGGAACGTTGCTTGTGGAAATTGTCTGTATAATTTTAAGCGAACTGTTAATTTTAATAACAGATTTAAATTCTGTATAAATGTAGGTGCATTAATGAAACGGGGGGTTGAGGGAGGCGGCAGCTCCCCCCCTCAAATAGAACTAATTGTCACATAAAACTTTTCCGAAGCCAAATTTGAATTGTTTTAACTTAAGTTTACATAGCACTACTCGTTGTCTTACATCTTAATCTCCAACCTGTATTTATGGTATTAAATTTCAGGGTAAGAGAAAGTTGTGTGAGCGACACCAGATTATTAGTTTAGAAAACGATCTTTCTCCGTTAGCAAAAGTTATGGGCAAGGCTAACAAAATTTTTAAAGCAGTGCTTAATTTCGGTCCAATGTTAAGGAAGGTAATGAATTTAAAGACATCAAAATTGGACATTATTTTTTTTTCAAAAGTGAAGAAAATAAAGTATATTTTACCAGCCAATTTTAAAATGTTAAGATTTAAACGACTTAACAGCGGAATCGCCATCTGTTAAGTCGTTTCCCAGATTCTTACAGTGTGTCAGTCTGAGTAATTCGTTTTTCAAGTGTGTGGACATTACATAAAAATTCAAAAGAATGATTATGATTATTCAATAAATTTAATCTCAGCTTCAGTGTACTGATCGCCTGATCACTGAAAAGAAAAAAAAAATCTATTTATATTTCTCTTTTGAATTTTGTATAGATTCGTCTACACATTCATAAGAAAAATTACATTTTTAAGATTGAACATGATGGCGTGGTGTTGTCAATTCACTACGTCTATTACATTAGCTAATGTCCCAGCTTCTAAGATAAAGTTTTCAAAGGACTCAACTGATCATAATTCTTAAAAAAAATAATAATAATAATAATAATGATAATAATAATGAGCTATTTAATAAATTAATGGCTTGGTATAAATCAAAAACTTTTGTTTCACAGAGCTTACTTAATCGGATTAATATAATTAAAAATTCTGTGTTAAATGACGATCAAACATAAAAATCTTTAATTGTTTTATTGTGCAGTCAGCAGAAAAATTACTGAAGCACACATCCACATTTTTCATGTATATATATATATATATTAGTATGATCGCTTCTTTTTATCATCAACTTACTTTTTTATAAACAGTATAAGACTAAGATCATGACTGGACAAATATTTACTTAACAAAACAGTATAAGGTGCTCATCTTTTAAGTAGGAATTATTGCTAGTGCTTCAATGATTTTGCTGCCGACTGTAATCAATAAACAACTGCCTCATTTTGAATCATATTATCTATTTCTACCCTTTTGTAATTGCTTAATAAAGCATCATGAATATTTTCTAATTTAAGAAATAAAGATATTAGGGATCTATGCATTTTTTCCAATTTCGCAGTAATTCATTAACTACTAAGTTTAATAAATCTCTGCTGCAATGTGCACGAAATGCTCTGAAATTTGTAATCCGAATTTGTTACCTCTCATATGTGAGCAATTTTCATAACCTTGACCTCTCGTATTTTCTAATTTTAGCCTTTTTTTTTTTTTCCAACTTTTTTAATACAACTTTAGACAGTTCCTTACCACTAGATCTTTCAACAGGAAGAAAACCTTAAAAATGTTTATTGAATTTGCATTGAAATGCTGATTGGCCAATGGAAACATACCTTCATCAAAAATGTACCCCCCCCCCCCCCATAAACAAAGTATTGTTTTAAATCTGACATCACTGTTGCCAATTCAAACTCAAATTTTGCCGTGTTTTTACGGACAACTGAAAATGTCACTATCTTATGGCTGAGGATGTCCTAGGACGTTCTTTCATACTTAGGATATACTGATAATGTCCTGTTGAGAAAGGAGACCTCCAAGTAATTTCTACATGCTGAAGAACACTGCTGTAAGACCCTACAATTGGCAAACTCTTGACTTTCTTTAATTAGAGGGCAAAAAGAGCTTGGTAAAATCAGCGGCGAATGTGCATTTCTTCCTTCGCGTCGCGGCTGCGCATGCAATACGTACTATACAGAACTTACAAGTTTGTCTATTTTCTTGTTTGTATTTCAAATTATAGGAAAGGGCAGAGAAGCCTGTAAATTCTTGTTATATGATTATTCACTTATTTTTTTACTTATTTTTTTTTCTATTCATTTTTTTTCTACATTCAATAATCGAAGTATTTTATTTATTTATTGTAGTTCAACTGATTTTGCCGCCCCTAAATTTTGCCGCCGTAGGCAGTTGCCTACCGCCTAGAGCCGGCCCTGCTGGAGTACAGTATATTATTTTATGCTTTTTTCAGTATGTAGTCTTGAATTGCTTATAATATTTAAATTCTTAATTATATAGTTTTGCATTCTGGTTTCGAAGCATTTTGATAGATTATTTTATAAAAATAAAGTAAAGCACAAAAAACAATGGTATTATGTGCATTTAATATTACATATCGGTCCTAAGCTATGGTGGACTCAGCTTCTTATTGTTATTTCTTTTTTAATCATTCGGACTTCACCCCTGTTTCACATAGTTTTCAGTTCTTATTTTAAAATATATGTATTCAGAGCATTACTGATTGCCCGTAACCTTAATACCGGAAAAAAATTATTGTATTCGTTTGTAATAATTATCTGCGATGAAATAGGACAAGTTTTATTATTTCTTTACATTAGTATGAAATTTCTTTTTCGTTATTAGCAATTTGGAACCGCTGTGTATTTATCATTTTCTGATACATATATTTTAAATCACAAACTGCTAAATAAAATGTGTTTAAATATGTAATATTTAGTTTTCTGAGAAAAATTGCAGAATTAAATAAAATTCTGTATCTCCCCCAAAAATGTTATGGGAAAAAATAAAGATATAACTGCCGAATACAAATTGCATTTTTTTTTTTAATATCCTTTAACTCAAGAAGTTGTTAACCAACCTTCATGTTTAAAATTTCTTACCTATTTCTTGAAGAACACTTATCAGTTTCTCTTTGTTTCGACTGATGATGCAGATGTTAAAGCCTCTGGCTGCCAACTAACGGAGAAATAATAAATAAATATTTAACACTTGATAGGAAATATTAGAAACTATTTTTTTTTTTTTAAGAGTTAACTCATTTAAATTAGAATCAAAGGATTAGTAAACTGACGTGAATTAACTTTTCTAGCATTACATTAATCTTTAATAAACAAAAATGTACGTTTCTCTTTTTTTAAGTATATGATGAAAGTTTTTGTTATATGGATTAATTTGAGGATGGTGCAGATGAAGTCTGTTGTATTACGCCGCGACGTGTCGACGGTTGTCTGATAAAAAACATACTTTTCTAATTTTTCAATATTCTCTTGGAATGCCTGTAAAAGAACTTTTACAACAATATTACTACTTCCGCAGAGAAGTCATTTGACGTTTCAGAGGAAAGTATTTTTTCTAGTTTAAAAATATGTAGTATCAAAGAAAACGATTCAAATATAATTCTGGTGATTTTAAACTATTTTGGATGGATTTTCACGAGAACTGAAATAATGCATGCATCATTTTAGTTTGCGTTGATCATGCATGCTTAGTAAAATTTTCCACAGTTAAAAAACGAACTTCTAGAAATAATCGTCATAAAACACTTCTATAGAGTACTTGTATAAGAACTAGACATTTATTTCAGTTGAGAAATAATTTAATATTAAAGTTTAATCTTAAACAGGACATGATTTTTAAGATAAAGAATTTATTCACATTTCTATAAAAAAGTATTTCATGCATTTATTATTACTAACACCCTTTTTGCTGGTATATTTAAAAAAATCAAAAATCATTAGTATTTTTTTTTCTTTAATTGAGCGACAATTTAAACTTTAAAAAACAAATTCTTCTTCTTATTATTTTTTTTTTTTTAATTAAAAATTGTGATTATTTTATTTTTATTTCTTTTACACTTGAACAGTGAAATGCATTAAGTTAATATTAACATTTTGTTTAATATAGTAAAAAAAATAAAATAAAGAAAAAATAAAATATTGGACTGTAAACTGTCCCCTTAAGTTACGAAAATCATATTCATTAACTTCAATAAGGAAAAATTAAATATGTTATTTTTTAAGAACAAACCAAAATTTTACATACTTCTTGAGCGTATGCTTTTCCAATGCCATCTGTTCCACCGGTAATAAC
The DNA here is from genome assembly GCA_963930645.1 of Salticus scenicus. Lineage (NCBI taxonomy): Eukaryota > Metazoa > Arthropoda > Arachnida > Araneae > Salticidae > Salticus > Salticus scenicus. Next base: position 168,454,099 of record OZ005649.1, read on the forward strand.
TGAAAAAAAAAAAGAAAAAAAAAAAAGATTGAAACAAACAAAATAAAAATTGTTTCGCTCTTTTATCATTAGCCCCTTAACCCTTTCAGGGGCTCCACTTGCACAGTGCAAACGAAAATTTTAATTCCCAATTGCAAAAGTTGGCCCCGGAATTTTTTTTTAAATAAAATGTTTCATTTATAACTCAGAGGAATAACTTCATTTCTTCTCTTCTAATATTGTTCGTGAATACTGGTAGCTTGTTTTAAATGAGAAAATTTACTTGCTCCTCAAAGGGTTAAGCACAATATTTAAGGTAATGGTAGTATTCTCTATATTGGGGTGGTACTGGTGGGTATTCTCTATCCGCGTTTGTAATGATCGATAGATGGCGCTTTTCCAGTTATTGTTGTCAGTAAATATTATAGCCACGTGTATTTATTATTGTTCTTTTTGTTATTCTACTTAATATTCGTACTATAATTTCTCCGCCATTACATCATGGAAAATTGATTGCTTTTGGAAAAAAATATTTCAGTTTATTCAAAGTTCGATCGGAAGTAGATTTTTAACTAAAGTTGAACAAATATTAGCTTCAAATCATCTGATTAATTCTTTACTTCCATTAGCCGAAGCAACTGAAATTTTAAATGTGTCATTTGGAAATAAATGGAAGCTTAATTCTGGATTTCTTGGTCCTTTGGAGTTACACTGGAGCACACAACAGTATGTGTTATCTTTTTTACCGGATTTATTCATTTTTATTCAATAAATATATGTGAAACTAAACATCGGCATGCAATGGCGGCTTTATGAAAGCCGAATTAAAGCATGTTTATTGTAATTTCTCCTTATCCCACCAGAGGGCGAGCATTTCATTAGAATCGCGGATAATGGCTATAATGGTAGTATTCTTTATATGGTACCGAAAATCTGGAAACCCCGGGACTGACGCCATTTCGGATTTCGAAATTTTCCGGATTTTAGAAACTTTAAAAAGAATACATAGAGAGATATCGATTTAATTAGAATTAAGTCTGTAAACAATAAGTTATACAGAAATAAAAAATAAGTAAAATACCATACGAAGCCGAAAAACTGGACTCCAAAAAATCGGACATTTTCCATAGCAATTCATTAACCATCATCAAAAACAAAAACAGCTTTTCTTCTTTTTCTCCTTTTTTTATTTGTAACTGATTAGGTGAATTTAGTTGAAATATTAGATAAAGCTTATTAAAAATAAACTTTAGTTGACATTAACAACATTTTCAATTTTTTTCTCATTTTAATTTTTTAATTCGTCACTATTCCTTAATTTTCTAATTCAGAAAAATAATAACTGCTACAGCCATCTATTGGTAGAATGTAGAATAAAAAAAAAATAATAACCAATAGTAATAAAAGATTTTTTAGGTAGATTCCTTATAGGAGATCTATCTATTGCAATGGTTCTCATGACACCACTTCTGGAAAATTTCTTCATATCTTCACCGATCATGACCCCTAGAACCCAAAACCACCCTCCGTTCAAAAGTTTATATATATATATATATATATATATATATATATATATATATATATATGTATAACGCTTTTTCCCATGTTAAGTTGTGAACACGATAACTGGAGTAATTTTTATTTAAATTTCACCAGCTCGGGATATGTTGTCAGGACAGTAAAAATCTCGGTCGAGTTCGTAGATGGGGTATCCAGCTCAAAGAGGGTGGAAATGGTGGGGGGTGGAAATTTGCATTTGCCCATAATTTCTTTAATATTGAAAATAGGAAAATACTTCTAATCAGGCGAATTACCGCTTTACCCTAAAGAACAACGTTTGTATTTAAACTTTTTCGATAACTTCAATTGCTTAAAAGTTACAAGTTAAATAGTGATTTTTTTTGTGACGAAGCCGACATTTTCTATCCGCGATTGTAATGAAATGCTCGCCCTCTGGTGGGCTAAGGTGAAATTACAATAAACATGGTTTAATTCGAATTCCATACAGCCGCCATTGCTTGCCGATATTTAGTTTCACATATATTTATTGAATAAAAATGAATAAATACGGTAAAAAAGATAACACATACTGTTGTGTGCTACAATCTAACTCCAAAGTATCAAGAAATCCAGAATTGAGCTTCCATTTATTTCCAAATGACAAATTTAAAATTTCAGTTGCTTCGGCTAATAGAAGTAAAGAATGAATCCGATGATTTGAAACTAATATTTGTTCAACTTCAGTTAAAAATCTACTTCCGATCGAACTTTGAGTAAACTGAAGTATTTTTTCCAAAAGCAATCAATTTTCCATAATGTAATGGCGGAGAAATTATAGTAAAAAGAACACTAATGGAACACACGTGGCAATGTTTACTAACAACTGCAGTGTTGAGGAAGCGCCATCTATCGATCATTACAATCGCGGATAGCTTTCATTGCAAATATTTATGATCTGATCAGATCTGATGCTTATGTCACGTGCAAATGATAATAAAATAGATCACTGAAAATATAATTAAATTTTGATCATGTTTTTAAACAATATAATTATCTGATTAAAAAAAAAAAAAAAAAAGTTTAATTGAACAGAAAATATGACGTCACAATTACAACAAATGTACTGAGAAAAATGAAATAAAATTTTATCCGTGATTTTAAACAAATAAAATAAAAGTTAATAAAAAAATAAGTAAATTAAATCAACATATCTTAGGGCTGAGCAGATTTAGACTTAGCTTTATGACATAGATGCTATAATGTAAAAGATAAATGTCATCGTTTAAAAAAAAAATCTTGTAAATTGATGCTAAACGAATTAAACTGGCATGGTAGAAAAGGTAATAAATTTGAGGGACGATTTTAATGAATTTTCCGTTGAAGTTTATTTTCATGAAAATTTAAATTGAAGTATTTCATTACTCAAATTCCCTTATTTTGATAAATAAAATTATACCATTTAAAAATAAAATAAAGAACACTATTATATTGAAAAATTAACTAATAAAGGTTTTAGAAAACTATTACATACTTTTAAATCTTTATTAAAAAAAAATTAATTGTTGCCACTCGACATTATACAAATATATTCAAATCCTGTGTCACATACGATAGTTTTGTATAAGTATAGATTTTTTTGTTTGCCCTTGAAACCTGTCCCTGATGGGAAAAGTGCCTGGAAACACTTGTATCTAGTATTGTCATTGATTATGAAGTCGTGTGCAAAATTTCTGGTCCTTTGGACGACAAGAAGTTGCCAAAAATTGAATTCCGAAATTCCGTTACATACATCAATAGTTGCATCATATCAAGTTAATAAAAGTGTGTTAATTAAAAACCTTGTTAAATGCTTTAATTAATCATTTAAAAATATAAAATTAAAATAATACCTCAATCTTAATACAAATATCGTTTGTGGTGAATAGTTTAGAATGTGAGTTTAGGCAAGAATTTAAAATTTACGATTGAGAGTAATACGTTACAGCTTCCTTTGACTTTTTATCTTGTCGAAACAAGATATTGGTCTGTGAAGAGATATGAGGTTTCGCGTGGAAAGAAAATATAATGACGCCAAAGCTGCCTTTCTCCATCGCCAAACTCGCAAAATTTTGTCGCCAAGTCAAAAATTTCGTCGTCAACTATCAACATTTGCCGCCAAATTACAAATTTCATTGCTAAGCCGCAAGTTTTGTCACCAAAATCTCGCCAAATCATACAATTTACTAAATTCATAACATTTAACATTGAAATTCAGCGGTGCCAAATGGTCAAATGTTAACTAATGTTAATGTTAATGTTCCAGCTTATGTGAACCAAAACAGTTTCACTTTACAATTTTTACTCATCTGACAATAAGAATCACAAAAGCACAATACAAAACTTTCAATAATTCAATAAAAATTACAATGAAATAACTATCCAAAAACCGCTACCACTTATCTGTATTTGACTTGACCATAGCAACGCCAGGCTTACCAGAACTAGTAAGATCACAAGTGCATTTTCACGTTTCTATTACTTTTCCTTTTAAAAGATAGATATTGAACAACAGTTATATGGATTTTAAATAAAAATTATAATTTTGATTACGCTTGGGTGGGGAGGGGGGTGTAGCCCAATAGGCCCCTCCGGGATTCACCATTGCTGGGATTGTATATCTTTAAGGCTTTTATTTGTTGAATGATTATGAGCTTGAATTTTAAAAAATTGAAACATTTACAAACCAATAAATTTAGCCTAAAATTTTAAGTAGAATGAATAAAACCCTTTAGTAGTTGAAAATTAAATTTCTTGAAAACAGAATAGCGACGTAAATAATGCAATGTGTGGGAACAAAGCCATTGGCTAGGTATTAATGCATATGTGAAATTTCTTTACAATTGTAACATTAACGTAAAGGAATCTACCTTTGCCTTTAAGCTAGCCGAAAAGGGATTTTTTTTTTTTTTTTTTTTTTTTTTTTTTTAAGATTTTGAGATGCTTAATAATTTTACCTCTTCTAAAAAATGTATATGTAAAAATATAGAATTATAAACTAGAAAATTTCACAAAACAAATGTATAAATAAGTTTAAAAATAAATTAAGCAAGAACAGCTTTAATAGAAATCATTCCTATTAAAAATTCAGAAAATTGCTCGGTGCTGTCATCTATCAGCAAAAGATATAACCAAATGAAATCGCAATTATGCGTTCTATATTTTAGAGATTAAATTATTAAAAAATTTCGTATTAATTTTTTGGATTAAAAAAAAAAAAAAAAAGAGTGAAGGGATGAATTTAAGAGTTTTGAAAATTGAATAAAATTATCGTAATTTGCTGTAGTTTTTTTTTTCCTGCCCTCATTCCCCTCTCCCCGACTATTCAGTGCATAGACCTTATATAATAGACCACGCATTCCCTCTCATTATCTATCTGCGTTATCACGTGATGCAGACCAGGAGAGAGAGACAAGAATGAATATTATGTGATTTTTCCCATAGGAAAGAAAATAGTTTTGAGTTTTTTAATTTCTGTATTGTACACATACTTTTTATTTAAGCCTTTAGATTTACGCATCGTTGGAAAGCTAAAATGTCAGATTAATTATAAAAAAAAAAATCTTTTGTGAGGAACCATTCTGAAGGGGAGAATTTTTTGTTTGAATTCTTACAAAAATAAGTGCTTTCTTATGGAAGAATCACCCTCAACTATGTCACGTGGCATACATCGCTGACCGCAAAGGATGAAGGTTTCAGATTACACCCTCATGTTGAAGACATTCACTATAATGGGAAGTCCTATTGGTGGCGTAGTCTATATATATATATATATATATATATATATATATATATATATATATATATATAAGGTCTATGGTTCAGTGCAGGAATGATTGTAATTTCAAAACGTTCCGGATTTTGGGTCCTTCCGGATTGTCGGTCGGTCCTATACTATCAGAATATTGCATTCTGAACTTATACGAGACAAACGGAAACGCCAGTCTTAAAATTTCAAATTAAAGGGCTACGTGCTTCGTGGAGCCTAAAGAGTTTCTTTCCTTTTGACCGAGTATGTTTTGAGCGATGTCGACTGTGTTCGGTGTAATTCTTACTTCATTCTTATCGGTAAAAATTCAACGACTAAGAAATTTAATAAAACAAGAATGGTTACAGAATCAAGGATTTCATTTTTGCCTGTGCGTGTCACATTTTTATTTCGAAAATATTTTCTTTTAACCTTTCGTATGTTTTCTTTAATTTTTCAATATACTTTATTATTCCATTATACTTTATTATGTGATCATATATTAATGTCTCAGAAACAACTCATTAACTCTTTCAAATACCTTTTGCTTTGCATAAGACTTAGCTTCCATGTGTGTGTGTATATATATATATATATTATTAATTTAAGTCTTCCTGCCTGGTGTTTGATCAATACAATGATGAATTTATATATAATTACAACATTATCAATCATTAATATAGAAATGTATTGAATTTTAAGTATAAACATTTAAATGCTTTCGTTAGCTAAGATATTTACATAATTTATCTAATAAGAAATTACTTTTGTGAATAAATTACTTTTGTATTTTTAACTAGAATATTCATCAGTCACTTCAGAAATTCACTAATTAATAGAGGACTTTTCAAATATTTGTCTAAGTACTGTCTGTCTATTTATTTCTATTATTTAATTCTGACTATTTTTTAAAGTTGTCATAGATATTAAAATAACCCTAATTCCCTTACCAAAATTTACCTCCCCTCCCCCTTAAAAAATAAAATAAAATTCAATTGCTACAAATGTTTTCGGATGGCATATAAACAAATATTACCTTGATTGGTTAAAGTTGTAGACTTTATAATAAGCCATATAAATAGTATCTTTTATGTATCATATCAGTTAAGCTGTGTGTAATAAAATTTAATTTCTTTTGTTCATTTCATTTCTGCTACAAAATTTCGACGGTAGATTCTAAAAAGAATAAATTGGAATATGGATGTATTTTGAATGCATGTTTATTATAGTCCCTATACAAATGTTATGTTAACGACATACTTTTAACAAGAAATTAAAGTCCAGGATTAACGATTCCTAAGAGTATTTTTTTATTACTAATGTATGACCAATTTCACAAGTATTCCTCAAAAGTTTCTTTTTTAATGTAAAAGTCGAAAAATAAAGAAAAAGATTTGACAGGTAAAGAAATACTTTATTTTTAAATAGCAAAAAGTTTTCAATTTACTCTAAAAATTATTAGATTCATCTACATAACATTTTGTGAAAATGATTAAACAATTTAAATATTTCAAACTTTACGTATATACGAATTAATGATAGTTAATGTTAAAGAGAGGGAATTAAGAATTAATGTTGAATCATAAAGACAGAAGATTTTAAGTTATACAGAGAGGGAGTAAAATGCCACAATGGCATTTACTTCCTCACTCTTCAAAAGGAAAAAAAGTTAGCATGCAGGAAAACATTAGATTATACACAAGTATGAACTATATGTATCTATAATTTTGCAAATATTAAAGCTAAATATAACTTTTATTCTTTAACAATAGACGGGATAACTCAGAATCAGAAAAAGTAAATGTGTAAGCAAATATTTTAAAAATAGTTACTGTTGTATCACTTTTGAGTCATTTTGAGCATATTACAAATTTATTGTACTAAGTGTTGAGACACTGTAGAAATTTTACTAGTCAAAAAAAAAAAAAAAATAATAATAATAATAAATAAATAAATAAATAAATAAATAAATAAATAAAAATCATATTTAAGCTGCAAGATTACAAATTTGAAGCAATTAATATTCCATTTATTTTTAATGTTAGTAGTTGGAATTCTTTTTACGTGTAACTTTTGTTCAAATGAGAAATTTTTAAATGGAGTTTTGCTTAAACTGCTATTATAAATTAGCTAAAGATTAATGCGAACTAACAGAAAAATAATAAGTTTATAAATTCTTCTAGCTTCTTATTTTTCTTTTTTTATAATATATATATACATATAAAATCATAAACAAGGAGGATAATTTTTCATTTTTATATACATTTGACGTTAGATACTACTCGAAAAGCAAATGGAAATTAGATTCTTACCTGCCCATTCTCCCAATTCTGCCCATGGATATGTATACAAAAAATTTCGTTGAAGATAACCGTAAATGCATCGTAAAAACGGCAAAACATTCCAGAAACCTATCAAAGTGCAAGTCCAATATAACCACGGCGGCAAATCTACAATCATACTTATCCGTAAAGGATAATCCAGGCAAAGTAAAACAACCAGATGGAATAGAAACGATTATTCAGGAATAACTTCCTTGTTGACAAATCAAAATTGAATCCAGGTTGTCATCACGAATAATTTCTAAAGCGTTACTCACAAACAGAAAACTGAAGGACGTATTCAAAACTGTGCTCTATTAACGTTTGTACAGCGGTTTGCAGGCATTAGACTTTTTCTTTTATGCATTGGCTATTTAATTTTTTCTGTTAAAAAATGTTGCTCATAGTGTATCACTAGTACGACGTAAAACATACTAAAGCATCAACCTATTAAAAAATGGGGGGCACGGTACCCCGGTTGGCAGAGTGTCTAACTCGTAATTTGATGGATGTTGGATGTTGGGATTTGCGTCGCACTAGTGCTGCGCAGATGGGCAATTGGCGACGGTAATACTCGAGCTACCAGTTTTTTTTTCCACGTATACGATGTGGTGTACTTAAAATCAGTTGTGATTGCAACTTTCTTTATGTATTGTAAAATAATACGTATGGGATTACCGGAACTGGAGGATCAAACGGTGATGGCATGTCTCCGGACTACTCCTACAGGGGTGTGACCAGATCGTCGCCATTTATCCATTGCATACCTCTAATGTGACGTAAAATCCATTCAACCTCAACCTACTGAGTGGGGGGGGGGGAGGAGTAGGTTTAACGTCGCACTATAGCTACGCATTGAGAAATGGATTTTATCGGTGTGATGCAGCAGCAGCATCACCTATAATAATGTCTCCGAACTGAGTTTTACGTCACGAAAGATCAGCTGATTACAGCCAATCCATACCGTTCTATAGATAATATAAGAAATGTTGATTGGATATAATCGTTCAATTTTCCGTGACGTAAAGCTTAGTTTGAAAGCATTATTATAAGGAGGTGTTGTGTGATGTCAGACACCGTTCACACGTGACCATCGCAGGAAAAACAACAGCATTCTCATATATATCTTTGTATTCTATAGGTAAATACTTGTTTTCTTTAGTAAATGTTTGTTTCCTATGTTCACAGGAATATGGAGAATGAGAACTCAGCTGGGGAGGAAAACAAATAATAATTTAAACTCGAACCCAAGCATCGATAAGGTCCATTGGCGACGGCGTGGGATTAACAACCTAAGGGATAGTCCCGAGACATACCATTACAATTTTATCCTCTGCAATGGGAATGGCTCCTCCGTTTCGTTAACGCCCAGAGGTACAGTGGTGGTCAAAATTATAGGGGCAAGGAAAAGATCGCCAAATCTTGATTACAGTTCGCCGGAAAATTATGCAAATTTTATTGCTGGGAACCAATCATAAATGAAGCATATTTTATTAGTTTTTATTGTAATACATGGGAAATTGCTATTCATAAAATATATTTTGGATTTAGGCAGCCTTGTGACACGGTCAGAATTATAAGGAAAACTATATTTGTGTGTTCTAAAAAGCAAAATATGCATGTTTTTTGTTGTGCACACAGCACTCCCAGATAAATGCTTGGTAAGCGAATCGGAACATCATATTTCATTTTTGCAATTATACCGCTAGGTACTAAACTTTCAGATTTTGAGAAAGGGGAAGTAGTTGCTTTCAAAAGTTCAGGACTTACTGCACATAAAATTGCGATTAAGCTGAATAGATCGAGAACGGTATTTTATAATTTTTTTTTTTAAATCACCGGCAAATATGGACAGCAAAGACGTTCAAGTAGGCCTTCTTATGTTTCTATGCGTAAGGGGGAAAAAAAAAAAAAAATGATAATAAGGTGTGATTTTTGAAGAAAAACAATTATCGGCGGAAATTAAACTTATAATGGAGTGTTCGAACTATTTGACGTGTTTTACAAAAATAGAAAAAAAAAATCGTCATGGAAAACACTTGTCACGATCACCTCTTACAAAAGTTCATAAGAGACTGAGAGGAGAGTTACCAAAAAATGCATTACTATGGGAAACAACTGGTATGATGTTATCTTTTCCGATGAGACAGAAAAAGTTTAATTTGGATGGACCAGATACATTATCCCGCTTTTCCCCCACAGTAATACATTTTTTTGGCAAACTCCCCCCTTCCTCAGTCTCTTATGAAATTTCGAAAGAGGCGGTCGTGACAACTGTTTTCCATAACGAATCTATTTCTCTTTTTGTAAAACACGTCGAACAGTTCGATCACTGCATTGTAAGCTCGGAGTAAAAAGACAGGAGAAGAAGGTAACGCTGAAATTTTGTGATGTTGTTTTCTAATGTTTACAGATGGCGCCAGCGTGCAATCCTTCCTTCTCTCCACCTTCCGCAATGTTATTCAATGGGGAAATGTCTCGTTTAAATTATTTTTTTTTAAATAATATCAAGCTGAAAAAATTTCGATTGAAAGCAAATTTCATTAAATAGAGTATTCTAACCAACATGTTTTTTTTAAGAGCCATTTTATACTAATTTTACTTTGAAAGAAAGCTTTTAAAAAATGACGATTCTTATGAACCGAAGCTAGCTAAAACAGACAATTGGGAGGAAGGAGAATGTATGAAATTTTGTAAAGAAAAAAAATAAACTTACTTTAGGTGCAGAAAACACGAACTCAGACTTTATTTTTCTCCTAGGGCTTTTTTTTCTTTTTCTTATCACTATCATAGCCTGTTTTACAACTAGGAACGAAGCATTTATTTGAAACATCTGAATTATGCAGTTTTAAGAACTTACAAAGAAATTAAATTGCTTAAAATAAAAAATTTTAAATGTACTCCAGCAAAATTCTATTGAAAACAACAGTATATCCGCGTCGAGGTAGGGAGGAATGACAAGTGGCGCCCTCAATATTTACCAAAAATTTAGATCACAGTTTCGTAGTTTTCTCCCACTGGACCTTCAACTCCTATTAATATTACTCCGTGATTATAAGTTTATTTCCCGTTTAATTTACATCGATAATTGTTTTCCTTGAGAAATCACGTCTTATTACCATTCTTTTTTTACGCACAGAAACAGAAAATGGCCTACTTACACGTCTTTGCTGTGCATATTTGCCGTTATTTAAAAAAAAATTACAAATAACCGTTTTCGTCCTATTCAGTTTTCACTGTTAAAAAAATGCAGAAAAAATACAGAAATTCTCTGTAATTTCAGAAAAAAAGTCGTAAAATACGTTTTGTCTACGTAATTTTTCCGTAATTTACGCATTTTTTTCTGAAATTACAGAGAATTTCTGTATTTTTTCTGCATTTTTTTAACAGTGTTGTTGCAATTTAACGTGCAGTAAGTCCTGAACTTCTGAAAGTAACCACTTTACTTTTCTCAAACTCCGAAAGTTTAATAACTAGCGGCATGACTGTAAAAATCGAATATGACGTTCCCAATCGCTTTCTAAAGCACATAAAAAATTTGTCCTTATAATTTTATTCCATGTCACATGGCTGTCTGAATCCACAGTGCATTTTATGAATATTAATTTCATATGTATTTCCATAAAAACTTTAACAAAAAAAATTAAAAAAAAATGCTTCATTTATAACTGATTTCAAGTAAAAAAATTTGCGTAATTTTTCAGTCAACTGTAGCCAAGATTTAGTGATTTTTCTCTTGTTCTTATAATTTTGACCACTACTGTATTGTTTGGAAACATGGGAGCACTCATCGAGCAGATATACTAGTAGAGTACGGATTCCCTATACTGGCTATGGAGAAAAAATTCCCGGTACATCACTGCGGTTTTTGCGCCTTCTTTTGGCGATAATCGCTTTCTTGGCAACTAGTTCTTGAGATTTTGCATATTTTAAATGGTTTGTTCCTCTTACCACCGAAACTCCAAAGAAAAGTCAAACAGAACAGCACGGAGTAAAAAGACAGGAGAAGAAGGTAACGCTGAAATTTTGTGATGTTGTTTTCTAATGTTTACAGGTGGCGCCAGCGTGCAATCCTTCCTTCTCTCCAGCTTCCGCAATGTTATTCAATGGGGAAATGTCCCGTTTTAATTATTTTTTTAAAAATAATGTCAAGCTGAAAAAATTTCGATTGAAAGCAAATTTCATTAAATAGAGTATTCTAACCAACATGTTTTTTTTAAGAGCCATTTTATACTAATTTTACTTTGAAAGAAAGCTTTTAAAAAATGACGATTTTTATGAACCGAAGCTAGCTAAAACAGACAATTGGGAGGAAGGAGAATGGATGAAATTTTGTAAAGAAATAAAATAAACTTACTTTAGGTGCAGAAAACACGAACTCGAACTTTATTTTTCTCCTAGGGGCTTTTTTCTTCTTTTTCTTACCACTATCGTAGCCTGTATTACAACTAGGAATGAAGCATTTATTTGAAACATCTGAATTATGAAGTTTTAAGAACTTACAAAGAAATTAAATTGCTTAAAATAAAAAATTTTAAATGTACTCCAGCAAAATTCTATTGAAAACAACAGTATATCCGCGCCGCGAATTTACGCATTGTACTCGAATGGACCAAATCAAGCCAAATTTTGGCGAAAAACGCCTTGGCGTAAGGTTGATGAATTACAAAATATGGCAATGTTTAATATTGGGAATCAGAGCGCGTGCGCGTCCGTAGCGAATGTCTTTACTCTTTATTTACCGCATTAATGGGGTAAGAAAGGAATTGGCTTCTGCGAGTAAAAGACTAATATTATAATTAATCATATTTATATCAGTAAGTAAGTGTTTTTAAAATATATTTGTATTGTATATATATATATATATGTTACCGCTAAAGTGCAGAAATCAGTTAATCTGCAGATTAGCTAGGTAATTTGCACATTAACTAAGTTGATCCGTTAAAGTGAGGAAAATTGTTTCATTTCTCAAATTACCTAGGTAATCTGCGAATTACCTAGATAATCTGTACATTACCTACAAGGCACTAGTTAAAGTGAAAATAAGATATCTGGCATTGTAATTTTACAGCAGGCTGTGTTGTATTTGTTTTTTTCATTCGGGGAAAAAAAAAAGTTTTCTTTTCTTTTTTATTTCTTTCTTTACTTATTTTAATCTGTATGTGTTTTAATTTTTATATCTTTTAAAGTTATATTTGTTTTAATTTTTTTTTATTTATTTCACCTTTTTTATTCTGTCAATATAAGTTTGAAGATGTTATGCATTTTTAATAAGAAATATAATAGCTTAAATAGCTTTCAATAAATTCTATTTTATAAATGAATGTTAGAATTGTAATACAGTAACGATTTTGTTTCAAATTAAAAATATTTGACCATTTGAAATTTTAAAAAATGTTGTATTAACAACTTATACTGCTATTACTATTTAAAAAAAAAAAAAAAAAAAAAAAAAAAAACGCCAATTTTTAATTTGCTAAAGAAATATTAGACAAATCAGAAGCAATATTTAAGAAGTACTTCAAATAATTAAAACTGCTTTAATATTTTTTAGAATGCATGAAAATTAAAATGAGTTTTCCAATGCTTAATTAAACTATACTTTGAAGCATACATATATCTGTACAAGTTTAGCAGATATATTAATTTTACAATTAAAAAAAAAAAAAAAAAAACCTTTATTAACACTTTTTATGTAATAAACTACAACGAAATTACCTGAAAAAGCGAACAAAATTAAAAAATAAAAATAAATAAATAAATAAAAATATAATCATGGTATATAAAATATATAAAGGGAGCTTGAAACTGAAAAAAACAAAAATAATAATAATAAAGAAAGTAATGAAATGCTAAAAAATGCCCAAAAATTTCATATTAAGTATTTATTAAATGCCATATTATTTTTCAAAGTTAAAAGTTAATGCATCTTTTTTCTTTTCCAGTAAGTAATAGTAATTTAAACCAATTTTAAAATATATTAGTTTTAAAAAGTTATGGTTTAATAGTTTTAGTTCGGAAGGAAATAATTACTGTAATGTAAATTTAATATTTATAATTCAAAATGGAGTTTCACGAGAGACAGCTTTCAATTAAGATTAGATTTCATTTATAAAATGCAGACCCTTATGAAACTTATATTGACAGAATTGAAAAAGATAGAAATAAAATCAAAACAATTATAACTTACTTGTTATTTTAAATTTTGTGTTAGTCATAATAATAAACCTAATCATGGCTTCGATTCTCCACTTGTCTGTGATTTTGCGTTTGCCTTTTATCAACATAGCGTAGCGGAAGTGGTAAAAGTTTTAGTTATGTTTGAAGGTCATTCGCGTATCTGTATCACATGACTGTTTGACGTCATAGTGAATGTAAAAAAAACTAAGGCTCGAAACAAACATTTGAACTTTAACGAGACAGAAACCGCTAATCTGCAGATTACCTAGTTAAAATGCTGAAAACTCTTCATTCCACACTTTAACGTGTCATTTTAGTTAATCTGCAGATTAGCTAGGCAATCTGCACATTAACGGATTTCGAGCTTTAACGGTAACATATATACTGTATAAGTTAAGTATAATGATATATTGATTATTAGTCTGTGGTACAGATTTATTTTGCATTCTGAAATTGAGCATGTGTAATGATATTGCATTTTCTATATTACTATATTGTCTTGAGGCTGTAAATTTCTTTAAGTTCAAAGCTAGGTTTTGAGTATTATTCGATAAGCATAAATTATATAAATAATGTAAACTGTTTTTTATCTTTTACAGAAATTTAAAGTAATGTAAAGTAATTGTTACATATTTATTAGGAATGAAAACAAAATCATGTGGAACGAAATGTGACTGTACTACGACTGTTTGCAAACAAAAAATTATTTAATTCTTTTTTTGCAGTTTTATCTAAATATTAGAGTAAGAATTATTTCATTGATCTTTTCTTTATTTGCATTGTAATTAATACAGTATATGTGACCTGACTAATTGAGGCTGGATATGTTTGCGAATTTTAGAATTTTACATATTTTAGTGATTTTGTTAAAAATATTTATAATAAATCCTTATACCGATATAAGTGATACTCAAAAAAAAAAAAAAAAAAAAAAAACGGATATACTGTAATAGTCTTCGTAAGAATTTAATGTATTTCATTTTACACATTCTCTTACAATTTTTCAAATAGTAAGAGTTGTATACACAAGTTCACAATAGTAGATAGTTTCGAAACCTTAAAATTTCGTTTATTTTTTTATTGCTGTTTGTATAATAGTGCTAATTTCTTGTTATGTAACACAACTTTGTTTTTCTAAAATTTCAAATACTTACTGATTTTCTAACTATTCCTTGGTTGAAAGTGAATATAGAGTTCCCATGGGTCACGAGTTTCATTACTATTTTGTCTTTTATGTCACAAGCTATGTTATGTCTTATGTTGTGAGGTTTTTTTTTTTTTTTTTTTTTTTTGTCACAAATCAAATTTTGTGACCGGAATTTTCTAAAAATACATTTGGAAAAGTCAGGTAATTTTATTCTTGAAATTGAGTGGGAACCCTGAATATTTCTTCTTTGCAATCTGATTCTGTAACTGGCAGTGATGGTGTGTAAATTTTCTTTAATGATCTTAGGATTTTTTTGCAATTACTATTTCAGTAACTGTTAGGGAAAACCTTGTAAATTATAAATTCAGAAATATCTTTTGTAATTTACTGGTATTTTAGATTTACTTCAAATGGAAATAATAATTTTTTATAAATTATGTAATACATAGGTGTCAACTTTTTAAAAAATCTGGGGGGGGGGGGACGAGTTTCAGTGGAGCTATGTTCAAATAAGATTTAAAAAACTTAAGAATTTATATATATCGCATGTGGGCCCCTCACATGTGATACCAACAATACGGCTATTAAAATGCATTCTTTATAAAAATTTTAACTTTCTATAAAAGGAAAAACACAACTGATTTAATTGTGAAGCAATGAACAAAATAATGAAACAAATCTGTAGGCAAGAAAAAGAAATATTTAATCTGAACTGATATCAATCTTATCAAAAAGTAATAAGGAGAAATACAATTTCCGTAACTTTAAATTAAAAAAATTCTAAAGGTGATAAATGACTGGATTGAACCTGGCTACTGAACTAATAAGTTCATTAATGAAAATAGAGACTAATTTCTTTTCATACATACATATGAAACTAGTATGTTGTGGCCACCACAAGACTTTCTTCTATATTTTCCTATATACATATTTAATCAGTAACAATATTAAAAAAAAAAAAAAAAAAAATTACGATTTTTTTTCAAAGTTTTTTTTTTTTGTTAAAAGTAATACATATTCAATCAGTAACAATATCTAAAAGAAAAAAAAAAAAAATTTTTTTTTCTTTTTGCTAAAAGTAAAACAAATCGATAACTTTGTTTTAAATTATCACAGATTTATAGTTCAACCATTCATTTTAAAGGTATTGACGAGATCTTTCGAAAGATACCCATCTTTCGATCGGGGGGGGGGGGGGAAGTGATGCCCCCACATGCACAAAAATTTTTTCCTAGTTAACTATTACTATTATCAATAATTCATATTAATTTTACAATCACAAGTTAAAAATAACTCTCATTATGTACATTTATACGAAATTTTGTCCTATATTGTCATGTTAAAAATTTAGAAAACATGAGATCACAGCGCCACCTGTTGAGCGATTGATCCTCAAATGTAATCAGCACCAGTTTATGTCAGGGACCAACTAAATACCAAGTTTGGTTAAATTTCGTTTAAAAAAAAAAAAAAAACAATTTTTTTCTGTTTTTTTTTTTTTTTTTTTTATTTCATTAAAAGTAAAAAAAAAAAATCGATAACTTTGTTTTAAATTATCACAGATTTATGGTTCGACCATTCGTTTTAAAGGTATTGACGAAACCTTTCAAAAGATACCCATCTTGAAACTTTGCCCCGGGGGGGGGGGGGGGTACTGCATGCACAAACTTTAACAGTATTTAGCACAGAATTACGCAAGTTTCGGAGAAAACCACGAAAAAGTCAGACATAAATCATTTTATAATAGTGTTTATATCATTTTTGTATCTCAGCTTCTAATTAACATAATTTCAAAAGTAATATGTCATTTTGAAACTTATTTGAAATGAATTTCAAGAGTAGACGCCACAAATTTTTGTCACCTTCCATCAACCGACTACCATAAGTAATGGAATTCGAGATTTCACATGATTTACACGTTTTAAGGTGTCCTGATTAGGTTTTTCTTTTGTATCTCAGCTACTGATTAAAATACAGTGGAACCTGTCTAAAGTGACCACCCTAGGGACCGGCTAAAATGGTCACTATATGCAGGTGGTCACTTTATAAAGGGTCTTTAAAATTGGAAAATGGTCGCTTTAGTCAAGAAAATGGTCACTTTAGTCAGGTGGTCACTTTACCAAGGTGGTCACTTTTACAGGTTCCACTGTAATTTTATAAGTAATACATTATTTGAAAGCTTTGTTGATTTGGAATTGAACAGTAGATTACAGAAATTTCTACCGCCAGATGGTGCTGCAATAGTTTAAAATTTCAATATTTCGAATTCTAAATATGATTAAATTATTTTTAATACATCATTCGAAAGTTATTTTAAAGTACTTTAAAATTATCAAATAACCTACATTAAATTTATCCAATAGAGGGCGCTAATCGCAATTATTTGAGATTTCACCTGATTTATATGTTTTAAGATGTTCTCAAGGCGGGCAAAAAATTAGAAATTGAGTTAGACCATTCAAAATTGGTATATATAGGTTTTGGGTGCCTACGAGTCAAATGAGGATATTTTCGAAAGTGTAAAATTAAGGAGGGACAGGAAGGGTGGTGAAGGAATACGTGCATGCAGCAAGCATATACAGTGGAACCTGTAAAAGTGACCACCTTGGTAAAGTGACCATTTTCTTGACTAAAGCGACCATTTTCCAATTTTAAAGACCCTTTATAAAGTGACCACCTGCATATAGTGACCATTTTAGCCGGTCCCTAGGGTGGTCACTTTAGACAGGTTCCACTGTATATGAATTCGTGAGCACTGCGCGCACACAGGTCTACGCTGACAAAGGCAGAGGAGACCCGGTATGAGTTTTTACCCAATGAGAAATGACTTTTTTTTTTTTTTAATTCCTTTTCTTAAGGTTTATGAGTAATAACATGGAATTTAGAAAAATCATAAGGGTGGTGAAGGAATACGCATGCGCAGCACTCATGTATATGCATTTGTGCATGCGCATTGTGCACGGGTCTGCTCTGCCGAAGGCAGTGGGGACCCGGTGCAACATTTTTCCCAATCAGAGTTTTTTTTTTTTTTTTTTCACATGATAAAAATTAATGCAATTTTGAGAGTTCATTAATTATAATGATTCATTTAAAAATAGTGACCAGTGAAGCGGGCGTAGCCTGCTAGTTACTAATAAATGTAAGTTGCCCCCCTCCTCCCATCCACTAGTAGATCAACTAAACTAACTCGCTTCTAACACATTTTTCATCTGTGTTAGAAGAAAAAGAAAAATGCTTTCATTCAATACACCATAAAAGCATATAAACATTTAAAAAAAAAAAAAACTTTTAATTTTTGTTTATATAAAGTGAGGAAGAAAATTTTGGAAAGTACAATGCCTCTTCCTCCCTAAGAAATTGCAGAAGCATGTGCTTCTGAAGTCTGCTACTTGTAAGTAACAGTCTTTATTATATGCAGGGATGATAGTGAATTCAGGAAAAAAATACCTGAAATTTCGACGAGAAAAAATTTTCGTATAGGTAGAAAACATATATAATTCATTACAGAGAGCTCCAATCCTCTCATTATAAAAAATAAGAAATTTAATTAGGTTTAGCAGTCATATGAAATTTATATTTTAGTCTTATTATATAAATTTAACTACGAAAAAAACTGAAAATATAGTACTAGAAAAAAAAAAAAAAAAACAGGTAAAATACCTGAACACAATGACCTTTGTACATGTTTACGCATAGGTGTAACTTAAGCGAAAATTTTTTGTGTGTGAGGGACATTCCCTTAGACACTTTATCAAAATAAAAAAAAATCTACAGTGACTCCACTAGGCTTTCCGAACATTAAGCACTTAACGGTTGTATAAATAAAATAAAGTAAGAAAAATCATTACATACACAAAAGAAAAAATTATGATATGGTGTATCAGTACTTTTCTTCATATAGTATGCTGTTTAAATTGAAATGAAAAATCTTTCATCTTTCACAAAAATTAGCAAATTTCAACAAACCCTTCACAACAATAGAATGATTTAAAAGAGTTTTCGAAAAATTTTGATAACAAATTATGTATTTTGCTGATAAGCTTCAAAAATACATTATATTATATTTCTTTGATAAACACCAGAAAACTTGGAATTGGATAAATAAACTTGTACATATATATATTATATATACAAAGTTTCATCAATTTGCAGTGCAATAACTATGTCAGTGATTGACAGTGAAAAAAAGACGTTTTTAAGCAATTAAATGTAATTATACAAATGAGCTGTAAAATTATGCATCATTAGCAATGGGCGACTAGAACGGGGCGTGGCTTAGCACATATGGTAAACATATGATCTTTGTTTGTGGGCACGAGAGTCTTTTGCCCACATAGCTATACACGCGGGAATTAATATAATAATGGCGTCTTGCTCGAATTACGTTGGATTAACATGGGGAAAATCATTAAAAAATCTTGAAACCTTCCAAAATTTACATATAACAAAATTTATTGAAGGCTGCGGCAGCCAGCGATTACTTAGAGAAGGTTATAGTTTGTTTGTGTCATCCTATGTGAAGGACGTGTGGACAGCTTCATCGGAAAATTCTGTATTTTTGAAAGCAAAGTAATGTTTATTTTTATTTAACGTAACTTTTTGCATGTTTTAATCAATTGCATGTTTAATAACTATTAATCTGATTATGTATTTATGGCAAAAATTGGAGTAAACCAACTTTGTTTATGTTAGTAACATTCAGTTCTTGACACTTTATTCTCTGTACAGGTATGTATGTAATACAATGTATTGTATATGGATCATTTAAAATTTTGCTATCATATATGTAATTTTATTTAATTATTTCTTAATTTTTTAATAATCGAAATGTTGCACCAAAAAATTACTAAGAAATGTTTATTATTATCAAGTTATTATATTTGATGTGATGAATCAAAAACCAATGTATACAGCATTATGTAGAATTTATATTAATGGTTTTGTAGGTCAGAAGCTTGAACATCCCACTTACATTACATATTACTGAGCAGATCATTTTTATTTATTTCATATTAATTTAAATATTGATACTTTACATAATATTTCAAATAATTATAAAGTATTTTATTCTTGCACCTTATTTAATATAATGATAAGGATCAGTGTTCGAAATTAGCCGTCGTTAGTTGTCAAGTATGACTAAATTATTGCATTTCATTTAACGACTATAAAATTTTTTCTAGTCATCAAATTTGACACCTAGCTTTTTTTAAAGACTTATTTTTGTTTAACTTTGAAAGCTCCATGATTGTATTGTATATTTTTCCCCTGCTGTGCAAGGAATATGTTGTTTAAACATCTGCGTATTTGGGGCATATTACATCCCTCCCTTTACAGAGATAAAAAAGAAAAAGTTTTCCTTAATCCCTTTTAATCTTTTCTTAAAACTGCAATTTGCAACCCTCTGACCACACATGCGTATAAATAACCTATGTAACAAACACATTACACCTGTTTCTGTGTGCACATTCCACCCCAGAAAATACTATTTTACTCAGAATCGCTCGATTAGTCATGTTAAAAGTGAATTTCTGAAATTGCAACTAGAAATTTCAATTTGGCACCTAAAATATTTGCAGCAGGCGTCATATAATGCCTTCCCTTTCCTTCCCAGTTTCTATCACTGATAAGCATTCAAAAAGGTGATTGTTGAAACAGAAATGCACTGTTAATTTTTTCTGAAATCTAATTTTTAAAACTTCATTCCAAAAGTTTTAATTTTGTGAAAAAAAAGCACACCTGTGTGCTCAAACTTTAAGCATTTTGATATAATAGGGGCTGAACGTATAGATGCTCAGAGAGACAGACAGACATCTTCTTTTATTATTATAGATTACATGCTTAATTATGTGTGCCATTTTCAGAGATTTCAAAATTTTCTCCTCATTCTTATAGATTCCAAGATTAATTTGCTGTTATTTTGGGAAAAGAAAGAAATTCTGAAATCGACTGGCAGTTCTGATGGATGTCTTGAATTATATGAAGAAGAAAAACGAATATATTTTAAGAAAACTTCTTTTATTAGCATGATGTTACTTTATCATATGTTGTGCTATAAAGAAGTTATCTTGAATCTTAAGAAAGTTATCTAGCCTGCATGGAGCCCCGAAAAGGAAGAAGGTGATTTATTTTATTTATTCTTCATAGACGGTGCAGTATCACCTATATTATAATATCTTATGACTTGTACTTTTATAAATTTTATAATATAAAATTCTTTTAGTTAAAAGTGTTTCACTAAACACATTTTTTCTAATATGTTCAGCTGTAACATATAATGTTGAAATTATTTTTCCAAATATTGGGTGCATTTAATTTTTTTCTCTTCAATTTTCTCTTATTTATTATTTTTTTTTTCCTTGTTGAATTTAGGTAGTATAATAATAGACAGGTGATATTTTAGGTTTGTGTCAATAAATTCTAAAACTAAGGTGACAGAAATTATATGTCATAATGGAACTCAAGTATAGGTCCCACTGTCTTAAAATTCATTATGAGATTCTCTCACTATTTTTTTTCCCTCATTCTGTTTAGTCTAAACTCTATTTGTTTTCGGACCCATGGGCAGTTTCAGAACTTGGTGGAAGAAATTGTGGTGCTTGGTGGAAAAAGGTATGTGTGTGTGTGTGTGGGGGGGGGGGTGCTCTCTTTTTTAAAAGTTTCATTTTTCTTACTTTTTTCTATACTTATTTTTGGTTTGACTGCTCCTTTATTCCCAGTCCCTTGGCCCTGGACAATTGCAAGCTGTTTGTGTGTTCTTGTCGTCAGAGCAATTGAAATAAACAAAAACATATTTAGGTAGAGTAAGCGAGAATGACTTATTTTGATTGAATGTGGTTTAGTTAGTTATAAGCTTGCATAGCTAATAAAAATAAAAATTTATTAAATTAAAAATTGTAAAGCTTTTACAATATTACAGTTGACATAGTTACAATAGTAAGGTTAAATATACTTTACTTGCAAATAATCTGTTTTCAGTTATTTGTATTTGATTATTCTTTGTTGCCATCAGTCAGCACCCCCTTTCCAACAAGTCCTTTACAGCTGCCAATATTTTGTAGTCAATTTTCTTAGTATATTTTACTACAATTTCATGGCTATTCAAGAGTACACAGAATTGCCATACTTTTTTTTGTCATTACTTATAAGCAGTGATCTTTTGTAGTATGGTTATATGACTGAAAAAAGCAAAGATTTCTATACAAAAATCATGGTGGAAAAAATGTGAGTGGTGGCAATCCTGCGTATAAAAGCATGAGCGAAGACAGACAAACTAAACTGATAAACATTTTTCAACTGTGTTGGGAAGTGAAAAAAAATAAATAAAGGAAATTTCTTTCAATGCACCATGAAAGTAAATTAATTTGAAATATCTATCCAATCTTTAAAAATTTGGTACCAAATGATAGG
This sequence comes from Salticus scenicus, assembly GCA_963930645.1. Classification (NCBI taxonomy): domain Eukaryota; kingdom Metazoa; phylum Arthropoda; class Arachnida; order Araneae; family Salticidae; genus Salticus; species Salticus scenicus. Next base: position 168,476,420 of record OZ005649.1, read on the forward strand.
GGTGATTTTTCTTAATCCAGGACTGCAAACAGTGTTTCAACATGACAATTAAATTTTTTTTTATTAACTGAAATATGAAATTTAGATGGCAACACTTCATTATTTTATTTATCGATTTTTCAGTGCCAAACATATTAGCTGGCTATTCTGTCGGGAATATAATTGCTTTTCAACCATATGAGAAGGTACCAGAAATAAAAAAGCAGATTTTGAATTTTTTCAATTTTAAATCGATTTAAGCAGAAATTCGAAATCACCTGACGTTATTGCTCACCTGTCTGCAGTTTAAAAAAAGTAAAAAAAAAAAAAAGGTTAAAAAAGCAAAGTTAAAAACTAAAAAAAAAAAATAGACATTATATTTATTTAAATTCATTTTTATTTCATTTGTTTATGTAAAGAGACAAAGGTTATATTTAACAGAATAATAATGCTCTTTTTCTTCTGAACTGGGCTGTAAAAAAGCAGATTTGGATTTTCTTAAATTTTAGACGAATATTTTTTCTTAAATTTTGCCTTTGATAGATTAGCAATTTTGAGTCTAAAATATATCAAAGATATTCATTAATATTGTACATAATACATCAGTTGAAAGATATTTTAAAGTACTTTTATTGCACACTATTTCTATATGAGCCGGGAGCCACTATATAAGCTGTATTGCTATATAAGGGATATAAGCCGTTCAAACTTAGTATGAAACTTTTGGAGAAAACTATGGAAAATCCAGAATGTTTTTTATATTTTACGAATTTCGAATTCTGGTTTCCACTCATGTTTTGTACAAAGGATTTTTAACTGTATATAGCCCACAATTATGCAAGTTTCGGAGAAAACCACACATAAGTCAGACACAAATTTTTTTAATAAAATGTTTATATTACCTTTCTATCTCAGCTTCTAATTAACATAATCTCATAAGTAGTATGTCAATTTAAAACTTATTTAAATTGGAATTAAAGAATAGAGATTACAAATCTTTGTCACCAGATGGCACTTTAATATTTAAAATTTCAATATCTCCAATTCAATTCTAATTATGATTAAATTACTTACAATGCATTATTTGAAATACATTTTATTGTTACTTTTAAACTGATATAAACCGTACAATTCCGTGCAGGAGTTTCAGTGCAAAACAAGAATCACACAAAATGCCTTTATTCCAATATCTCTAATTCTAATTAAATTACTTATAATATATCATTCGAAATATATTTTACATCAATTTTATTGCGAACTTTTAATCTGATATAAGCCATTAAATTCAGTACAGGAGTTTCAGAGAAAATCATGGAAAACCTAGATCACATTTATTATTTTTTATTTTACAGACTTTCGAATTCCCACATTCTGCTTACATTCCTTATTAAGGATTTTTTAACATTATTTAGAACACAATTACACAAGTTTTGTAGAAAACCACAGAAAAGGCAGACACAAATCTTTTTACAAGAATGTTTATATTAATTTTATATCTCACCTTCTAATTAACATAATTTCATAAGTAATATATCATTTAAAAAGTTATTTGAATTGGAATTGAAGAGTACACGTTGCAAATCTCTGTTGCAAGATGGTGCTTTGATATTTTAATAATTCAATATCTCCAATTATGATTAAATTATATGGGAGTAGATTAGGAGACCACTGGCTCCATCAGTTTGGGATTTTCTACAATTAGAATTTTCAATGTTTTTTTACACGGTGAGAAAACAGGCTGTTTCAAATCATTAAACGTAAAAGGGTATTGTAGCCATCAGTGTGTGAAAATTTGCTACAGTTAAAATTTTCAAAGCTATTTGCATTATGAACGAGCAAGCTGTTATAACTTCTAAAATGAGGATAAGGGACCGCAGGTGACACTGAGCGAGACTTTGCTAGCGTCAGGATTTCCAAAGATCATAACTTTCATAGCATAGTTGTTAGCAAACAGGTTGTTTCAGATACTAAAACAGGAAGAGAGCACCGCAGGTGCTACCGAGCGGGAATTCACTACAGCTAAAATTTTCAATAAAGCTATTTGCACTATTAAAGTTTTCAGTAGTCAAAAAGCATAGAAGTTGGCAGATATATAAATTTTTAAAGGATTTTTGTTTAATTATATTAATAGAATGTAGTAACGACTATTATAATTTTACTATTTGAACAATTTGTCTGAAAGTGTAATGCAAATGTAATAATAATTTAAGTAAAATCTAAAAGCACACTGTGCATATTTCTTCCTACAGACTGAATTCATCTGATCTTTTTATAAAACAATTTTACACGTTTCAGCCTCATACTTATCTATGCAGTAAAATCATAAACCAGTTCTTAAAGGAAAAAAAAAAAATCTTTAAAATTAATGGAGGTTCAAAACAAAATCTTGCAAATATAGAAAAGTTAATATTTTGTGTACAATGACCTGTAAAAGAATTTAGGTACATTGCAGGCGGTCATTGTAAATACTGGAAAATATACTCTCAATTGTGTTGTGAATTTTTATTTATATACAACAGGTAAGCAAATTGTAAAGTGACAAATATATATACCGTAAAATTCCGATTTTAACCCCCTTTACTTTTAGAAACAAAAATTGTTAAAATTAGAAAGTGTGATATTATTGCAAATTTTTTAAAAGCTGAATATTTAGAAAAAACTTCAGATTGTAACATCCAAGAGAACGGAAGGTTTTTGAAAAATGAAAACACCTGAAAATCACAGAGCAAGATATAGTTGGGTGGAGGGTTACTATTGGAATTTTACACTAATTAAAGCATGAAATAGTTGAAAATACACTGCTACACAGTATTTCTTTACTGACTGTTGGTAGTGATGTGGGGTAGAAAATTCTGAAAACCAAACAAGTAATTTTTTTTATTTCACTTTTTGCAAGACATATTAAACTTTTCTTAGTCACAGTGTAGATAATAATTACATTAATATCAGATATAGTATTAAAAAAAAAAAAAAAAAAAAGTTTATTAAAAACATTTTTTAGAAAGATGGGAAACTCACAACTAACTGTTGGTTAAAAAAAAAGGTTAAACTAATTTTTATGCAGAATATATATATATATATATTTGGGGGAGGGGGGGACAATGTTTATGTATATTATGCATGTCTACTGATCACCAATTAGGAAATGTAAGTCACTGTTGGCAACTGTACTTGTTAAACCCTGATTTCAAAGAGTGATTTTAATACATTGAGAATGTGTTTAAAACAATTATAAAATTATTTTAAATATATGTACATAAGACTCCCTCTGATCTACAAAGCAAGTCATGAAATAATCAATTATTAATTAAAAAAAAAAAAAAAAAAAAAACTTTTAGAAGAAATTGAAATTACTATCTAATTAAGAATAACATCACATTTCATAAAAATAAAAGGAGGTTTTAGAACTTTCATTATGTTAATGAATCATACTTCCACAGATTAAGAGAAACTCAGTATAAAATGATAAAGAAAAAAAAAATGTGAATGTTACTACTTACATTATGTTAACTTGCTGTATCAGAAAGCTTTCGATATTGTATGAGCTATAAGTTAGGAAAATTTTCTTCATTTCAGATATTTTTATGCTTTTTTCATCCAATTCAGCTCTTCCAGAGATTGTATTAAGAAAACTTCTTCTTAGCATAGTTTGTTTTGAAATAAACTTATGTTGTAAAGAAATTCACTTAACATTTTTCTATACTTTCAACGCTTTATTAGACAACATATTTCATCAGTACTTTTTTTCTCCCTCCTTTTTCACACAAATTCCTAAACTCATTCTAAATATTATAAAGAAAAGTAACAAAATCATAAACATCTAATTTCCAAAGAATTAATGCACAAAAAGAAACAATATAATGTCATACTACAATATTACTTTTATTTGAATAATTACCTAATCAACAAAGCATCTGAAAATTTTAAAGAACTTACCAAAGCCTGCATTAACAGAAACTGCATCAGTCGGTAGATAATCTTCATTCTTATAAGTATCCAAGAAAGCAAAATCCTCTGTCATTAAATGTCTAAGAAAACTTCTTTATAGCACAATGTATTATAAAATGACAGTATGCTAAAAAAAGAAATTTTCTTGAAATATCTTCTTTTTCTCCATCTACTTTATAAATGGATAGAAATTTCCTTGGTAACCTGGAGATGCCTCTACATCATCTAATGATACTTTTTATCTCTCATTTGAAAGCACTACGACACCATTACAACATGAATATACTTTGTATGTATTTTATGATTACTGTAATAAACACATGTATAACATAACAACTGAATGTGTGTATATATATATTAGAAATACTAGTAAGAGTTGTAGATAGCACTTATGCCCTCACTTACATTGTTACTAAAGTCCTAAAATCAATTATACTACCTCATTTTCATATCTTCATAATATAAATAAAGAAAAGTACACAGAATAACTGATCAAAGATATCCTGGATGTGTACTGCTCTTAAACAAAAATAATATAGTTACACTAATGAGATTTGTTTACAGTCTTAGAGCAGAACTTTTTTATTAAGAAAGTGCATAGTTTTATATAAAAAAAAAATAAATAAAAATCAGGTACAATGAATCAGGCATTAGTGTCAGTGCTTATATTCTATATGTTAATTATAAAAGTAAAAAGTAGTTTGATGACATTGAAATAAAAAAAAAACAATCTACAGAAAGCATTTATGTGTTATAACACACATCAATAATTACATGCTCAGAATTATTTCTCAAAAAATATTTAAAAATTCTCACTTATTTTAAATTCTAATTGCGCATTCATTACGTGTGCAGCTTCTAACTCTGCTTGTGTAGCTTCTAATTTTTTTTCAGTGGCTTGTAATATCTCTTCTGTATCTTGTAATTTCTCCTCCATCTCTCTTAACTTATTTCCCAGATTTGTTTCTTCAGAAACACAAGATTCCATATCAATTTCATCTGCTGACACCTATACATTTAAAAAAAAAAAAACAATTGCATATTTACAAAATTATTACAAATGAAGATTTTGAAATCTAACGCTACATAGCACTTAATATTATGTCAAAATCGACTGTTCATATGCTCATTGATGTTTCCCCATAAGGTAGAAATTTTTGTGCTGAATTTAACATTAAGAACTGCTATAAAGGTAATATATATATATATATATAAAAGGGATATGTTATTTGATTAAACAACACTGTCTAATATGTGGAAATTAAATGCCTAATTATCGATTTAAGTAACTGTTCTCGCAGTTAAATAACTTTTACATAGTAACTTAAATTAAATTGTGTAGTTTGCATGCTAAAGCGATAATTCCTGCTGTAAAATCAAACTGGTCTACTACTATTTCTTTGACCCATATTTTTTATTTACATGTATATACTTATAAGAAAGACATATGTAAGCAAAACATTCTAGAATTAACTCAGATAAGCTAAAAGGAATAAACTTACGTTTGATGAGGAAGCAGCACTTGTAGTGTCAAATGCCTTTCTTATCAGGGAACGACGACGTTTCAACTTTCTAGGAGAAGTAAATCAAAAGACTGAAGGCACATCATCTTTCTGCATATTTCTTCGTTTTCCATTTTTTGAAGTAATAAAATCAGTATCCAAAAAATGTGTTGAGCATTCCCTTATAGTATCCGAAACTTCTACATTTTTTCGTTCATCACGTGGAATTTTTACAAGCCATTGTTTTCGCATATTTCTATCCCTTGGGAATGAAAAACACGAAATTCCCTTTAATGTAGCGTTGTTGCTGCATTGTGGAACAGCACAATGTTGCACCATCGTCTTTTTTTTTAAATTTTTTTTTATAAAATCAAATGATCAACGAGCAGCATCAAGCTATCCAAAACCGAAACTTCCCGCGCTGCGCCCACAAACAAACGCCAGTGACGTCGGTGGGCGTGTCTCGTTCTAATCGTCAATTCACATTAATCCAGATTTTTTTTTTTTTTTTACTCTTCTGCTCTTGCATTCATTAATTCACACACAGTTTTTACCTTTGATGAAATCCCCAATATACATTAAAAATGAGAAGCATTGGGCTCTAAAATACTCTTAAAAAAAAAAAAAAAATACAGTGATGGATACAAATATTATCTCACAGCTCACACTCCCTTTCAAACTCAAATAATCAATTACATTAAATATTGGCACTGTTAAAAACAGGTCTAATGAAATAAACAGATCTTACTGCTATTTCATCATTCATAATGGTCAGCAGCCATTTTGAATCTTTCAATAATGACATGAGCAAAAATCAGGATTGAAAGATAAACCACAGGTAAGTTTTGTATTATTTTATATACTAAATGTTACAAGTAAGAGAAAAAAATATACAGTATTGCTTTAACAAATTAAAAAAGAATTAGTATTCTATAAACATTTAAATAAGAATAATCACAGGAAAAAAATACTCACAGTTAGGCTTAGTAAATAAGGTGAAAGAAAAAAAACAATGTATATTAAGACTTAAAAATGATCTTATCTTATTAATTATTTTAATATTAGAATATTTTAATTGAAAATTAACTAGTATGATAATCAATACATATCTACTATAATGATTACACTGAATTTGCAATGACTTTTAATAATATCTAGTATAAAATATCCTTCATGTTCAAAATAATTTTCATACAACTTAAGTATATTGCATAATTCTATACATGAAACATATACTGTAAAAATGTTAAAATAAATTATGTGTTATACTCTAACAATACTTTCTATTAAGAGTTTAACTTAAGTACTTAAATTATCTAACTACTTAATTTCTTTCATGTACTGTTTAAAAACATGACAAATGATGTAGAAATTTACTATGACCTTGTGTTTATTAACAGAGAGGGAAAAAGAAAATACAAAATATCTTAAAAAGAATAAATTGATATTTAAAGCTTACTTTAAAGTTATTTTTCTGTATTTTACAATGTAAGCTTAGCAGTTATTGTTTGTTTTAAACCTAACAGACAAATTTCTTTAAAGTTTAAGAACAATAATAACAAAAGATTGTAAAGAAAAAAATTAGGCCTTTGACGGTTGATTTTCAACCTGACACCTGGAGTCTCCTCCATAGCTGCATTGTGTAGGGGTTTAGTTGTTTTCCAGGTGCCGGCCCCTTCCCTACACTAGGCTATGGATTCTTCGACTTCAGCTATAGTAAAATCCATAAGTGTATTCATCTTTTATAGATTACTAATTTTAAAAATGAGGTCTTTTACCATGTAAGTAAAATTTATAATTATATTCTTACATGTACAGTAACTTGTCATAATTCCTTATTAAAAAGTTTAAGTTATTTTTGTTAGTATTTTTTTTTTTTTTTTTCAAAAAGTTTACAAAACACTATCTTTATAAATAAATAAAAATATTTTTTTAACTAACATAATCAAAGTAGACATCAAATTAAATCTTATGAAATTCTCTTTAAAATGAGGAGTCCGAAATTTCTCTATCTCTAATAAAACATAATGTGTTTATTTAAGCTAAAAAATGCCCAATTTTCAAAATCAAAAGATATAAAATATTTTTAAGAGCATTTTATTATTTATTTCAAAAAGAGGAATGATTCCTGAATGTTTAAAACTAAAACACACTTGGCATGGGTTGATTTTACAAACAAAAAAATTTGTAAAGCATGTGTAGCACAAAATAGCCTGCCTTTAACTAATTCAATAAATATTAGAGATTATATTTTAAACAGGGCTTTGCACAGTACTTTTAAACTTTTTAATGCATAATTTTCTGCAAATTAACCTTTATTTATAGATACAGCATTAAAAATTAATTTAAATACAAGTGGTAGATGATAAATTTGCGATTAAGCTTACTTTTATCTGTTTACACTGTATTTCAATAAAACAACAATTCATAATCTAAACGTAATCTGCTTCTTTTTTAATTTAATTTAACAGCATCCAGCTTCAAATACGTTAAGTAAATATGTAAAATTAATATTTACAAGAGGATTATTAAAGAGTAAACTTTTGACAAAATTGTTACATCATCATTCTTTTTTTTTTCTTTTCCAAAATAAAAAAGCCTTAATTAAATCAAATACAAAACTAATCTGTCTTTCTTTCCTTTTTAATTAACAAAAGATATATACATAATTAAACAGTTAAATATTTAAAATTATACATGTACAAGTAACAAGCAACATACTTAAGCATTTTATGCAAGTCCGTTTCTTAAATATCCTAATCTGAAAACACATGGACGAACCCATTTTTACAAAACAATTTATATAATTCAAACTTCACGCTACTAAAATATATATTACAAGCTTTAAAAATATGCAAGTATCACACTCAAAATTTTGTTAAATTTGAAATATTGACGTTCAGGTTGACATTTCCGTGGAATTGCCTTATTACGAATCAACAGCTATATAATAAATTAATGTCAGGCACACTTAAGATTATATATGAAAGAAAAAGATATACAATCAACTTATTCAAAAAAGACTTCTATGTAGATTTTTCATTTTAAAATTTATAAATTTAATATATGTTTACAATAAATTTTGGTGAGTATTATATAATAAGACGATTAAAATATATATAGCAAATAAAAGTAGTCTTAAAGATACAATAATGAAGTTGCAGCAATCTTATAAACAATACACCCGCGAGATATTCATCAAACAAAATCTACTCAATTTCAAAGTATCCAAATCAAAAGAAAAGGAATAACTTGAAAAAATATAAATATGTTTTAAATGAATAATAAAAATTTTTTCTCTCAAATCGCTCACACAAACAAAACAAACTATCCATCCTTCCAAATACGTTTAGTTAAGCGGAATTCGTATTTGTCAGCAAAGCTGATTGGTTCCGTGGTGTAAACATTCCATGACGTACGCAAACCACTGACAAGATGCGCAGAACAAATGTCAAGAAGATTTCTTGATCTTTGAGGCTCCACGGTCTTGTGCAACCCTGCTCCCGCTCAGGCGAAATCATTCTCGCCAACATTTGGCTTGATTTGGTCCATTCGAGTACAATGCGTAAATTCGCATCCGCGCCGAGGTAGGGAGGAATGACAAGTGGCGCCCTCAATATTTACCAAAAATTTAGATCACAGTTTCGTAGCTTTTTCCCATTGGACCTTCAACTCCTATTAATATTACTCCGTGCAGAACAGCTTTCAATCAATAACAAAATTAGATTACTTGCTTTTCATTTCAGCTAGAGTAGGTTGTGTTTTGTGTTTAATTTATTCCCAATCGAAATATAAAACAGCGATGGAGAAAACTTGTTTTGGGGGAAGTGAAATATCGGTTTGGCAAATGAAATGGTGGAATGGTGGGGTTGGGGATGTGATCTTCGGAAGCAAAAGGGTTACTAGTACGGGGTTTACTCTGATCACAGATTATTATACAGATAGGACACTCCCGTATATTCTTCGGTAACCAAAATTTGACTGCAACGACCCTATTGTCAACGGCTGTAAGTTTCTCGAGCTCTCCAGCTTACGCAATCGCTCGTCTTATTTTTATTGTATCTATGTTCATATCGTAATATTGGTGTAACGTTAAACCCAAAATCCAACCAACTAACCATTGCATTGATGTTTGATTTCTAATTTTGTTACGTTTGGCAACTTTGTTATTGTTTACGAACTTGATTGTCGAAAGCAATTTATTTTAAGAAGCGAGTACTAAATATTAAGCAAATAAATTTCGAAAATATACATAAATCTATAATATTTTTTCATTTTAAAGCATTTTGTATTATTTAAACCAAGCAATGTTAAATATTTAAGATTTCACACTGCTATTTCAGAGTTACAGTTTGTTATTTTAATCTGTACTTGAATAAGAATACGTTTAACAAAATATATTTTAAAACATAATAAAAATTAATTTTATTTCTTAGAAGAATAGCTGTGAATGTTTTTATTATGATTTTCTGAATTCAAAAATAATAAAAAAATGAAGAAAAAGAAAACTTCACATACTAACCTGCTACTAACCACAGATTATCATACAGATAGGACAGTGAAGCTAAAACGCGAACCGGAAATATAGTAGCACCACTAGTGTCAACACTGGGGAACTACATGTGTTAAGTCTACATTAATAGCATCTTTGATCGAAAATTGTTTTTCTATTTCGCGAGAAGTTAGTAGCAGGTTAGTGTTAGTATGGGAAGTTTTCTTTTTCTTCACTTTCTATTGTTTTTGAATTCACAAAATTATCCTCAAAACATTCACAGCTATTCTTCTAAGAAGTAAAAATTATTTTTTATAATGTTTAAAAATATGCTTTGTGAAACATATTCATATTCAAGTACAAATTAAAATTACAAACTGTAATTCTGAAATAGCAGTATGAAATCATTAAATATTTAACGTTGCTTGTTTTAAATAATACAAAATGCCTTAAAATGAAAAAATGTTTTTATTTTATGTATATTCAAAGTTTATTTTCTTAATATTTAGCACTTGCTTCTTAAAATAAATTGCTTTTAACAATCAACTTTGTAAACAATAATAAAGTTGCCAAATGAAAACATATGTGCAGTTTTCTTTGCTTCACTATTTCTACTACTTTTAAATTCACAAAATCATAACATTACAGCTATTTTCTAAAAAATAAAACTAATTTTTATTATGTTTGAAAATAAATTTTGCCAAACACATTCGTGTTCAAGTATACAAATTAATATAAGAAACTGTAATGCTGAAATAGCAGTATGGAATAAAATCTTAAATATTTAACTTTGTTTGGTTTAAATAATACAAAATGCTTTAAAATGAAAAAAAATATTTCTGGTTTATATATATTTTCGAAATTTATTTGCTTAATATTTAGTACTTGCTTCTAAAAATAAATTGCTTTCGACAATCAATTTCGTAAACAATAACAAAGTTGCCAAATGTAAACATCGATACAATGGTCAGTTGGTTGGATGTTGGGTTTAACGTTGCACTAATATTACAATGAACATAGATACAATAAAAATAAGATGAGCGATTGCGTAAACCGGAAATCTCGAGAAACTTACAGCCGTTGACAATAGGGTCGCTGCAGTCAAATTTTGGGTACCGAAGAATGTACGGGAGTGTCCTATCTGTATAATAATCTGTGCTACTAACTAATCGCGAAAGAGAAAAACAATGTTCGATCAAAGATGCTAATCATGTAGACTTCACACGTGCATTTTCCCTCTGTTGACACTAGTGGTGCCACTATATTTCCGGTTCGCGATTTAGCTTCACTGTCCTATCTGTATAGTAATCTGTGACTCTAATATTTCGTTGATGGGAGCACTGCATCCATGAGTGAGTGGGTTTTACGTCGCACTAGTGCCATACTACGGACAACAGGAGACGGTCTGGAAGTCCCCTCTAAGGGAGACATGTCCCATTTTGATTATCCATGGAGGGAATCGTTGCAGCCGTAACGGAGAGAGAGTAAATTTTACGTCGCACTAGTGCTACGCAGTGAACAGTTGGCGATGGTCTGGGATAAACTCTTAAGGGTAGTCCGGAGACATACCATTGCAGTCATAACAAATTTTACGTGAACCAGCTCTAATTAGTGTACACGACTGTCTTTGGCCGGCTCGTGTATCGAACCTGCAAATCATTCAATTACGATCTTGGTGGTCTACCAATTAGGTTTCTGCGGCCCTCCTCAACCCAACACCACCTGTAATAATGTCTCCGAGCTGAGCTCTACGTCACGGAAGATCGGCCGATTTCATCCAATTCCCACGATCCAACATGCATCATATGAAGTGTTGATTGGATAAAATCAGCCGATCTTCCATGACGTAGAGATCAGCTCGGAGGCATTATTACAGGAAGTGTTGCTCAACCTCTTGACAAATATACTGATTGAAAGGTATGAGAAGTACAAATTTTCATAGAAAAACATAATTTAAGGCTACTTTGTCAGATTTACAAAATAAAGTCTATATTTATTCTAATTATTATTTTTTTAAAATACTATTAGCGTAATTGTAACATTTTTTTTCTTTTATTCTGTTATAAAGGTATTTTAGTATGAATATTCAGTTGAATTGAGTGGATTTAATGTAGCACTAGAGTTACGCAGTAGTCAACTGGCGAGTACAGTTTGCTCCAGGATCCCTAAGGGTGATCTGGAGACATGCGATCACAATTTCAATCCTCCGCGGAGGGAAGGCTCTCCTGCTTTGGTAACCTCAGAGATATTTTTGTTACAGAACATGGAGGACACTGCGGTCAGAAGAGATTTTACTTGCACCGACCACCATTAATGTACAAAACATTCTTCAGCTGACTCCTGTATCGAACCCTCAATTACAAGCTCGACGTTCTGTGAACTTGGCTACATCGACCAATTCTAATATGGTAATATTAATTTAGGGCTTCTGACATGTAATTAATTATAGGAAATTTCTGAAAGATAGCTTGCTGTGTGGGATCTTGTTAGTCGAAAGAGCTAGAGAAAGTCGGTCTCCTTACAATCCATTTGCGAAATGCTGAGATACAAAATACAATGTTGAGATGTTATGTTCGATTTTCAGAGGAAAAAATATTTTATTTCAAAGTATCTAACAGGTGGCTTAAGACTATATATACAGGGTGATTATAATTAAAGTTACTATTTCAAAACGCTATAATTTTAAAACTACCCATCAGAGCGATTTCATATTTTACCAGAGCAATCGTGAGGCAATGAAATTTTGTTTGGGGGAAGAAAAAAGTAGTTCAAACATGCTCCTTTAGATGGCGCTGTCAGGGTAATGTCAGGGTAAACGCCTAAATGGACTCATTAACCACAGGAATGTTGTTAGCAACACAATGGAATAGCAGGAAACAATAGACTTCAAGGGTTCACTACAATTTTTTTAGCAAAAAGACATGAATACGTGTTTACAGCGGAAGCAGTCATAGTAATAAGAGAAAAAGAGGAGCTTCATGAAACAAATACTTTACGGATAATTAACGGCACATTTTGGAACTTTTTTTTTTTTTTTTGCCAAAAAAATTTCATTGCCTCACAATTGCTCTGGTAAAATACCAAATCGCTCTCATGGGTAGTTTCAAAATTATAGCGTTTTTGAAATCGTAACTTTAATTATAATCACTCTGTATATATATATATATATATATATATATACACACACATATATATTAAGTCCAAGTCCTGGTGGAATAATATTTTACTAAATTTACAGACGTACCTTAAAAGTTTTACTTTTTATATACACTACTGGCCCTTAAAATTGCTACACCAAGAAGGAATAATAATAACGGAATGAAACTTGTTGGACACATACATTATAGTAGGAAGAACAATTGATTAAAATTTCAGGAAATTTCGAGTTATATGTACTGAGAAAACAGTACATAAAGCAGCGACCTCTGTGAGCAATAATAGCACTTGTTTGCCTGGGCATTGAATCGAACAGCGATTGGATGACACGTACGGATAGAGCACTTCATGATGTTTTAACACGATGCCACAATTCATCAATCGAAGTTACTGGTGAGTGGTGGGGGGGGCAGTCGCTTTTCAACGATTAAACGGTCATTTTCATTGGTGCGAGATCAGGAGAACGCGCTTGCCAGAGCAACAGTCGATAACATTCTGTATCAAAGAAGGTCCGAACAATACAAACAATTTGCGGTCGTGCATTATCTTACTTAAATGTTGCGCTTTGGAGGCCTTGAATATAGGGCAGAGCGATGACCTTAACTCGTCAGAAATGTAATGGCTGGTATTTAGAGTGACCAGAATGAAAACAAGAGGTGATCGGGGCGTGTATCCAATGGTACCACATACCATCAATCCAGGTGGTGATCCAATATGCGGCTACCAAAATTCTGATTACCCTCAAAACTGCATCATTAATATGGGCGCCATTAATGTGTGATCAACGATGTACCTGGACGCTGTATTGGCATGAAGTCACCTTTCAGACAAATCACAATCCTGTTTACAGCATCAAGATTGCCTTATCCGTATTTGAAGGCATTATGAATAATGCACATTGCCAGCAGGGATTCGACATGATCATACTGTCCATCATTCCCAATGATGTTATGTGTTCCCATTGGATACACGTCTCGATTACTTCTTGTTCGTATTCCTGGCACTCTGAACAGCGGCTAATAAATTTCTGATGGGTTAAGGCCCGCCCCCTGCCCTGTATTCGAGGCCTCCGTAGCGCAAAAATTAAGCAAGATAATGCACGACCGCAAGTTATTTGTATTGTTCGGACCTTCTTCGATACAGAATGTTTTCGACTGTTGCTCTGGCTATCGCGTTCACCTGATCTCACACCAATGAAAATGACTGTTTAATCGTTGAAACGCGACTGGTCCCCCACCACTCACCGGTAACTTCGATCGATGAATTGTGGCATCGTGTTAAAACATCATGAAGTGCTCTATCCGTACATGTCATCCAATCGCTGTTAGATTCAATGCCTAGGCAAATAAGTGCCATTATTGCTCACAGAGGTCGCTGCTTTATGTACTGTTTTCTCAGTATATATAACTCGAAATTTCCTGAAATTTTAATCAATTGTTCTTCGTACTATAATGTATGTGTCCAACAAATTTCATTTCGCTATTATTATTCCTTCTTCGTGTAGCAATTTTAATGGCCAGTAGTATATATATAAAAAAAAAAAAAAAAGAAAAAAAAAAAAAAGAAAAAGAAAAGCATGAAATTAATCTTATTTAATCTTAATTCACTTATCTGTGTTGAGTTTTTTAATCTCAACTTGTATATTAATTTAATCTAATGTTAATTTATATACATACTAGTATATAACTCCGTCAAAAATGACGGAATGTGAATTCAATTAAGGTAGTGAATCAACGAAGTCTTTGCCTGCTTCGCTGGTCACTATATTTAAAGGAAAATCTTTTCTATATCGCTTCATAATAATAATAAAAAAAATACGTGTGGCACTCGAGGACTGCCGCGGTAAAGCTATTGCATAGCATTTTTTTTTTTTTTTTTCAACTTATGCAATTATAATTATTTATTTATTTTATTTACGCAGTATAAATAATAATTGTGCAGTAAAAATAATAATTAAAATTTTTTAACTTAACCTTCCTCGCTTTCATGAAGTTTTCGGACGGTATTAGTATTTTATAGCATTAAATTGTTGCTTGTGCCTGGGGGGGGAGACTCATGTCAAAGTTGTGCCTTGGGGGGACTCATGTCAAAGTTGTGCCTTGGGGGGGACTCATGTCAAAGTTGTGCCTTGGGGGGGGACTCATGTCAAAGTTGTGCCTTGGGGGGACTCATGTCAAAGTTTTACCTTGGGGGGACTCATGTCAAAGTTGTACCTTGAGGGGACTCATGTCAAAGTTGGGCCTTGGGGGGACTCATGTCAAAGTTGGGCCTTGGGGGGACTCATGTCAAAGTTGTGCCTGTGGGTGACTCATGTCAAAGTTGTGCCTTGTGGGGGACTCATGTCAAAGTTGTGCCTTTTGGGAGACTCATGTGCCTTGGGGGGACTCATGTCAAAGTTGTACCTTGGGGAGGGGACTCATGTCAAAGTTGTGCCTTGGGGGGGACTCATGTCAAAGTTGTGCCTTGGGGAGGGGACTCATGTCAAAGTTGTGCCTGGGGGGGACTCATGTCAAAGTTGTGCCTTGGGGGGGACTCATGTCAAAGTTGTGCCTTGGGGGGGACTCATGTCAAAGTTGTGCCTTGGGGAGGGGACTCATGTTAAAGTTGTGCTTTGGGGGGGGGGGACTGCATGGGGAGTCATTCCTTCACATATATGAGTTTTAATTATAGCTTTAAATAAAGGCAATAATTAATTACTATATTTTCAATAAATTAAATGGCTAATAAAAATAGATAAAGAAATTCTAAATTACTTTTATATTTATTCGCTTTTGTCTATAATAGATATCTTAATTGTAATAATACTTTATCCCTTATGCTATTAAAAACTGAATGAGTTATAATTTTTTTTAATTTCGCGCTTTAAACCCATTGAAATAGAATACGCGACCTTCCTTCGATGAGATTGTATTGCGTGCTCATTGCCGCTTTTCGTTACCATGGGAACCACTTCAAGGAAGAGAGTGTTAGGTTTATTTTCGTTACGGAATTTCTTGATTCGGTCGCCGCGCTCAAAGCCCGCGATAAAAGCTATGCAATAGCTTAAATATATATATATATATATATATATATTATAGTTTTAAAAAATTAAAGAACACGCTTTTATAGAAATGTGAACTAAAAAACACAAAATATCTATCTTAGTATTAAGATTCAGGGTAAGAGAAAATCGTGTGAGTGATACACCGTAATATTTACATACATTTAAATCTTTAATTAAAATAACTTAGAATTAACAAAAACCATTTTTAAAAAATTTCCCCTGACGGGGATCGAACACTGGACCTTTAGGTTCGTAGCGCGGCGCCTTACCTCTACGCCATATCGTTCACGAAGGGGAAGTATTTTTTTTAACCGACTTCAAAAAATTGTATGAAATGAAACTAAATTGCGCCAAAAAGTATAAAATAATTTCCTTCGCCAAACAACCTATAACACTACAATTAATCATAACTTTTGAAGTCGGCGCAAAATTAAATAAAAATTGATACCTTTATTCAATACAAAAATCGAATCCTATTCAAACTACACATCTCACATTGTCACCTGCAAAACGCAGCCGAAAACTATTTTGATTCAAGAAAACAAATATGATTTTGTAAGCAGCAAAAGTTGGTGAAGATGCTGGTATCTGACGTCCTTGGTGAAAGAAAAATCGCAAAATTATCTGGCAAACATATTTAATTTCTTTGGGATATCATGATTAATTTGATAAGGTATATTAAGAGAGTAATCAAGAATATGAAACAATACTTCGTACAAAATGTATTATGAAAATATACATCTTGCGTGTATATTTTTGCAATACGTTTTCAACGCCAAATCCAAAAGCCACCGGCCCACCAGCGGCCGAGCGGTTCTGCGCTCAAAGCTGGTAGATGGGAGGTGCCGGGTTCGATCCCAGGTCGCGCTCATCGACCTAGCCGTTCGGAGTTTTCCGTGGTTTCCTCCGAAACTCGCGTAAATACGGGCTAGGACCCCTTAGAAAGACCCCCCACGGAGGGCATTCCCCCTATAGGCCTAGGACACTTAAGGAGTCAATCGGCCTTAATCCTACAACCAACCAACCAAAAGCCACCAAGGATGATAGTTATCAAAGTTATACCAAATTTGCAAAGAAAACTCTAACTTCGTAGAAACATAAATTCTGCATTGTGAAAAATGTCCACTGTTCTGTGTAGATGCTACCAATGGACCAATTGTATACAGTGAATACAATAATAAAGGAAACATGAAAATGGATCATTCGAGACGACAGCATTTGTTGCTACCGATCTAAAAACAAACCTTTAAAAACTAATTAAATTTTATTTAATTTTGCGCCGACTTCAAAAGTTATAATTAATTGTAGTGTTATAGGTTGTTTGGCGAAGGAAATTATTTTATACTTTTTGGCGCAATTTAGTTTCATTTCATACAATTTTTTTTTAATAGTAGTTGCTTTTTGGAGTCCGTTCTATTTTTTTACAAAAAGATTTTATTTCACAATATAATTTTTTTGTTTGCTCCCAGAGAAGTTACAAACAAACATACATACATACATACATACATACATACATACAGGTGAAGCTAATAAAAGCGTGTTAAAAAATACTGCATTTGTGATAATAATAAAATGTATGTATATAGAGTACTCACTCATTTTCTTTCACTATTTTTTCATCACTTTCTTCATTAATAAATGCACTTTGTTTATTCATATTAAAAACACTTTATACACAAATAAATGCACTTTGTTTATTCATATTAAAGACACTTTATACACAAATTGTACGCGTACAGCTATTCACTGTTGCACATAAATGATAGATACCTATACACCTATATACTTTCTCACAAACAGCTGCTTACGTATTCGTCCGATTTCGGAGCAGCTCGTCTCGATTCGTGCGAGCTTCGTACAGCCGAAGTCTACCGAAGTCTGCCGAACTGTGTTAGGTTTTTTTTTCGTTACGGAATTTTCTGATTCGGTCGCCGCGCTCAAAGCCCGCGATAAAAGCTATACAATAGCTTAAAAATTATAAGAAATTGCTCAAAAGCTCGCTTCCTGTCCCCGATGCCTTCGGCAGCGAAAACTCATTTGCAGGCTCTCGGGTATCTGTCCCTTTCGCCTGCGGCAATAGCTTACCAGTGGACTTCTATTTGGGTCCCTATCAGATGTCAGTTTCGAAATGGACAATATCGAAAAAATTAAAGTAGCAATTTTATATTTGAATCCCAGTTACATATGAACAACAATATACGTAGTGTGTACATAATATTTTCTTGCACGTTATTTTCTATATTTATTTGATTTATTCGATCAACTATAAAATAACAGTTTCAAGCCAAATTTAATATTACAATATGCTATGATCGATTACATCTATCGCATGAGACAATTAAATATTTTGGGTTATAATAGTAATTGAGTTAGTTAATAGTAGTTGGTATGTAGAAAAATAAATATAGAAAATTAAATATGTAAATTAAATATGTAAATGTGATCATAGTACAGCCTTAATATAGCTCCCCTTGTCGACTTTTGAATTTTTATCGCCATTTTTGACCAAAATACATAATTTATGCGATTATTTTTTCTGTTTCTTTCTTTTCTTTTCTTTCTTTTCTGTTTTTCAATATTTAATTAATTAATTTATATTTTTGATGTGCTACTTGGCTTAAAGTGTCTTTCACAAAAGTAGAGTTCTTGGCAAAAAATGCCCGGTCTATTTCAGCATCAAAATTTTAAAGTATTACCCAGAATTATCAATGTATAGGTTTTCATGCCAAGCACGATTCATCCGTGCCAAAAACATACTATTTAAACAAAACAAAACAGGAAAATAAATAAATAAATAAATAAATAAATCTAAAATTGAAGTGTCTTAAAAAAAGGTTATGGTTGTTTTTTCACTCCATTTTCATATTTTCATTTTTTTTTTTTTTTTTTTTTTTTTTAATGCATGAGCAAATTTAATATTTTATAATTTTTCGCGTGAAAGCATTATTTCAGTTTATGCCAAATAAATAAATAAATAAATAAATAACTGGTAACTTTTTTTGGCAACAATCTTAAATTTAAATGTCCAATTTTGAGGTCATTTTCCTATTTTAATTAAATTTAAAAAATCTAATCAAAATTTTGTTACAAATAAGGTACCAAATGAAAGGGGCGAATTTTCCGAATCCGTCGGACTAAACAGCTTATCGATCGGACAATTAGATTTTAAAAAATTAACTAAAGTATCAAAATTGGATTAAAATTAAATAAAGTAGGAAAATTGGATGGCAACTTGCTATACAGATGAGTACGACCAACGAGATATATAAATTAGAGTGCTGATTCAATGGATGAAGGATTAACTTTCCGTGGTTCAAGATGAATCACGTGACATGCTCCAATAGGTTGCTGTGTTTAGCCCTTTATCGCTATTTTTGCATTTAAAATATCAGTTCGACAAATTATCATTATTATTAGGTAACCTATGACCGAAATAAATGTTTTTAAAATAATTTTACACATATTTCACATTTTAATAAATAATAAAATACCCTTTTTTTCATCGTTTCCCAACTAAGTTTAAAAGTGTTTATAAAAGAAAATTTAAACTTTTAAAGAGCTAAATTTAACAACAAATAATAATTTTTCAACTATTTTTAAGCATTTTGTCGGTTAAAGTTCAACTACACGAAATAAAAAAGAAGTAAAATTAAAATCAAAATGATTTAGAACAAAAGAATATTAAACTGCGTAAGTAAACAAAAACATTGGCTATAATGACCAACGAGATATATAAAGTAGAGTGATAAATGGTAACCCTTGAGAAGGTCCAAGATGAGTCATGTGACTTGCTCTCCTTGCACCTGCGTATTCGGTGGTTCCCTTGGTAACAGCTTATTTTCAGTAAATTTCTATGGCAACGGTTTGGAGATTGTTCTTCGTATGAGTCATAACCGCCAATGTTTTTGTTTACTTACGTAGTTTAATATTCTTTTGTTCTAAATCATTTTAATTTTGATTTTACTGTTTTTTTTTTTTTTTTTAATTTCGTGTAGTTGAACATTAACCGACAAAATGCTTAAAAATAGTTGAAAAATTATTATTTGTTGTTAAATTTAGCTCTTTAAAAGTTTAAATTTTCTTTTATAAACACTTTTAAACTTTGTTAGGAAACGATGAAAAACTAGTATGTTGTGGCCACCACAAGACTTTCTTCTATATTTTCCTATACAAATTCACTCAGTAACAATATTTAAAAATAATAATAATAATAATACTTTTTTTTTTTTTTAAAGTAAAAAAGTCGATAACTTTGTTTTAAATTATCACATATTTATAGTTCAAGCATTTGTTTTAAAAGTATTGACGAGACCTTTCGAAAGATACCCATCTTGAAAATTTACCTCCCCCCCCGGCGGGTACTTCCCCCCAGGTAGGGAGGCGATGCCCCCACATGCACATTTTTTTTCCTAATTAACTACTGCTATTATTAATAATTCATAATAATTTTACAATCACAGGTTAAGAATAACTCTCATTATGTGCATTTATACGAAATTTTGTCCTATACTGCCATGTTAAAATTTTAGAAAAAATACGATCACCACACCACCTGTTGAGCGATTGATCCCCAAATCTAATGAGCCCCAGTTCATGTCAGGGGCCAACTAAATACTAACTTTGGTTAAATTTTGTAAAAAAAAAAAAAAAAAAAAAAAAAAAAAAAAAAAAAAAACGATGTTTTTTTGTTAAAAGTAAAAACAAATCGATAACTTTGTTTTAAATTATCACAGTTTTATAGTTCAACCATTCGTTTTAAAGGTATTGACGAGACCTTTCGAGAGATACCCATCTTGAAAATTTACTCCCCTCGAGGGGGGACTTCCCCCCCAGGGAGGGGGGTGGCGAGGATCCTACACATACAAAAAAAATTTCCCAGTTGACTATCTGTATTACAAATAATTCTTGTGAATTTAATAATGATTACTAAAAAATAATTCTCTTTATGCACATTTATACAAAATTTTGTCCTATATCACCATGTTAAAAATTTAGAAAGAGCGGGATGGCAACGCAACCTGTAAAACATTTTTTACCAAAAGTTGATAGGCACTAATTTATGTCAAGGTGCAACTACATACCAATTTGTATGAAATTCTGTGCAGTAGTTTCTGAGATACAGTTGCCACAAAATTTTGTCACACACACACACAGACAGACAGACAGACAGGCAGGCAGACAGACGGACGGACAGACAGACGGACAGACAGACATTTTCTAAAAATGATGAAATCGTGTTCTACAGCTCTCAAAACGTGTAAATCCATCAAAAACCCGGCCCACCAGCGGCCGAGCGGTTCTGCGCTCAAAGCTGGTAGATGGGAGGTGCCGGGTTCGATCCCAGGTCGCGCTCATCGACCTAGCCGTTCGGAGTTTTCGGTGGTTTCCTCCGAAACTTGCGTAAATACGGGCTAGGACCCCTTAGAAAGACCCCCACGGAGGGCATTCCCCCTCTTGGCCTAGGACACATCAGGAGTCAATCGGCCTTAAATCCTACAACCAACCATCAAAAACCCGAGGTCGAAAATTTTTACGAATCCAATACTTTCTTCTATTGAATATAGAAGAAAGTAAAAAGGTATTTTATTATTTTTTTAAATGTGAAATATGTGTAAAATTATTTTAAAAACAATTTATTTCGGTCATAGGACTGTCATGTTACCTAATAATAATGATAATTTGTCAAACTGATGTTTTAAATACCAAAATAGCGATAAAGGGCCAAACAAAGCAACCTATTGGAGCATGTCACGTGATTCATCTTGAACCACGGAAAGATAATCCTTCATCCATTGAATCAGCACTCTAATTTATATATCTCTATTATGATTCAAGTATCTTAGATACGTTCGCTTGGTAACTTGATCCGCAATTTTAATTCCAAGTGGCAACCACTTGAAAATTTGTCTAACTTTTGTAATACTAAATCAATTCGCATCAAATTTGGGTAGTTGATTTACCACTGAAATATCTCAGATAAGTTCGCTGGGCATCTCACTGAGCTTTTATTTTTTCTAAAAGGTGGCCACTTGAAATCACGGTGCCACTTGAAAATTTCTTATTACGATAATTTTTGAAATACTGATTTTATTGAAACTAAAATTGGACATTGAACTTATCATACAAATATCTTGTATGATTTTGCTGGACAAGTTGCTTCGCCATTTTGTTTCCAAGTTGCAGTCACTTAGACTGCCAGTTGAAAATTTGTCATAACAATAACTTTTGAAACACTGCACTGATTTGAACCAATCTTTGACAAGGAACTTATGCTTTAAATATCTTGGACAAGTTTCCTGTGCAACTTGCTCATTATATTCTTTTCAAGTGGCGGCTACTTGAAAATTCGTTATCATGGTAACTTTTGAAATACTTGATCAATTCAAACCAAAGTTGAAAAATGGATTTATCATTCAAATATCACTAAGTCCATTAATAATTTATAGCCTCCATTTTGCTTTAAAATGGCAGCTACTTGTGAAGGAGAAAGGAATCAACCTAACCCTTCCGAATGAGCCGGACCCGGAAAAACTTTTTTTTACCTTGTTATTAACATTTAACAAAGTTCAAAAGTTTTTATAACTTTATTTCGTCTATACTCGTTTTAACTCTCATAAATAATTGTGGACATTTCTGAAATAATATAAGATATAATACAGTTAAACTAATTCAATTTAGAGAAATAAGTATAGCAATTATAAGCATTTCATAAAAATAATTACTTTAAATGAACGAAATAATAAAATATTAAAAAGAATCTTACCAGTGAAATAAAATCCTTATTTTACATAACTTCTAGGTTTTTTAAAGTCCATCTAATTACTATTTCTTGCTATAAAATTCTTTTTAAATTCAAAATAATCTAACTTTTAAAGTGAAATAAAAATTTTAAAAAGAACTTTTAAAGAAAAAATCTGGTGTGAAACAACCACACGACTTCCATTACCCGCTATTACATGTATTACATGCATTTTTGAGAGATAATGTGATCAGAAAACATAAAAGTGACCAAAAAAGAAAATCGTTAGAGCCGTTTTTGAGATACCAACGTTTACAAAAAATCAATTATTGACCGGAAAACAATAATTACATACAAAAGCATATTTAAAAGTGAGTTAAAATGACGAGTTTGAAAAAAATCCGTACAACCGTTTTTAAAGGAACGCCTTTGCGAGGCCTGAAATTGAGCTATTTATACAGGACGCCTATCAATTTTCATGAACTAACCAACTATATCATTCGAAAGGATATCTGATAGAGTGTTTATATAGCAAATTTGAAGAAAATCGTTAGAGCCGTTTTTGAGATACGGACTTACGGTCCCACTTCCGGTTTCCGATGTCCCATTTCCGGTTAAACTCAATTATTGACAGGAAAACAATATTTACATACAAAAGCATATTTAAAAGTGAGTTAAAATGACGAGTTTGAAAAAAATCCGTACAACCGTTTTTAAAGGAACGCCCTTGGGAGGCCTGCAATTGAGCTATTTATACAGGACGCCTATCAATTTTCTTGAACTAACCAACTATATCATTCGAAAGGACATCTAATAGAGTGTTTATATAGCAAGTTTGAAGAAAATCGTTAGAGCCGTTTTTGAGATACGGACTTACGGTCCAACTTCCGGTTTCCGATGTCCCACTTCCGGTTTTTCAATTTTCACCAAAATTTGGAAATTTCATCTGTACACCAGACGTATTTGAATTCTAAAGTTTCGTAGCTCTATCTTTATTAGTTTCTGAGCTATAATAGCCAGAAGATTCTCCAGATACATACACACACACACACACACACACACACACACATACACACACACACACATACATACACACTGACCAATTGCCAAAAACCACTTTTTTGGACTCAGGGGACCTTAAAACGTGTAAATCAGGTGAAAACCCGATATCGAATTTTCAGACCGAATACAATACTTCCATTACCTACGGTAGTAGGGTAATGGAAGTAAAAGGGGACATATCGTCTGCTTAATAGAAAGCAGAGTTTAGAGCATGGCGAGTAAATTTCAATATTGGCCAGTTTGGCTTCCTGTAGATCAACATTCACATGACCTTTTTATGAGTTGTCTTTGGCACTAAAAAAGAATTGCCATTGCCCCGTCCACTCTTATAATAGGTCTATGGTACGACCAGACAAGGAATCGTCATCTCTCTTGCAAATTATATACAGTAAGACCCCGCTTAACGCTGTTTCATTTAGCGCTCTTTTATTTTAACTCAACCCGGGGATTCCCCGAAATTGCTCGCAGCAGTACGGGGATTCCCCGAAATTGTGCACCGCTGTTTCGCATTACGCTCTACTTTGATGGAACGTATCCCCCGCGTTAAGCGGGATCTTACTGTATATAGATAAACCGGGGCATAACCCGAATAACCCGAGACATTATGTGTAGGGGACTAAATTGGATTGCGAGAGGCTGAGATTACTTTCCTTCAATATTCAATGATCAAAATTGTAAAAAAAAAAAAAAAAAAAAAAAAAGAAAGAAAAATTCAAAGTATCTATCGAGGAGCTCGAAACTTCATAGTCCCCTTGGATACGGTCTTGCGTATATATATTTATATATTCAGTCCCAACGAGAAAAATAATTACAAGATAAAAAGATCTTTTTATATACCATGTTTTTAAATTTTCTGTTCAATCATATAAACGCTACCGAAGGCAGCGGGAACCCAGAGCAACTGTAATATTTTTAAAAAAAATTCATTGCTCTCGTGTTTTGAGCTATTATAAAAGTTTCAAATGTCTAGCTAGTTGGGAAGTTAGTGAAAAATCGATTGTAAACTTTGTACTGGTAACGCTGCTGAAGGTAGCAGGAACCCGAAACATTTGGTTACAAATATTTAAAAAATGCATTTTCACCGTATTCTGAACTATTCTGAAAGTTTCAAATGTCTAGCTAGTCAGGAAGTTAGTTAAATAAATTTTCTGTTGAATCATATAAACGCTGCTGAAGGCAGTAGGGACCTGAAACAGTTGACTAAAACTATTAAAAAAATGTATTGTCGCTGTATTCTGAGCTATCCTGAAAGTTTCAAATGTCTAGCTAGTCGAGAAGTTAGGGAAAAATCGATTGCAATCTTTGTACTGATAACGCTGCCAAAGCAGTGTTGGGCAAAATTCAATCATCTGGATGACTAACGATTAATGATTAAATTAATCGTTAATCAAAAATATTTTGACTAATGATTAATTCAATCGTTAATCAAAAATATTTTGACTAATGATTAAATTAATCGTTAATCGTATATTTTGCGACTAACGAATAATTTAATCATTAATCATATTTTTTTTATGACTAACGAATAAATCAATCGTTAATCGTATATTTATGACTAATGATTGAATCAATCATTAATCAAAAGTGTTATGACTAACGATTAAATCAGTAATTAATGATAAATTTTATATAAGAAAGAATAAGAATTCACAGTAAAACATTTTTCAATATCGTTTAAATGTATTTAGGACTTCACATTTCGGTCTGCCTATATGACTGTCAATCTGTCCATCAGCTTTTCTTACCATAGTTTTAGAATGACCTGAAACTGATGTATATTATTCAGGTAGCGTTCTGCGACGGGTGCGAGTCAGGTTAGCATTAATTTTTGACCAACGGATAAAAACGTGAGTCTACCCAAATTAGAGAATTTTTTTATGTTGCTTTCTCAGGAATACAATCTTTTGAATACATCTTTTCTCACGTTTTCACAATCTGGTGCGGCTCTACACGACTTCTCTCAATCCGGACACTGTGTCTAATGCAGTTAGACCTCACAAAACCGTGTGAAAGGCCAAAGGCGCCATTTTTCTCACAAATTTACAATCTGGTGCGGCTCTACACGACTTGTCTCATCTCCGGACACTATCTCTATTCCAGTTAGACCTCACCAAACCGTGAGAAGGCCCAAAGCCGCCATTTTTCTCACGTTTTTACAATCTGGTACGGCTCTACACAACTTCCCTCATCTCCGGACACTGTCTATTAAAGACTGCAGCCGGAAACGTTGCAGTTAGACCTCACTAAACCGTGAGAAAGGCCAAAGCCGCCATTTTTCTCACGTTTTTACAATCTGGTGCGGCTCTACACGACTTCTCTCATCCCCAGCCGCTGTCTCTTAAAGATTGCAGCCGGAAACGTTGCAGTTACACCTCACAGAACCATGAGAAAGGCCAAAGCCTCCATTTTTCTCACGCTTTTACAATTTGGTGCGGTTCTACACGACTTCTCTCATCACCGGACACTGTCTCTTAAAGATTGCAGCTGGAAACGTTGCAGTTAGACCTCACAAAACTGTGAGAAAGGCCAAAACCGCCATTTTTCTCACGTTCTTACAATCTGGTGCGGCTCTACACGACTTCTCTCACTCCAGACGCTGTCTCTGTTACAGTTAGACCTCACAAAACCGTGAGAAAGGCCAAAGCCGCCATTTTTCTCACGTGTTTACAATCTGGTGCGGCTCTACACGACTTCTCTTATCTCCGGACACTGTCTCTATTCCAGTTAGACCTCACCAAACCATGATAAAGGCCAAAACCGTCATTTTTCTCACGGTTTTACAATCTGGTGCGGCTCTACACGACTTCTATTATCTCCGGACACTGTCTCTTAAAGATTGCAGCTGGAAACGTTGCAGTTAGACCTCACAGAACTGTGAGAAATGCCAAAACCGCCATTTTTCTCATGTTTTTACAATCTGGTGCGGCTCTACACGACTTCTCTCATCTCCGGACACTGTCTCTATGCAATTTAGACCTCACCAAACCGTGAGAAAGGCCAAAGCCACCATTTTTATCACGTTTTTACAATCTGGTGTGTCTTTACACGACGTCTCTCATCTCCGGCCACTGTCTCTTAAAGTTTGCAACCGGAAACGTTGCAGTTAGACCTCACAAAACCGTGAGAAAGGCCAAAGCCGCCATTTTTCTCACGTTTTTACAATCTGGCGCGGCTCTACACGACTTCTCTTATCTCCGGACACTGTCTCTATTGCAGTTAGCGCATTAAATAAAATTTTACTATAATTTTTGTAGTATTAGTTTATATTAATGAATAAAAAAAACACTTCATTTAAAAGTATATTTCCTGCACAATAAAATATTTCCTGACGATTCAAGAAATACACACGTAATTGTTCAAGTTTTCACTTCTGTCGGCACTCCCGGAGTGCAACTTTTTTTTTTTTATCATTATGGTCTATATAGACTCAAACTTTTTAAGTGCGATAGCGTCTAAACATCTTATTCAATTAAGCTGAAACTTTATACACATGCTATAGGTCGCTGTTGCAGAAAGTGTATAGATTTTGGTGAATCTAGCGCATATAGTTCTTTTACAGAACACAACGAAAAATTCTTTATTATTAAGCTCAAATTCTTTAAAGTGTGATAGCGTCTAAACGCCATATCGGTTAAGCTGAAAATTTATATGCATGTTTTAAATCACCGTCACGCTAACTATATGAAATTTGGACTGTGTAGCGCTTTTAAGTTTTTTATAGAGAAACACAAAGAAAAAATCTTTATCATTGTTGCTTAACAGCTCAAATTGTGTTTAAAATGCGATAGAGTCTAAACGTCTCATCTGTTTGAGCTGAAAATTTATACATATGTTAAAGGTCACCGTTGAACATAATAGATAGATTTTGGTGAATTTAGCACGTATAGATTTGTTACAGGGACAAAACGAAAAAGTCTTTACCATTATGCTCTACGGTCTCAAATTTTTAAAATGCAATAGCGTCTAAACGACATATGTGATTGATCTGAAAATGTATATACGTGTTATAAATTACTGTCACACGAACTCTAGGAATTTTGGAGAATCTAGCACTTACATTTTTTTTTCATAGGGACACAAATAATTCTTTATTATTGTAGTTGCGGCTTCAAATTAATAGCGCCTAAACACCTCATCAAATTCAGCTGAAAATTTATATGAATATTATAGGTCACCATCGCACGAACTATATAGATTTTGGTGAGTCCAGATTTATAGAATTTTACAGGGACACAACGAAAATTTCTTTATCCTTATCATCTGTGGGCTCAAATTATTTGACGAGCAGTGATGTAAATGAACGACATACTATATAAACAAAAATAATCAAATACCCTATAGTAATTTTCTCTCTTGTTTGTTTAAGGACTTCTCTTCCTTTATTTATACAATCATTAATTACTTAATGTTCGGAAAGTCGAGTAGAGTCACTCCAAATTTTTTTAAAGTAAGTGTAATACGCAAGAAATTTTGTCATATTACACACTGAATATTTGTTTGTAATTAGATTAGTTATTTTTAATGTAATTTGAATTTTTGACTAATCTATATAAATAAAAGGCAAAGATTTTGTCGGGAGCACATCCGGGTGACCACTCCTATTTTTGATTGGTCTAGATTTAACTACTTTGGTTATGAAAGTCGGCCATTTTTTTTATTTTATTTTTTTTTTTTTAGTAAAACGGATGAATTTTTAAAAAAGATTCTGCATAGATGTTATATTTTTTAAAAGAGCTCTAAAAATTGTTCATTTTTTCTGTGGACACTATATACCTGAGGTTATTAAAGATATTACGTTGCAAAGTTTTCTTTTAATTAATTAAAATATGAAAATAAATATTCGTTATAACTTAATAGTTGCCCCCCCCCCCCCCCCCAAAAAAAAAAAATAAAATAAATAAATAAAATGAATAAATACGCGTTCATTTTCTTTTGACATAAAAATAAATACATTTAATTAAACGTGAACATTAAAAAATTGTAAAAAAAATAAATTATGCATCTCACAAAAATGACGTCATTATCACTTTAAAATTTTCTACACGTTGATAAAGTGCTAATGTAGCTCTATAGCTATAAGATTCAACAGAAAATTTAAAAGCATGGTATATAAAAGTTTTTTTTTTTTTATCTTATAATTATGTATAATTTTGTTGTCATTTCGGCGATGAGTTGATACGGGTATCGCAAATGCCTAAGTAAACATTTTGGCGAGAAACGTCCAAGTTACTTCAGTGCCAAATTTCAAGTTCCGCCAAGAGGTCCAAGCTTTTTTTTTTTTTTTTTTTTTGCACAATTTTTCTCAATTTTATTTTAAATGCTTTTGTAATGCGAGTGCGGAAAAAAAGGAAAAGAAAAATTTTTAATTGGTCTAATTATACAAAATATCTCCATGTAAAATATTATGCGTTTTCCGTTCTGTTTATTAATGACTAATGCAGTTTTTCCTGTATTATTCACATTTCTATAAATTAAATTAAATTAAATTATCCAGTACCAAGACGTTGCGTTGAAAAAGTCTGCCGAAGTCAGAGAGGGCCCGAAGCGAAGTTTTTAAGCAATTTCAATGTATTTTCTTTTTAGTTTTACTTTGTAGAACTGTATAAAAAATATAGATTATTTTTTTTTTAATTCATTTAAATATAGTGACCAACGAAGCGGGCAAAGCCTGCTAGTATTAATCTATATATATAATAGAGTAAACTCACTGATTCATTCATTCACTCACTGACTTAACACGGCTGTGGCGATCCTATGGGAGATAGTCACAATTTTTGGTGAGCAGGTTGAGCTTAGGACCCTGACGCTCACTAAGACGGGATTTGGCGAAATACCCCCCGTCCCCCCCCGGGGGGAGCAGAAGGCAAAAACCACCTTTATAAACATAACTCGGCTCCAAATTACTTCACGGTGAAGAAATTGCAGATGGGGAGACTAGACTTGAATAATAAAAAAAAAATTCTGCGATTTTGGAATTTTGGATTTTTAAGAAGGGTAAGGGGTAAAAATGAGGTTTTCGGGAGGGCAAAAGGCAAAAACCACCTTTATAAGGATAAATCGGCTCCAAATTACTTCACGGTGAAGAAATTGCAGCTGGGGAGACTAGACTTGAATACAAAAAAATCTTTTCTGCGATTTTGGAATTTTGGATTTTTAAGGGGGATAAGGGGTAAAAATCAGATTTTCGGAGGCGCCTAAGGCAAAAATACATTTATAAGTATAACCCGGCTCCAAATTACTTCACAGTGAAGAAGTTGCAGATGGGAAGACTAGACTTGAATACGAAAAAATCATTTTCTGCGATTTAGGAGTTTTGGTTTTTAAGGGGGGAAGGGGGTGAAAATGATTTTCGGAGGTGCAGAAGGCAAAAACACCTTTATAAGCATGACTCGGCTCCAAATTACTTCACGGTGAAGAAACTGCAGATGGACAGACTAGACTTAAGTACAAAAGAATCTTTTTCTGCGATTTTGGAATTTTGGATTTTGAAGGGGGAGAGGAGGTAAAAAGGATTTTCGGAGGCAAAATTAGCAATGCATGGATTTTCGAGTAAAATTCTAGCAATAATAGCTCAAAGATATAAAAAGAAAAAAAGCCAAGCGTCTTCTTGAAGGTATTTGCAAAAACTCATTTTTGATTTTTTCCGATTTCCGATTTTTTTTTTTTTTTTTTTTTTGGGGGGGGGGGGGGGGAGTTACGAGGGGGAAATTCGATCCCCCCCTTTTAGCACTAATTTCATCCGTGGATATCTATGAGCTGAGGTCACAAATTTTAGTGTGTGGCTTATTTACGTGTGTTCAACACCCATTGTAACGGGATTTTGTGAAAGAACCCCCCCCCCTCCCCTTTTACCCCTTTGGGGGTTGGGTGGGGTGGGGGATTTTTTTGGTGACCTTGGCGAGAAAATCCTTATTAACGATATACCAAATATGGAAGCTCTAATCTCATTGGCTGATGTAATACGAGAATTTTACAGAACAGTCTGTGTTCGATAGAAAAGTATAAAAGGAGCATTATTTTCGCCAAGACGATCAGTCTCAGATCTGTGTCAGTTTCGTCAAATGCTTGCTTTGCTTTGAGCCTCTTTGAATGAGACTTGCTTTATGTGTTATTGATAAACAGTTTGTACTGTTGTTTTATTGTTAACGGCTATTGTTTAAGCTATGTTTACTGGTTGAATTGAAGCTGATGCTTGGCTTATAGACCTGTATTTTTCTGGAACTTTCTGTGAATAAATCACTGAATTTTTGCAAGTTTCGCCTTTCATTCTCTGACAACTTACGAACCCCTAAGTACGCAACAATATGTATTCTTAATAAACGACGGTCTTGTATTATTTCCCTGAAATTCATAAATACAAAATTTCACAACTATCAAATTTCATAGAAAAAAGAATTACATAGCATATCGGAAATATTTTGCGTAACCTTTAAACTAATTATCAATTCTATGCCCACAATTTTCAACAGGAAAACATACTTTTAAAATTCTAATGAAATTTCATTATATTTGATGGGATGTAACCTTGTTAAAATACACTTATAAGAAATACCGACTATTGACCGTAATAGTGCGAAATTCCTTTATGTATCCCGAAAAAGTACCCACAGTCATTATAAACGCCAATAATAAGAATAAACCTAATAATTATAGCTCATTAATAATTCAAACTAATTTGACATCATTTGGATGATTACAGTACATACTCGGAATTATTTTGTGTGGTCCCATAAATTATTTAGTGCATACAAAACCTTTTTAAGAGTAAACATGATTTTAAGCATCTTTATAAAGTATGTTAACTTTATTAAGTTCAATTCAGCATAAACGCATGAAAGTGCGCGCTTAAATTAAAAATTTGTCCATAGGCTCTAATGTTACGAAATTCTTTCGTGTGTCTTTGTAAACGAGCCATAAACATTGTATACACCAGTAAAAACTATTCAGCTTATTTTGCGTTTAAAATTAATAATTGTTCCAAATTTAACATCGTTTGGATGACTATGTGACATTGTCAGAACACTTTTGTAAGATCCTGTACATTAATTAGAAAGCTTAAGAGCACATATTTTCTTCAAACAACATAAGTTTAAGCATCTTACTCACGTACGCTAGTTTCATTTTCTTCATTGCAAAGTAATGATATTAAAATGCATTTAAACGAAATTCACCCCATACGCCGTAATGTTAAGAATTTTGGCGTGTCCCTGTACACAGTTTATAAAAAATATAGCAATAAAAATTGTAAAGCTACTTATATGCAAAGCTGGAACGTGTGCGCCAATTTGCAAGTCAATCGAAGGATTTTTGCGGCCGCTATTGCGGTACATACAAATTCATTCCATAGGCCGTAAAGATAAGAAAAATTTTGGCGTGTCTACACGAACGACAAATGGAATACACACCTAACACTATACAGCTAATTCCGTTGGGCTCATGCATTTGTGTACCAAATTGCAAGTCAATAGCGTTATTTTGGGGGCCGCTATCGCGGTACATACAAATTCTTCCCATAGGCCGTAATGATAAAAAAAAAAGACAGTTGCACTTCGGGAGTGCCGACAAAAGTGAAAACGTGAACAATTACGTGTGTATTTCTTGAATCGTCAGGAAATATTTTATTGTGTAGGAAATACTTTTAAATGAAGTGTTTTATTCATTAATATAAACTACTACTACAAAAATGATACTACAATTTTATTTAATGCGCTAACTGCAATAGAGACAGTGTCCGGAGAAGAGAGAAGTCATGTAGAGCCGCACCATATTGTAAAAACGTGAGAAAAATGGCGGCTTTGGCCTTTCTCATGGTTTTGTGAGGTCTAACTGCAACGTTTCCGGCTGCAATCTTTAAGAGACAGAGGCCGGAGATGAGAGAAGTCGTGTAAAACCGCACCAGATTGTAAAAACGCGAGAAAAATGGCGGCGTTGTCCTTTCTCACGCTTTTTTGTGAGGTATAACTGCAATAGAGACAGTGTCCGGAGATGAGAGAATTCGTGTAGAGCTGCACCAGATTGTAAGAACGTGAGAAAAATGGCGGTTTTGGCGTTTCTCACAGTTTTGTGAGGTGTAACTGCAACGTTTCCGGCTGCAATCTTTAAGAGACAGTGTCCGGTGATGAGAGAAGTCGTGTAGAGCCGCACCAGATTGTAAAAGCGTGAGAAAAATGGCGGCTTTGGACTTTCTCACGGTTCTGTGAGGTCTAACTGCAACGTTTCCGGCTGCAATCTTTAAGAGACGGCGGCTGGAGATGAGAGAAGTCGTGTAGAGCCGCACCAGATTGGAAAAACGTGAGAAAAATTGCGGCTTTGGCCTTTCTCACGGTTTTGGGAGGTCTAACTGTAACGTTTCCTGCTGCAATCTTTAAGAGACAGTGGCCGGATATGAGAGAAGTCGTGTAAAGCCGCACCAGATTGTAAAAACGTGAGAAAAATGGCGGCTTTGGCCTTTATCATGGTTTTGTGAGGTCTAACTGGAATAGAGACAGTGTGCGGAGATGAGAGAAGTCGTGTAGACCGCACCAGATTGTAAAAACATGAGAAAAATGGCGGCTTTGGCCTTTATCACGGTTTTGTGAGGTCTAACTGGAATAGAGACAGTGTACGGTTATGAGAGAAGACGTGTAGACCGCACCAGATTGTAAAAACATTAGAAAAATGGCGGCTTTGGCCTTTCTCACTGTTACTTTTAAATGAAGTGTTTTTTTTATTCATTAATATAAACTAATACAACAATAAAATCTTTTTGTAAAAAAATAGAACCGACTCCAAAAAGCAACTACCATTCAAACAACAACAACAACAAAAAAAAATGGTATGAAATGAAACTAAATTGCGCCTAAAAGTATAAAATAATTTCCTTCGCCAAACAACCTAAAACATTACAATTAATCATAACTTTTGAAGTCGGCGCAAAATTAAATAAAATTTAATAAGTTTCTAAAGGTTTGTTTTTAGATCGGTATCAACAAATGCTATTGTCTCGAATGATCCATTTTCATGTTTCCTTTATTATTTTATCACTGTATACAATTGGTCCATTAGTTGCATCTACATAGAACAGTGAACATTCTTCACAATGCGTATTTATGTTTCTACGAAGTTATAGATTCCTTTGCAAATTTGGTATAACTTTGATAACTATCATCCTTAGTGCCTTTAGGATTTGGCTATCAAAACGTAATGCAAAAATATGCAAGCAAGATGTATATTTTCATAATATATATTGTACGAAGTATTGTTTCATATTCTTGATTACTTTCTTAATCTACTTAATCAAAATAATCGTGATATCTCAAAGAAATTGAATGTGTTTGCCAGATAATTTTGCGATTTTTCTTTAACCTAGGACGTCAGATATCAGCATCTTCGCCAACTTTTGCTGCTTACTGTTTTCTTGAATCAAAGTAGTTTTCGGCTGCGTTTTGTAGGTGACAATGTGAGATGTGTATTTTGAATAGGATATTTTTTTTGTATCGAATAAAGATATCAATTTTTATTTAATTTTGCGCCGACTTCAAAAGTTATGATTAATTGTAATGTTATAGGGTGTTTGGCGAAGGAAATTATTTTATACTTTTAGGCGCAATTTAGTTTCATTTCATACCATTTTTTTTTGTTGTTGTTGTTGTTTGAATGGTAGTTGCTTTTTGGAGTCGGTTCTATTTTTTTACAAAAAGATTTTATTTTTCTCTTTTCAGTGAAAACTTATTCATATAGCAGAACATCAGAAGACGTTCGACGGCAGCTTCACAAATCATAACTTCCAAGAAAAGGGACGTAACTCAAAAAATGGTTTATGTCACTGAAAAATACATGAAATGCACCCAATGTGAACAAAAACGTTACATCTCCATCTAGAAAGTTATCCACTCGAAAGACAGTTGTGCCAGTTTTATTCTAGTCAAGTTATTTTTAAGTTGATTTTTCTCAAATGCTGCATTTTTAAGTTGTGTCACTTTTCTAGCCTTTATCGGTTACAAGCAAAAAACTATCTATTGAATGAACATACGTTAAATTAAAAAGTCTTTAGAAATGTATGTCTTACCAGTGTAGCTGCATGCGTTTAGCAGTTAGAGTGAGAACAGACGTTTGTGAGTGTCCTGTAATTTGTATCCTGTAATCTTAAAGAAATCATAATGAAACCTATTTCAGGCCAAGATCATTACGACAACAAAAAAAAGTATTAAAATTAAATCATCTCTTACGAAGTTATCAGCTAACAAATTTCAACAACAACAACAATAAGAACATGGTTTGTATTTAGAACCTCTTCCTTAATGAAGTCATTTTTAAACTTCTATGCGGTAATCGATGTAACCGCTTACAATAATCATACTTTGAATTTTACATAGCATAAACGACACCCGCTAACCAACAACATATGCAATGTCGTTCAAGTGCGCACAAAATAGGAAATTGTGAACAAACAAATGCACGTTTTAAGCGGTTTGTTTTTAGCATTAATGTCTAAACTATCTTTTCGTACTAAATCGATGATGCTCTGCAATTTTATAATTCACTTTTTCCCCAGTCTTGAACCGTTTCCGAGATAGGAACGCTAACTCCCATATTTTCTATCAAGTGGCGCTGCAGGCGGTTGATATGGGTAGCACATGTCCACTTTACAATACCTATATACCACTTTTATGACTATAGCTGCAGCTGTTCAGCAGTTAAAAGAGTAGGGACTGACTATTTTGGGCACCCCGTATTTTCTTTTGATCGTAAATATATTATAATAGGACCTATTTCAGACCAAGACCTTTGCAATAAAACAAAAGGATCAAAATCGGGTCATCCGTTCAGAAGTTATGAGCTAACAAACAAAAACAAAAAACGTACGCTTTGAATTGAGAACTTCCTCCTTTTTCAAGTCAGTTAATTGGAGCATCTCTTACGAAGTTATAAGCTTACAAACACCAACAACAACACATAGCTTGAATTAAGAACACCCTCCTTTCGGAAGTTGGTTGAAAACGACTTTGCGCTAATCTATGTGACCGCTTACAGTAACAGTATTTTGAACCACAGAGTACACGTGTCATCCGCTACGCTGCAAATTGGGCAACGTAGTTCAAGTGTGCACAGTGTAGGAAATTGCGAACAAACAACTGCACGTTCTAAGCGTTTTATTTTTAGCAATAATGTCTAAAAACTCTCTTTTTGTAGTAAACGATGATGCTCTACAACTTCGTAATTAACTTTTCTCCCATCTTTAACCATTTTTGAGATAGGAGCGCTAATTCCGCTGTTTTTCACCAGATGGCGCTTTATTTCCTTTAGATTGTAAAGATATTACAATCAGACCTACTTCAGACCAAGATCTTTACAACAAAACTAAAAGTATCAAGTAACCGTATTTTGAACTATATAGCGTATGTCTCACCAGCTACGCTACAACGTGTGCAATGTAGCTCAAGTGTGCATAGTGTAAGAAATTGCGAAAAAAACAAATACACGTTTTTAGCACTGTATTGTTAGCATCAATGTCTAGACTATCTTTTTGTACTAAATTGATGATGCTCTACAATTTTATAATTAACTTTTTCCTCCTGTCTTGAACCGTTTCCGAGATAGGAACGCTATCATGGATATCTAAACTATCTTTTTGTACTAAATCGGTGATATTCTTCAACTTTCTTTGTAAGTGATATTCTTCAACTTTGATAGTATCACTAACTCCGATGTTTTCCACCAGGTGGCGCTGCAAGCGGTTTAACCTTGTACTGCATGGCCACTTTGCTATACTTACAAACCATTTTTATTACTATAGCTGCAGCCGTTTAGCAGTAAAAAGAGTTGGGACTGACTTTTTTGGGCACCCTGTATTTTCTTTAGATCGAAAAGATATTACAATGGGACCTATTTCAGACCAAGACCTCTTCAACAAAACAAAAAGTAACAAAATCGGAGCATCCGTTCGGAAGTTATGAGCTAACAAACATAAAAAAAACATACGGTTTGAATTGAGAACCTTCCTTCTTTTTTGAAGTCGGTTAAAAATTATATTAAAATTTTATTTAATGCGCTAACTGCAATAGAGACAGTGTCCGGAGATAAGAGAAGTCATGTAGAGCCGCACCAGATTGTAAAAACGTGAGAAAAATGGAGGCTTTGGCCTTTATCACGGTTCTGTGAGGTCTAACTGCAATAGAGACAGTGTCCGGAGATGAGAGAAGTCATGTAGAGCCGCACCAGATTGTAAAAACGTGAGAAAAATGGAGGCTTTGGCCTTTATCACGGTTCTGTGAGGTCTAACTGCAATAGAGACAGTGTCCGGAGATGAGAGATGTCGTGTAGAGCCGCACCAGATTGTAAAAACGTGAGAAAAATGGAGGCTTTGGCCTTTATCACGGTTCTGTGAGGTCTAACTGGAACGTTTCCGGCTGCAATCTTTAAGAGACAGTGTCCGGAGATGAGAGAAGTCGTGTAGAGCCGCACCAGATTGTAAACACGTGAGAAAAATGGCAGTTTTGGGCTTTCTCACGGTTTTGTGAGGTTTAACTGCAATAGAGACAGTGCCCGGAGATGAGAGTAGAGCCGCACCAGATTTTAAAACAATATACAGTATATAATTTTTAACACTTCACATTAGCAAGTTAATTGTATGATACATTATTTGTATCATACAAGGATGGAAAGCGTTTGCTGACGATGACGGGATTCAATGATTTTGTTCACCCAAAAGTGCTCAATGCGCCTAAAGAAGTTGTCCCTGTACACGAACTACAAATGGAATGCACACCCAAAACTGTACAGCTAATTTCGGGGGGATCCTGAACATGTGTACAAAATTTCAAGTCAATAGCGTGATTTTTGCGGCCGCTACCGCACGACAGACAGACGACAGACGGAACCCAAAATCCTTTTGAGTCTCAACAGAGGGCCTCCACTGACTTTTCGGCAAAAATTGGAAGTCAACAGCTTGATTTTTGCGGTGGCTATCGCGGTACATACAGATTCTTCCCATAGGCCGTAATGATAGAAAATCTTTGGCGAACTACAAATGGAATACACACCTAAAACTATACAGCTGATTCCGTTGGGCTCATGAACACGTGTACCAAATTGCAAGTCAATAGCGTGATTTTTGTGGCCGCTATCGCGATACATACAAATTTCTCCCATAGGCCGTAATGATAAGAAAAACTTTGGCGTGTCCCTGTATACGAACTACAAATGGAATACATACCAAAAACTATACAGCTGATTTCGTGGGGCTCATGAACATGTGTACCAAATTTCAAGTCAATAGCGCCATTTTTGCGGCCGCTATCGCGCGACAGACAGAAAGACAGACAGACAGACACACAGACAGAGTCCAAAACCATTTTGAGTCTCAACAGAGGGCCTCCACTGATGTTTCGGCAATTAAAATTTGGTTTATATAAATACCTCTCATAGAACGCAATGCATTGGAATACTTTCGAGTATCCCTGTAAACAGAACAGGGCTGATATTTACTCCATTTTACATAAGAAACATCCAATATTAAACTTAAATGATATATTTCAATTTCATTAAGATTTGTGTACAGTAAAAGTATTAAAATATGCTTTATAGAAATACCTCCCATAGATTACAATGCTTTTGAATACTTTCGGGTATCCCTGTATACAGAGCAGTAGAGGTATTTACTCCACTTTGAATAGGGAACATTCGATAGTGAACTTGAATAACATATATCAGTTTCAAGAAATTCCATAAATATTTACGGGAGTTAGAGCTAGAGCACGGACAGACAGACAGATGGACAGACAGACAAACCGAAGTGATTAACATTTTTGTTGGAAAGTTTTTAAAAACCGTTACTGAAAATTGCTATCAAAAATTTAACGGCATCATTTAATCTTCTGAGAAAAGAGGGGGGGGGATAT
Source organism: Salticus scenicus (assembly GCA_963930645.1). Lineage (NCBI taxonomy): Eukaryota > Metazoa > Arthropoda > Arachnida > Araneae > Salticidae > Salticus > Salticus scenicus. The sequence goes on from OZ005649.1 coordinate 168,515,220, forward strand.
CAGCTATGGATACAACTACAATTCAATCACGATTAATTTAATCATGATTAATTTAGTCATGATTAACAGTTAATCATTTGCTGCAACTAATATATTAATCACGATTGATTTAATCATGAATAATTTAATCATGAATAACGGTTAGTTGTCTGCTTTTCGAATAATTTAATCATGATTGAATTTTTAGTTGCAGCAAATGACTGAAATATTAATCACGATTGATTTAATCACGATTAATTTAATCGCAACTAACGGTTAGTCGTCTGTTTTTCGATTAATTTAATCGCGATTGAATTTTTAGTTGCAGCAAATGAATAACCGTTAGTTGTGATTAAATTAATCGTGATTAAATTTTTAGTCAACTAATTAGTTGATTGAAAATTTAATCGATTGATGCCCAACACTGTGCCAAAGGCAGCAGGAACCCGAAACAGTTGGCTAAAGGTATTAAAAATATGCATTTTAACCGTATTCTGAACTATTCTGAAAGTTTCAAATGTCTAGCTAGTCGGGAAGTTTGTTAAATAAATTTTCGTTCGAATCATATAAACACTGCCGAAGGCAGTAGGGACCTGAATCAGTTGACTAAAAGTATAAAAAAAATGTATTGTCACTGTATTCTGAGCTCTCCTGAAGTTTTCAAATGTCTAGCTGGTCGAGAAGTTAGTGAAAAATCGATTACAAGCTTTGTACTGGTAACGCTGCCGAAGGCAGCAGGAACCCGGAGTAGTTGGTTAAAAATATTTAAAAAATGCATTTTCACCATGTTCTGAACTATTCTGAAAGTTTTCAATGTCTAGCTAGTCGGGAAGTTAGTTAAGTAAATTTTCTGTTGAATCATATAAACGCTGCCGAAGGCAGTGGGGACCTGAACCAGTTGACTAAAAGTATTAAAAAAATGTATTGTCACCGTGTTTTGAGCTATCCTGAAAGTTTCAAATGTCTAGCTAGTCGGAAAGTTAGGAAAAAATCGATTGCAATCTTTGTACTGATAACGCTGCCGAAGGCAGCGGGAACCCGAAACAGTTGGCTAAAGGTATTAAAAATATGCATTTTAACCTTATTCTGAACTATTCTGAAAGTTTCAAATGTCTAGCTAGTCGGAAAGTTAGTTAAATAAATTTTCTGCCGAATCATATAAACGCTGCCGAAGGCAGCGGAACTTGAAGCAGTTGACTAAAATTATTAGAAAAATGTATTGTCACCGTGTTGTGAGCTGTCCTGAAAATTTCAAATATCTAGCTAGTCGGGAAGTTAGTTAAAAATCGATTGCAAGATTTGTCCCTGACAAACACACAAACACACAAGAATCGAAGTTAATAAAAACATGGTAATAAAGTAGAGTGTTAAATGGTAACCCTGACATGGTCCAACATGAGTCATGTGAGATGAACCATCTATGCACTGGTTTCCTTGGTTACAGCTTATTTTCAATAAATTTCTATGGCAACTGCTTGGAGATTATACTTGGCGAAAGTCATAACCGCCACTGTTTCTGTTTACGAACGTAATTTAATATTTTTTGTTCTAAATCATTTTAGTTTTTATATTACTTCTTTTTATTTCGTGTAGTAAAAATTTAACCGACAATATATTTAAAAATAGTTAAGGAATTTTTATTCGTTTTTAAATTTAGCTCTTTTAAAAGTTTAATTTTTCTTCATAATTACTTCTAAACTTTGTTGGGAAATAATAATAATAAAAAAATATATTTTATTATTTATTATAATGTGAAATATCTGAAAATATATTTTAAAACAATTTATTTCGGTCATGGGACTGTTGTGTTACCTACAGTCATTTGCAAAAGTTTAAGACCACCCATAGAAAAATGATATTTAATGGAATTCCTCAAAAATAACATACATATTTTACATATAAAAGAACAAAATAGACTGTACATGGTTATTTACAGTAATTAAAGTCAGTATTTTGTAGAACCTCCTTTGTTTTTAATAACTTGTGTGATCCTCTTAGGCATGATATAAATAAGAGGCTTGCAGTAAACTTTAAAAATGTCTGTGCACGAGACATGTTTTATTGCTTCAACAAGTACCGTAGCAGTGGATGGTTGCTTTTCGGCGACTTTATTTTTCACAATACACCACAGATTCTCTATTGGATTCAAATTTGGGCTGTTACCTGGACAGTCAAGTACTTTTATTTTCTGTGCCCTCAGACATTTCTTGACAATCTTCTCCCTGTGACACGGAGCCCCATCATGCGTGAAAATTGAATATTTGTGAACACGCATCTGAAGCTTCAACTTCTCACGTAACAAATTAAGGTACCGCTTTCCGTTCATAGTGGTTTTAGGTGGCACAAAATGCGGACTAGCACTACTAGACACAGACATTGCACCCCATATCATTCGGCTTGGAGGATGTTTCACAGTTTGAATCGTATATCTCTCATCATATCTTTTTTCCCTTGGGTGGCGAATACTTTTAGCACGAGCTGAAAATTGCTGCACACTTGACTTATCTGAAAATAAGACCCTACTAACACCACTGCTGTACTGTCCAGTTCTGATATTGTCTGGCGAAAGTTAGTCCAGCCGCTTCATTTTATACTTGGAGTAAGTCGAGGTTTTCTTGCAGGTTTATGGGATGATAAACCGAAATCTTTGGCCAAACGTCTTGAAATAGCACTCAAACTGACGTTGGTGCCTTTTGCAGCCAGAGTATGTCTAATCGTATTGCAGGAGGTTCTTGGATCTCGTAAGACCATCCTTCTTATCACATGATCATCACGTGCACTCGTTTTTCTGGGGCGACCGCTTCTCTTAAGGTCCACAAATTTTCCCGAAATTTTAAGTTTACTAATAGCTTGATGCACAACTGTCTTGCTCACATTTACCCTCGAACTTATTTGACGTTCAGAAAATACAATTTTATGCAGAGTCTGTATTTCTGACATTTTTGTAACAGTAAGTGAATTTTTTTATCCATTAAAATAATTATACAATAGCACTGTCTACGGCGAAATCCAATAAACAACTAGCGATAAACGTGCTGGCCACTTTTATTTATAGCAGTAGAATGTGGCTTGTGTAATCAACACATGAGATGACGTAATAATCTGTGCAAATGATGGAATGTGTTAAAATACTGAAAATCGGTTACTGATCTTAAACTTTTGCAAAATACTGTAATAATAATGATGATAATTTGCCGAATTGAAATTTTAAATGCCAAAATAGCGATAAGGGGCTAAACATAACAACCTGTTGGTTCATATCACGTGGTTCGTGTTGAACCACAGAAAGCTAATCCTTCATCCATTGAATCAGCACTCTACTTTATTTATCTCGTTGTTCAGTCCTGGTGGAATAATATTTTGCAAATTATTTATTACATTTTGCATTTACTGACACACAAGTTTTACTTGTTTCTTTTTAAGCATCTTCTATGCATGAAATTAATCCTAATTAATCAAGATCACTTATCTATGTTTTTTTTTTTTTTTTTTTTCAATTTACATATTAATTTAATTTGATCCGATGTTAATTATTAATAACTTTATAATAGTGTTTTGCATTAAAAAGTTTCATACTTTATTTTACCAACTAGCAGACTTTGCCCCCTTCGCTGGTCACTTAATTTAAAGGAAACTCTTTTCTATATAGCTTTGTAAAAATAAAATAAAACAAAATACTGAAATTGCTCAAAAGCTCGCTTCAGGTCCCTGCTGCCTTCGGCAGCGATTTCGTCATCCGCTAAAACTCGGGCGCCTGGTTTACCAATGGCCTTCCATTTAGGTGCTTGTTAGATAGCAGTTTCGAAATAGATAGTATCGAAAAAATTGAAGTATCGCATTTATATTTGAATCCCAGTTACATATGAACAACATTATACGTGGTGCACATAATATTTCCTTTTACGTTATTTTCTATGTTCATTTTGTTTATCCGATTAACCATAAAATGACAGTAATTTCACGCCAAGTATTACAATATGCTATGACCGGCTACGTCCGTCGCATGAGACAATTAATTTTTGTGGTTATATATAATTCATGGTTTGTAAACCTGATCATAGTACGGCCTTAATATAGTTGGCTTTGGTGACTTTTGAATTTTTGTCACTATTTTAGACTTAATCCCTTGTACAATCGGTAACAAAAGTGTTCGAACACAAGCAAAAATTCCTATGTAAAAAAAATACATTCGTATGGTTTGTTAAATAAATCCTTGTCGAATCCTGTTCTTAGTCAGTCTAAGAACATGATTCGATAAAGATTTATTTAACAGAACCATAGGAAGTGTACTTTTTTTACATAAGAATTTTTGCTAGTGTTCGGACACTTTTGTTACCGACTGTAACAATAGGACTTAATATCCCTTGTAACAATAGGCTATGAGCGCTATTCCTGCCGTATTTTAGACAACTAATCCTTTTATGGTTATATATATTTCCCATTAAACATATTTTTATTTTTATTCATTTATTTAAATATTAATTTGAATTAATCAAATATTTCTGTTCGACAGCGTGCAAGTACAGTCACACACGGAGGCTCATTTATTTGTATGATAAATTAGCATAGTGATTATATATATAAAAAAATAAATAAATAGGTAAACATTATCGTGCTACACAACTTTATTGTGTTGCTCCATCGGCGGCTTTTGAATTTTTGTCGCCATATTAGCGATGGATTTTTTTTTCTTCTTTTTTTTGTATGAAAAGGGGAAGACTATTTTGCTAATAATTTTATCAGACACCTTTTTGTTTATATATAAAAATCCTTAATATTCTGTTTAGATTTTTAATGGTTCTTAGGTTTAAAATAGTGCTTGCTGAAATAAATTTGCTATCTTTAAAACTGCATTTTTTTTTTTATAAACTTTCTATAAAAATAAATCATTTATGTGACTACTATTTAGTTATAATCTATATATATATTTTTTTTTTTTTGTAATACTTTATAATTACTTTCCGAACACTATAGTGAGGAAAGTATTGTAATCATGTCAAAAATCCGAATTCGAGATTTTGATGTTTCTATACGTTTCGAGGTCCCCAGAGTTCGTTTTCACTATTTTTACGATGATGTATGTATGTGTGCGTGTATGTGTGTATGTATGTATGTGTGTGTGTATGTCTGTGGGTGAACACGCTAGCGTCTGAACACTTTGTTCGAATAAGCTGAAAGTTGGTGCGTATATTGTAAGTCACCATAGTACGAACCCTATAGATTTTGGTGAATCTAGCACTTATAGTTTTTTTACAGGGACACAAAGAAAAATTCTTTATCATTATGGTGTATGGGACCAAAATCTGAAAAGTGCGATAGCATCTAAACGCCTTCTTCAATTGAGCAAAAAATTTATACGCATATTATAGGTCACAGTTACTCAATCTCTATAGAGTTTGGAGAATCTGGCACTTACAGTTTTTTACAGGGGCACAAAGAAAAATTCTTTATCATTATGGTCTATGGGGCCAAATTTTTAAAAGTGCGATAGCGTCTAAACGTTTATTTAATCTGAAAAAAAATATTTGTACTCATGTTATAGGTCACAGTTGCACGAACTGTATAGATTTTGGTGAATTTAGCACTTACAGGGACACAAATAAAAATTCTTTATCATTATGGCCTGTGGGACCAAATGTTTACTTTCTTCTATATTTAATAGAAGAAAGTATTGGATTCGTAAAAATTTTAGACCTCGGGTTTTTGATGGATTTACACGTTTTGAGAGCTGTAGAACACGATTTGACCATTTTTAGAAAATGTCTGTCTGTTTGTCCATCAGTCTCTGCATGGGTGTGACAAACTTTTGTGGCAACTGTATCTCAGGAACTACTTCACAGAATTTCATACAAATTGGTATGTAGTTGCACCTTGACATAAATTAGTGCCTATCAATTTTTGGTAAAAATTGTCTTACAGGTTGCGTTGCCATCCCGCTTTTTCTAAATTTTTAACATGGTGGTATAGTACAAAATTTTGTATGTATGTACAAAATTTTGTATAAATGTGCATAAAGAAAATTATTTTTTAATAATCATTATGAAATTTACCAGAATTATTTATAATAGAGATAGTCAACTGGGAAAAAAATTTTGTATGTGTAGGAGCCTCGCCCCCCTCTTGGGGGGGGGGAATTCCCTCCTCGAGAAAAGTAAATTTTCATGATGGGTATCTTTCAAAAGAGCTCGCGAGTACCTTTAAAACGAATGGTTGAACCATAGATCAGCGATAATTTAAAATGAAGTTATCGATTTTCTTTAAATGTAATATTGACAATAAAATTGACTTTTTTTGGATATTTAGTGTTATACTGCTTCTCTAATATGGAAATCATCTGCATTATCATGGAAGATAATTTTTTTGAATAATAATTTTAATAAATTACTTTTACTGAGTGAATTTCTATGGGAAAATATAGAAGAAAGTCATGTGGTGGCCACAACATACTAGTTAAAAGTGCAATAGCATCTAAACGCCTTATTCAATTGAGCTGAAAATTTATATGAATATTATAAATCACTGTTGCACTAACTATAAGCATTTTGGTGAATCTAGCATTTATAGGTTTTTTTACAAGGACACAACGAAAATTCTTTATCATTATGATCTATGGGCTCGAAGTTCAATAGCGTTAAACAAAACATCGTGTAATATATAGAGAAAAATACTCAAACACTTTATTATGGTTTTATCTCTTTTGTTTTTTAACAACTCCTCTTTCTTTACTTTATCTACAAAACTGTTAATTACTCAATGTTCGGAAAATCGAGTGGAGTCACTCCAGATTTTTTTTTTTATATTTTTGATGCGCTACTTAGATTAAAAGGGATGTTGCTATATTAAACTTCGTGTCGAAAAACATCCGGTGTACTTCAACACTAAAATTTAAAAAATCGCCCAGGAGGATCTATTAATGAAACTGATAAAATAAAAATATGGCTCATAGAGTTTAAATAATCTATTTAAAAAACGTTTAAAACCCGAATTCTTAATATATCGTATCACATAAATCTTTTCGAAGTTAGAAAAATTTAATTAAAAAAAAAAAAAAAAAAAAGTAACTTTTTTGTTTATTAACAAAAATTGAGGAAATTGGAACAATCTTCTGCTGTTGCCACCTAAAATTCATACTTTAGCTAATTTTAAAAAATTTAATTGTCCGATCGATAATCTGTTTAATCCGTTGGATTTACAAAAATTGCCTCTTTCATTTGATACCTTATTTGTAACCAATACGACTGATATTTCTAATTTATTTTCTAATTTTTCTCATTTATTTTCCTCATTTTAAGTAAATGTACTTTTTTTTAAAATTATTATTCTGTCGAAAAAAAGTTGGCAGCAATTAAATTATAGATAAAATTAAAATGGCTAATTTATCAGAAATTAGAAGGTTATTATTTTCACGTTTTAATTAATTAAAAGAAAACTAATCAAAAATTCGAAAATCGAGCTTCGAGGTGCATCAGGAGAGGTCATTACGAACCTCCATGCAAATGTGTGTAGCTCTGCAATCAGCCGTTTTCCTAAAAAGCTCTGTATAGTATATCATATAGTAATAAGGCATAGATTGATCATTGGAGGGAGAAAAGTGATACCCTTTTACTCGGGAAAAGACGGCCATTTTACTCTCTGATGGATGTATTTTCCCGAGTGAATATACACGGTAATACACACAGACAATTTAGCAAATAAAATTTATGCACTAAAAGAGAATGAAAAACTCCAAATATCCCTTTTTCTTTCTTTCTTTCTTTTAACTTTCCTTTCCTTTCCTTTTCTTTTCTTTTCTTTTTACTGTACTCTAGTATACTCATGTCTGCACAAGACCGTCTTTCTTTCGGCATTTATTATTGTTAAACTTCTTTTAGATAAAAATCGTCTGCATTCATCATGAAAAATAATTTTAATAAATTATAATTTAATAAATTTTTTGTATGGCGTAAATTTGTATAGGGTTATATATGGAAGAAAGTCTTGTGGTGGCCACAACATACTCGTTATATATTAAAAGTTCCGCGACTACTAACTACATTTAAAAGAATTTTGAGCTTTCCATATTACTTAACAATATAAAATTTTAAAATATACTAAAATTGTAAAAAAGTATTCCATTAAATATGTCGACAGTAATTATTTCATAATAATAACAAAGCAACTGATTATAAAAATTATATTTTACATAAATTACTTCACTATAACTTATTTATGAAAACTTATCCCATTTCTTTTCATATATTTATTAGAATACTTAAAAGCCGCGCAATATTTCGGCATTTTCAAAATTCATTACCATTCTATTCTATTATTATTTTCAAGTTTTAACTCTCTAATGGCTGATGCCAAAAAACTTTTTCGGCATCAAAAATCTTTGCTCGTTAACATGGGGATGATAGATCTGTATAAATTACTATATCTATGCTGGATATACATACACAACGGCACACGCACATGCACACACACACACAAACATCTTATTTTATTATATATATAGATTAAGTTTATTTTTACCAAAGAAGTTTATTTTATTTTATTGAACATAATATAGATGGCAGCACCAAAACTATTTCTATTATTGCATCTTTACTTATTTACAGAAAATAATTTTATAATGATTTTGTAATATTAATTAATATTGAATTCTCAATCTATTTTTTAAAAATGTAATTCTTTTTAAATTTTTAATATTCTTATCATTTTTGAACACCTTTTCATAAGTATTTCAGTAAATTTTTATATGTTACACAGGTTCACTAGGGTGATACTTGGGGTTGGGATTAAGAGCGATTGATTTCACGAAGGCCTTAGTTCTGGTTCGGGTGGGTAGATTGCCCTCCAGAAGGGTCTTTCTAAGAGGTTAGCCAGTATTTAAGAGTGGACAATATCTAATCTCACCAAACGCAAGGATAGGTTCAGAAACTCAAAATTCTAAATTTATTTCTTTTTGGCCCTTTCATTTCGAAAAATTATTTTTATGTTCGATTCATTTTTAGTTAGAGGTAAGCATTGGTTGCGACCAATTGCAGGTACTCCGAAGCACATCGTTGACTTGACTTGAACGGTCTAGGCTAGGGCTATGTTATTCGATGGGGAAATTTGTTTTCTGAGATTGCAGTACATTCCAGATAATCCGCGAGCAGTTTATACGCGTTGTAGATCCTCTGCAGTAGGAAAAGAGCAGGATCCAAGAGAAAGTGTTTTCTCAAAAAGGGGGGAAAAATAAAGATTGCTTTTTCTAAAGAAAAAAAATGTAAATACATTATCTACCAGTAAGTATTTGGACACTTTCAAATTCAGACGTTATGTCAAATATGTAGAAAACTCGTGAGGAATTATTTTGAAACTTTGGCAGTATTAAGAACATCTTATATCCAGCAAAAGTTTTGTTCTGAAAGGTAAAATCGGACCAGTAAAAAAATCGTATTTTTCAAAGTATTGAACACAGTATATCATTAAAATATTGCTATGTTTAAAATGACGCTTGCAAAGATTCTGAAGAAGCAACTGTTAAAAATACATTTTTCCATAACATAATCTCATCAGACAAATGTCGTCATTTTTTCTTATTAGATCCTTGAACTGAGTCCGCGTGCTTGAATATTGCTCATGTATAAGTATTAATTTTTATTCTCGCGTATTTTATTAATTACATCAATATCGTATCGTTTCGAAAAAATACAATCGTAATTGGTCCACGTTAGACAAAATTACATAGATTTTTTTTTTTTTTTTTTTTTTTAATCTAGATCTTAATGTATGATTTCTTTGTTTTTACAATGGTATATGTGAAAAGGGCTTTTAAAATTATTACCTTTTTGATAAAGTTGAAATAACTCCAGAATTGTTTGTCCTCCTGCATACCACACATAAGCTTCTCTTTCAATGAGTATGTTCATAATATTCTTATTATTTCTTACAACTAGACCTTTCTACTTTCACTTACTCATATGAAATAGTGAAAGTATTGTTTTGAGAGGAAATTTTCGAAACCAGGTTTTACCCATAATTAGAGGTTTTGAGGATCTCGGAATACGGAAATCATATTTTTAGAGGTTGATCTGTGGTGGCTGTCTGTCAATCTATTTCCAGAATAATATAAAGAACAGATGGAAACATAATCAGTATTCTAAATCTGTATCATATGGTGATGTTGTTCGGACGTTTACATTTGAAGACTGCTTTAAATATACTGAAATTAATACAGTGGCGGACAAAAAAAACTGCATCACCTGCGGAAAAAATGGAAAAGCGTGCAAATAATGTGTTTCCCGTACATATTTTATGTAAAGATCGTATTGTTAGGATAAAATAAAGTTGTACAATTAATCTCAATGAAGTTTTACTAGAATTAGTGAATTATTTACACTTAATTACTCAGAAAAACGAAAAAGAGTGAAAAATGTAATCTTCTTCTATAATAATAAAAGGAAAGGTTTGTCTGTCTGTTCTTCTATACGTTCAGCCCCTATTGAACGCAGAAGTACAAAAATTCAGATACGGATGCTCAGGAGCCTTCCCGAGGGGCTCCTGAAAATGGAATTTAAAAATATTAATTAGTTTCGGAGATATTAATTAAAACGTCGACCCATGTCGATCGAAAAATGACCGAGAATGCACGGCTAATTATACTTAGAAAAAGACATTCTATCAGCAGACTATTTTCTCCGCTGTCTGGAACGATCTTGAACTGGGATTAAAAATTGAAAATTTCAAAATTCTTCAAATTTTCTTTCCCGCACACAAAACTTAATATGCAACCTATACAGCACAAGATCAACTTGCAGTTCAAATTTCATCCATTTTGTATAATAAACAAAAAATGTACATTTTTTTTTTTTTTTTCAAATTAAATTTTATTCTAACACGTAATCTATCTCTCAAAAGACGATAGGAGTTTCCATAGTAACGAAATACATTTGAAGGTACTAAAAAATTTATTTTTTCTTTTTACTTCCATAAGCGTAGGTAATGGAATTCGAGATTTCACGTGATTTACATGTTTTAGGATTTCCTGATTAGGTTTTCTTTTGTATCTCAGCTACTAATTAAAATAACTTCATAAGTAATACATCATTTGAAAGCTTTGTTGATTTGGAATTGAACAGTAGATTTCAGAAATTTCTACCGCCAGATGGCGCTATAATATTTTAAAATTTCAAAATTTCGATATTTCAAATTCTAATTATGAATAAATTATTCTTAATACATCATTCGAAAGATATTTTAAAGTACTTTTATATCTTCGAAAGTGGGATTCGAGATTTCACCTAATTTACATGTTTTAGGGTATCCTGATTAGGTTTTCTTTTGCATCTCAGCTACTAATTAAAATAATTTCATACATAAGTTATACATCATTTGAAAGCTTTGTTGATTTGGAACTGAACAACAGTAGATTACATAAATTTCTACCGCCAGATGGCGCTGTAATATTTTAAAATTTCAATATTTCAAATTCTAATTATGATTAAATTATTTTTAATACAGCATTCAAAAGATACTTTAAAGTACTTTTATATTATCGAAAGTGGGATTCAAGATTTCATTTTATTTACTATTTACATGTTTCAGAGTCTCCTGATTAGATTTTCTTTTGTATCTCAGGTACTAATTAAAATAATATCATAAATGATGCATCATGTGAAAGCTTTGTTGATTTGGAATTGAACAGTAGATTACATAAATTTCTACCGCCAGATGGCGCTGTAATATTTTAAAATTTCAATATTTCAAATTCTAATTATATTTAAGTTACTTTTAATACAGCATTCAAAAGATATTTTAAAGTACTTTTATATTATCGAAAGTGGGATTGGAGAATTCACCTGATTTACATGTTTTAAGGTGTCCTGATTAGGTTTTCTTTTGCATCTCAGCTACTAATTAAAATAATTTCATAAGTAATGCATCATTTGGAAGCTTTGTTGATTTGGAATTGAACAGTAGATTACAGAAATTTCTACCGCCAGATGGCGCTGTAATATCTTAAATTTCAAATCCCCCCCCTTAAATTTCCCCCTTGCTACAAATGTCCCTGATTTAGAATTTTTCACCTCTGTAGACCTTTAGAAGGTATTTAACAGTTAAAATAGTCCTTCTCTCCCCCCTTACAAATCAAATTTATAGTCATAAAAATACCGAAAAGTGATAAAAATAGGGTTGCATCCCCAAAAAACGATGGGTGATAGATTGGGCAAAATGGGCATCATATTCGGATTGTGGAAGTCACTTTACATAAAAATTTGATAAAATGGTGTTGGGGTCTATTTTCATGCAGAGAAGTGTAATTTGAAATAAATTTTAAATTTATTAACAGTCTTAAATATTTTATGAACGTAGTTAAAATATTCAAACGAGTGGTTAATTTGAGCGGCACATATCCTCTCCTTCACACACAAATGTACGTCAAACGAGACTGTTTCTAAAGCTATTTTTAATTATTTTAAAAGTACGTCGGAAATATTCAAATACAGTATATTTTATCTTATAACTTAAGCGGTAATAATAATTGCAATTATTTTTTAATAATGTATGGATAAGACAAAATATTGTGCGTGTCATACCAGGTTCATTTTTACTGTAATTTTTTATCTGTTAAAAAATCAATTATAGAAACATAAGTTTTTTTTCTTTTTACAAAAAGCAGTAGTTTTATCTTTTTTTTTCTTTTTTTGTTTACGTGAACTGTATTTTGGGGCAGAGAATTTTTTGTATTTAGTGACCTCAAACGACTTTTAGAAAGTTTCTCGATCGCCCAGAGCAACCACTTGATCGAAAGATAAATATGTGACCTTGAACTTTCCTTTTCACCTTCTTTCACTTTCAGCTAGCTTGATTATTTCCATCTGCATCCATCTGCATTATACTTTACCTAAATGTAGCCCCCAAAATATTAGTTTATATAGGCAATACATCATGGGAACATTTTCCCCAAAAACATATCTCCTCCCTTTTCGAATTTGAATTTCGAAGTGTCATCACCTTCTCAGGGGTTATCGACTGAAAATGACATCTTATGTCTTATTATATTTACGTCACTGGATTTCCACATATAGGTATTAAATGAAAAAGATAAGTGATTACTCTTGGGAAAAACTCAGGTTGTTTTAACGATAATGAAATTTCCGACCAGTTTAATTTTGATAAATATAATATTTAATTTTAAAAGGAAAACTTGGAGAGAAGACCTAGAAATATTCGCTTACCAAACGCCACATGGAGACTAAACAAAGTGAAGTGGCGACAAAATCAATCCGAAAAGCCTGAAAAATTCCACAACCACTCCCCACTCTTTACGACACGCGACTAAATAAAATATCTGGTGCGAAACAGCCCCACACGACTTTCATTACTTACTATTACACGTATTATTTGCATTTTTGGAGAAGGCATAAAAATGACCTAACGAAGTAGACACCTAAAAATTTTCCGGTAGGAGAAACTAGATACACACGTGTAAAGACATAGAAAACAGAGTTTACATAGCCAGATAAAAAAAAAAAAAAAAAAAAAAAAAAAAAAGGGGGTGGGTGTAAAGTTATTACACCAATTTCTGAGATCTAAAACTGATCTACACAATCAGGGTGGCTGCTAATTTTCCTATAATAACCACATAATATATTAGAAAGGATATCTAAAATGAATTTATGTAACAATTTTCAAGAAAATCGTTAGAGCCGTTTTTCAGATACCAACTTTTACCGAAACTTCGCATACACAATTATTGACCAGAAAAAAATAATTACATAGTAAAGGATATTTAAAAGGGAGCTAATATGGTGAGTTTGAAAAAAAATCTGTTCAGTCGTTTTTAAAGAAACGAATGGCGGAAAAAAAGTCCCCGGAAAAAAAGTCCCCAGAAAATATCCATTAAAAAATGCGTTTTAAAGCTTCTAAGAATATCTAATAATGAGTTGGCTTCGTTTTGTCTTTCTGTTTGTCTGTTAACCTCTGTGATCAAGATTTTTTTTCCCCGATAATATTTATTGAAGGGCTTGGAGCTGGTATATCTAATTCAAGTTTTCTATGGCATATCGATATTCTCTGTTGAAAATTGTACAATTTTCGCAACTAATGTGTGTAGAGGGACTTGCAAAAAAAATTTCTGATGCATTAAAGTTCATAATCGGTATTTTGAAAAGAATTCTATTTTATACTGAACATAACATAGGAAGCGCCTTTGCGTTTTCTGCAGGTGGTAAAAAAGAGAGTGTGTCTTTTTATTCTATGAAAACTCGGCACAAAGATGTTTAAATGCATATAAAAAGGTAATATTTAAAAGATTAAGACAAATAAAAATAAAATGAAATATTTTTTACTGATATAGGATATACCTCTTCTATTGGACTGATTTAATTTTCTCTCACAAAGCTTCTAATTATTTTTTCACAATATATATGAAAGATTAATTGATGCTGTATTATTATAAATATTTTTTTTATATACTAAAAAGAGATTAAATGTTATAGTCATAAAAAATGAAAATTATACATATTTACCTTCTAAAAGGTTGAAACGCACTGTTGCTTTTAATTTTTCCGTTTGAAATACGGTATTCCCTAATGTTAAAGACAACTTTTTCTCATTATATTTTAATAATTAAAACTTAATTTAAAAAAAATCCGCTCATTGCGATTTTCATGAAAAGTAAGTAATGCTTATAAATAATGAAAAATGCTCTAGAAGTGATGGTGATAATTTGTAAAATCAGTTTAAATATTGCTCGGCTGAACAGAACTTCGCATAATAATCTTTTTTTTTTTTAACTTTATCTCTTTTAGTTGACGATTTTGTTTTTCATAGGAATCTTATGATAAAAGATATAAATTATTAGAATAATATAATGACAATTACTTGTGAAATCAGCAGCTTTATTATTATTGATATTATTATTATTATTTATTAACTAACCAAATATTTAGCGTAAAGCACTGTTTTAATTAAACCTTAATGTACAGCATTTTAATAACCTGTACCAGGTTTTTCTCTTTTTATATTCAGTACCTGATTGACTGTTTACTTAGTTCCGTTGTAAAAATTATTCGTAGCGTAATATAGGGATTCGCTTTCGAAAATGTGATAATAAAGGCCATGTGATTTTTTTTTTTTTTTTGTCTCGGATGGAGTGCGGCGGGCTATGAGTGAAATCTAATTTTCCTGGAGATAAAACAAACTCAAAACGAATTATCATCTCAAATCCCTAAATCTAACAATTTCCTAGAAAACAGGGATTCTGCTAGGTTTTGTTCCAGGAAAAGCACGAGACACCAGCGACTGCTAATATTTAACTTATCTATTATCTAATAATCAGATTTTTCTTTCATCTAAAACAAAAACTCTAACACTATATTTATACATGTATATAAATCATTACAGCGATTTTCAAGAAAACCAAATTTCTTAAAACTCGAATAAACGACTACGTCAGAAACGCCAAAGAAAAATATTGGAAATGCATACAGCTGTTTCGGCAGCTTTATGCGTGCCGTCATCAGTGTAAAAAGGATCCTTTTGCACTGATGACGGCACGCATAAAGCTGCCGAAACAGCTGTATGCATTTCCAATATTTTTCTTTGGCGTTTCTGACGTAGTCGTTTATTCGAGTTTTAATATTCCAACGCCAAGTCTCCTGTTATTATTTATTAACCAAATTTCTGCCGTAATCTTACCAGATTTATTGCGAATTACCAGTGAACGATAATTTTTCTTGAAGATCCTTCCACTGACATTTATAATAATATTATATATATATATATATATATGCATGTTTTAGGACAAGGGGAAGGTGCCAAATGCGAATCCAGATCACCTTCGTTTTCAGACATGACCTGGCTTAGTATGAGAAGAGTTCAATCCATTTATTGCGTGGGTTCGATCCTAGTCGACCTAGCCATTCGGAGTTTTCCGTGATTTTCTCCGAAACTTGCGTTAGAGAAAGCCCACAGAGGGAACTCCTCCTCAGGTCTAGAAACCTAGTGCAGTCAATCAGACTTATTCGGTACAACAACAACAACAATCCATATATTTACTTGTTTGCAATGTATACCATGCCGCGATTAACAAAAAATAAAAATAGAAGAAGCTACATTTATCTAAATGCTATCCCACAATTACAATTCCTCTTAGAAATATTGCATACATTTCTTTGAAGGATTTTTGGGAATAAGGTCGATTAACTGCTGTAGGTCATAGGCCTGAGGGGAGTGCCCTCCGTGGGGGGTCTTTCTAAGGGTTTCTAGCCCGTATTTCGCAAGTTTCGGAGAAAACCACGGAGAATTTCGAACGACTAGGCCGACGAACACAACCTGGAATAGAACCCGGCACATCACGTCTACCAGCTTTGAGCGCAGAACCGCTCAGCCACTGGTGGACCCATTTCTTTGAAGTATTTCTGCTTATGGTACTTTACAAATCTCTATATTTTTAGAAGTCGCATATGGAATTAAAAATTTTACTCATCACTTAGACATGCAAATGGAAATTCATTAAGGATTGATACGGTTTAAAATAATAATAATAATAATAAATGATAATGTATGGCTTAATGTTACAAATATCTTAAAACGAAAAAAAAAAAAAAAAAGAGGGGGGGGGGGGGGGTATTCTTAAAAAAAAAAAATAATAGTGAGTATAAATTTATCTGATTATTATTATTATTATTTTAATTTATGGTCAATCACGCACATTATCTTTTTTTTTTCTAACATACTTTCAATAAAAAATATGTAAATATACATATATATTATTCTACATGTTTTAGGAGAAGCAGGAGGTGCCAAATGAAAATCTAGGTCTTCTCGTCGGCTTAGCAGTTCGGAGTTTATCGCTTGAATTCTAGGACATTTTAGAAAGACCTCCCCAGGTTTATCGTATAGACAGTCGGCCTTAATTCGTACATCACACATAAATTTTTAATAAAGTGTTGGTGCTTGAATTAAAGCCAAATAGCTACACTTGGGACATCGTGAGGGTTTTTCAAAGGGTTTCCTAGCCCACATTTACGGAGTTTTCGGAGAAAAAACACAAAAAAATACAAATGACTTCGACAGGCGCAACCTGGATTCAAACCTGGCACTTCCCGTCTACCAGATTTGAGCGCAGAACCGCTCGGCCACTGTTAATAAAGTGGAGGTTGGTGATGCTGGTGTGAGGATTTAGGCTAATTAACTATACGAAGGTCCTAGGTCTGGATGGTGTGCCCTCTGCAGGGTCTTTCTGAGGGGTCCTAGCCCATGTTTATGCGAGTTTCAGTGAAAACCACGGAAAAATTCCAGCAATTAAATCGACGAGCGCGACCTGGTATCTAGTCCGGCACTTCCCGTCTACCAGTTTTGCATGCAAAACCTTTCGGCCACTGTTTAATAACATGGTGGTCCTGCTGGGGTGAAGATTAAGACCGATTGACTGCACGAGGTGATGTGCCCTCCATGTTGGTCTTTATTACGGTCATAGCTCGTATTTACGCGAGTTTTGGAGAATACCGCGGAGACCTTCGAGCAGCTAGTTCGACGAGCGAACCCGGCACTTTCCGTCTATCACATTTTAATCGCAGAATCACTTGGCCGCAGGTGGGGCGTTTAATAAGGCGATATATGTAAATTAAAATACTTTTTAAATTTTTAACATTAAGAAACTGTTGATAACTCAGTCCGATATTTACATACGAACACACATTCGTTAAAGATGGATGTGTTTTAAAGTTTTTTTTTTTTTCTTAAGAAAGGGGGGGGGGTTATAATAATCTTCCTCCCTAATCTCCAGCTACGTCTAAATAAAATTTGACCACTCTGTGCTGTATCTAATTTTCAAACTCTACTTTCTACTCTACTCTAGAAATAATTGTAGGTAGTTCGTTAAAACCATCATGCAGTTAAATCTTTAACAATAAAAAAGACATTAGAAAGGATATAAATATCTTACTTTTTTTATTTGGCCACAAAAGATAAAAAAAAAATTAAAAAAAGAAAACTTTCTCACTAAAATAAAAATAATTAAAGTTTTATCATATTGTATAGCGAATACCCCTCTGACAGCCCCCTCTTTCACACACACACTTCTTATTAAAAAAAAAAAAAAAAAAAAAAATCACAATTGACAGGTGAGAAACTAAAATGCTTGGTTTCTGCCAGTAATATAATCTTTTTGTCTTTTTATGCATGTTTCGTAATTCGTAAGTGCCCCCTCTTTTTTTTTTCGATATGTATATATCACTTTGATTACAAAAGAATTTTGGACGTCCAGTTATTAAAATTTACTTTTGCATTTAAATATTATTTTGAGTTATATTTCATTCTCAGATTTCATAGTTTTTCTTTTACTGAATAATGACGAGTTAATTTATCTATATTTGCATATACAATAGATCAACTTATGATCCTGATGAAGTATACATTATTTTTGCATTTAACACTTAACAAAGTTGAAAAGTATTAATGACTTCGGTTTGTCTATTTGTCTGCCCGAGCTCTACTCCAGGAAATATTTATGGAATTTCTTGAAACTGATATATGTTATTCGAGTTTACTATCAGATATTCTTTATTGAAAATGGAATAAACACCATCACTTGTTTGTATAAAGGTACACCCAAAAGTATTCAAAAGTATTGTGTTCTAAGAGAGGTATTTCTATGAAATAGCGTATTTAAATACCTTTAAATATGGTTGAATAAATCTTATTCCTTTTTGCATAAATCTTAATGAAATTAAATACGTTATCCATACGCACAAAAGAATGCCTTTTGGTGAATACAGTATTAGTAGCGTTAAGATTTCTGGGTCACAGAAAAATATTCAGTTACATATTTTTTAAATGCATTATCGTTCATTGAGTGTTTTTGACACTTTCTATCAATTTTTAAGTGTAAATATTATTTGAATTATTGTAACTGTTTGTCCGACTGTCCCTCTGTCAGCGCCCGTAAATATTTGCAGAATTTCTTAAAAATGAATGATGCTATTAAAGTTAAGTATGGAATGTTCTCTATTTGAAATGGATTTCATAGGCTTTGTACAACTGGTTTGTGTACAGGGAATCCACAAAAATATCAATGCATTGCGTTTTATGAGCGACATTTTTTATCACATTCAGATAAATTTCTACTGCAAAAATAATAATGATGTTGGTATTTGTTGATAATATGCTAAAAAAATGTTTTTTATAGAACATATTATGATTCGCAATCAGACTTACAGAACTACACAAAAAATATACAGATATATTACGGCTGCATTTTCTTTTAAGTCAAGAATGTTTAACATTTTCCATAAACGTTCAAGAGCGATTACGAATTCAATTACTCTATCTCTCTGACTTTCTGTTCTTCTGTCTGCTCGTTGTGTGATAAGATATGCAAAGAACATTTAAAGGTGTATCAAACAACGATCATCTACAGTTGAAAAATGTAAATGATTAATGAGTACCGCATAATTTTTCATTCTTGTCTTTTATTGTCTTGTGTTTATCTTTTCTTTTCTTTACTAACGGAACTTATACTTTTTACATATAGTAGAATACTGAATTTTTCATTTTTCCCTTCGGTATGTTTGAAAAGAATCCATATATACATAATTAAATAGAAAAAGAATTAATTAAAAGGAAAAAAAAAAAAAAAAAACAGTTTTAAAAATAAAAGAAACATAATGTCACTAAAAGTTATTAAAGAGTTGTATTTCAATTATGAAGACGACCGAAATTAATTTCCGGGGACTTTTTTCCCGCTTACCTAAAGGAACGCACTCGCGAGACCTGAAATTGAACTATTTATACAGACGCCTATCAATTTTTCTGAACTAATCAATTATATCATTCGTAAGGACATCTATTAGAGTGTTTATATAGCAACTATGGAGGCCCTTTGGTTTTATTTTTACCTAAATAAAATACAGATTTCATGATGAATAAAAACCATCTAAAGCGAAAATAAATAAATAAACTAGTTGGCATAGGTGGACTCTCCTCAGTTCCCCATCATATTAATGTTCTCATAAATTTCTAGGGCGAGACATATTATAATCATGTTAAAAGAAATGAATTTGACCAAAGCTTGATACTGTGACAGAATGAAATCCCCATCTAATAGGCTATCCACCGTTCACTTCGATATTTATCTTATTCTAATTTATTAATTTATTTTATCAGGGTCAATTCCGTTGTTTAGTTTTCATGCTACTATGGTCTTAGAAAGCTCAATCCCCTTACATGGCATCTACTCACTTCATGGGCTATGTCCTCCGTGAAGATAATTGACTTTAGTCCAAACAACAGAATTTTCTTTTGTCTAGACTTTACGCAAAGGGAAACACAGTGGTGTTCAGGATTCCATGAGTGCATCGAACTAAAACTCGTATTAAAATCTATCATGTTTTAAAAAAGTAAAGTTATTCAGTACATTTTTCCTGGATTCAGTAATGATTTTTTTTTCAAGTACAAAGTAGGCTATTACCAACATTTTTTTTTTTTTTTTTTTAATTCTTTACTTGACTTTGGCATGGCATTGAATCAATTTCGTACATGTTTATTTCGATAGAAAAACTAGTTGGCATAGGTGGACTCTGCTCAGTCCTCATCATATTTATGTTCTCAGAAATTTCTAGTGCGAGACACATTATAATCATGTTAAAAGAAATGAATTTGACCAAAGCTTGATACAGTGACAGAATGAAATCCCCGCCTAATAGGCTATCCACCGTTCACTTCGATATATTTATCTTATTCTAATTTATTAATTTATTTTATCAGGGTCAATTCCGTTGTTTAGTTTTCATGCTACTATTTTAAATGCAATAATCCTCAAAATTCATATTTATATGAAAATTTTTCAATTTCGCTATGTTGAAAAAATCGTAAATTACGAATAATTTACGAAATTTTCCTATTAGAATATTTGTATTCAATTGCGTTCAAACAAATATCATAAATGTAATTTTGAAGTTGTCTAATGTATTTACGATCCTCAAAATGGAAGTTTATTTCAATTTTGCCTTATTCTGACATGTTAAGTAAATCGTAAATTCCAAATAACTTACGAATTTTTTAAATTGGAAAAATCATAGTCTATGATATTCGTGCCAGTATCCTAAATAATATTTCAAAAGTATTCTGACATCTTAACGATGAAAATATCTCTCAAAATTGACGTTTATGTGAAATTTTGCCCTATACTGGATACTGCCATGTTAAGAAATTCGTAAATTTCCAATAACTTGCGAAATTTTCAAAGTAGCATATTTATAGTTACTGATGTTCATTCCGTCATCAAAACTGATATTTTAAAAGTGGTCTGACATTTTTACAGTAAAAAGTTTCCATTTATTGCATGTTTAAGCGAATTTTTGTCCTATTCTCCCATATGTTAAGAAAATCGTAAATTTCTAATAACTTACGAAGTTTTTTAATTCGAATGTTGCAAATGAATAGGGTTTTTGCCAGTATCGAAAGTAATATTTTAAAACTGATCTGACGTCTCTGCGATCATTTGTTAATGAGATATTGTGTAAACAGGCTAACAAACTAATGGACTAACACAATAACAGACACCCTACAGACAGACACCCTACAGACAGACACCACACAAATTTTGTCATTTTCGGATTCCTCACACCTGGAAACGTATTAAAAAGCCAAAAAAACGAGGTCGAAATTTTTCACGATTACCTAAGTTCCCCATACCTATAGAATGATGGGGAACTAAAACTGTCTTGCATCAGTTTTCATTGTGTCGCCAATGAGCGATAAATAGCCAAGAATCGGAAATTTTAATACTGGGTGCGCCAAAAGTTCATGAAAACTTTAAAAATTCATTAAAAAAGAGCAAATGATGATAAAAAAAAGTGCGGTTTGCACAAATGACATCAGAAAAAAGGCAGATAAAAAAAAAAAAAAAAAAAAGAAAAGTTAAAAAATGAGCGATTGGTGGCGCTGCGGTTCATACATGAAGCTGATTTATGCAAATTAGGTTGTCAATGAAACACCTGAACGCACGTGGACTCTTCTGGGATTCATCCAGACATGCTGTACTCAGCTTCACAAGTGTTGTGACTCGCTTTACTTGCTCCATACAATGTGGTGGAGGTCATGTTGAACAACTTCAGCATAAATAAATCTTTGAAAATGTAGAACTGTATTGGTATTGTCTTTATGCTCATTATATTTTAATGTATGACTCATCTGTAATCATTTGCTTAACGTATTCAACATCAGCGCCACCTAACGGTCTTTTTTTTTTTTTCCTAAAAAAAAAAAAAAAAATAAATAAATCCGCCGTCTTTCTGATGCCATTCGTACAAAACGCACTTTTTATAATCATTTGTTCTTTTTTAATGAATTTTTAAAGTTTTCACGAACTTTTGGCGCACCCGTTATTTTTTTACGAACGATATATAGTGATTCCGCCGGAATTTTTTTTATAAACGTATATAACCTCATGAGGAGAGTATTTTGTAATTTTTTCACAATTTTTTGCGTATGTGCCTATAGAGACCTTCCTTGTTAGTTCCATCTTTTGCAACGTTTGAAAAGATTTTCAATACATTTTTATTCTTAATTATTACGCTGCTTTTGTGCGAATCTTTTGGAATGATTTTATTCATATTTCTTTTTGCAAAATTCTGCATGATCGGTTATTTTGAGTACTGCAATTTCTTAATTATTTAATTAAGTTTACTAATATTTGATTTGTCATGCTGCAACATACTCAACTTACATGTATTATTATTATTATTATTATTATCATTATTATTAAATACTAGCAGGCTTTGCCCGCTTCGCTGGACACTATATTTAAATGATTTCTTTGTAACTGAATATATTTCGATTGGCGACTATTTTCGTCCCAGCTTTAGTATGGGACCTGCTTGGCAATATCAAACGTTTTTTGAACTTCTCGAATCTGTACAACAAAACTATTATTAAAACAAATATTTTCGAAAACAGTCCAATAACTGGTGTTAATTCTTCGAATATTCTGGAAACAGTTGAAGCTGTTACTCGTACAGTATAAGTCATTATTCGATGAATGTTCTGGGACAGTCCAAAAAATAGTCCCTTGTTCCACAGGAGTAAAGCAAATAACATCAACTACACCAGAGCAAAAATTTTTGCTCACTCACGAAAAATGTTCAGTCACTTAGAGCTCAATCCCTAAAGTGCAATGACTCAGAATAGGTCTCTGAATAACTCTGGATCGCAGTGACTACATACTCTTTGGAAAAAATCAACTCACATCTACTTATAACTTTTGGCGGTGGGGCTTGGAAATGACTCCATCGAGAATCCCTTTGTAAGCTCAAGGTCTATGTTCCCGTGTGTCGGAGAGCTTCGAAACATCGGGAACCCTAAACTACCATTTTTCACCAAATTTGGTAGCCCACTCGCCAAGTTTGTCGCCAAGACTATGCTTTCTATTAAACATATCTTTATTTAGTTATTTAAATATTAATTTGAATTAATCAAATATTTCTGCCGGACAGCGTGCAAGTGCAGTCACATACAGCAGCTCATTTATTTGTATGTTAAATTAGCGTAGTGATTGGTATATAAAATAAATAAATAAATAAATAAACACTATCGTGCTACACAACTTTATTATATCTCTCCCTTGGCAGCTTTTGAATTTTTGTCGCCATATTAGCGTTTTTTTTTTTTTTTTTTTTTTTTTTTTTTTGTATAATTTCTTGCATAAAAATAGAAAGCGTTTTATCGGACACCTTTTCGTTAACATATAAGAACCCTTCATATTCTGTTTATTTTATTAATGGTTTTTAGGTTTAAAATAGTGCTTGATAAAATAAATTTTCTATTTTTAAAACTGCACTTTTTTTTTCTGTAAAATTATCTACTCAGATAAGTGACTACTATTTCAGTTTATTTTTTTCGTTTTGTAATATTTTATAAATTTTATATTTTTCTTGAACTACCTACATTAAAATCGCTGTTGCTAAATTAAACCTCTTGGCGAAAAATGTTCGGTGTACTTCAACGCAACAATTTAAAAAATCACCCAGGAGGATCTATAAATAAAACTGATTTTAGTACAACATATATTAGCATCGTAAACTATATTAGCACTTTATCAATGTGTAAAAGAAATTTTAAATTAAAAATGACGTCAATTTTTGTGCGATGCATAATTTATTTATTTTTTATTGATCACGTTCAGATAAATGTATTTATTTTCCTGTTGAAAAAAATAAAATAAAAATAAAAATAAAAATAAAAATAAAATAAATAAACTCGTATTTTTTATTTTTATTTTTTTGGCAACAATTAAATTATAGATAAAATTTAAATGGCTAATTTTTTGCTATTATTAGCTTACAAAATTGCTATTTTATGCATAAAAATCACAAAAACTAAGTTTTTTTTGGAATAAATGGCAGCCAACTTTGTAAGTTAGGGTATAAGCTATCTCCATTACAAATTTCATCGAAATCCGTCGAGAAGTTTTGGCGTGAAACTCAGTCAAATAAATTCACAGAAATTCACATTTATAATATATATAAGATTATCTTCATGTTGGTTTGAATTTCATTTTCTTGCACTGTTTTTACATCATATAACTTTTAGCCTTTCAATATTATAAATTAATTGCCTTATGGATTTATTTTATTTTGGTTTTAGTTTTTGTTAAATAGGGATTATAAGGATGCTTAGCTTTTTCAGAAATCTTTATTCATGTTCTTTCTAGTTCTTCTTTTGATTCTTAGTTTCATCTTTTGCAATGTATGAAAACGTTTTCAATATGTATACACACACACACACACACACACATATATATATATATATATATATATATACACACATGGGCAATATTTAAGCACGTAGAATTAGCTCATTCGTCATTTGTCTGATAAGGTCATTTTATAGAAAAATGTTTTGACGGATTTTAAACAGAATGTTTTGGTCAATTATGATATTTAATCATAAATCGACTAAAAACGGAATTAATAAAAAATATAATCTAAATAGGTATTAA
Source organism: Salticus scenicus (assembly GCA_963930645.1). Classification (NCBI taxonomy): domain Eukaryota; kingdom Metazoa; phylum Arthropoda; class Arachnida; order Araneae; family Salticidae; genus Salticus; species Salticus scenicus. The sequence goes on from OZ005649.1 coordinate 168,540,172, forward strand.
ATTTTTAAAACAAAAAAATTATGCCAAAATAAATAAATAAAAATGCATGGCAACAAAAGTTTAAAGATCGCCATGGGGGGGGTCTTATACTAATACTGAACAGCCTACAGCCTGGGAAAGTATGAAAACTGGGTCGACGAACATACATTTTGTTTTTAAACCATTCTTTGAATGATTTTGGATTAACTATCACTAGCTGGAACCCGTCGAATTCGACGGTCACTTTTTTGACCGAAATGTTTCAAAAATCCTCGCATCATTATTTAAATGTTTTTCAAGTTAAAACATCTAATACAATTTACGACATTTCACTTTAAAAAAAAGGAAATTCGGAAAAATGCTTATAAATAGAAATGAATCTTAAATTTGTATGATTTTATATCTTTAACTCGATTTTGTTTGAATTTCTATTTTTAAACAAAAGCATTGCGAAAAAAATAATGAGCTGTAACAAACAAATTACCTCGAACCGAATGAAACTCTACATTGTGACCCCGGTGCCTGCGGCAGCGCATAAGCCGGCCGCTAATAACATAAAAAAAATTCCCAAAAATTGACCTGGAACTGAACGAACCCTCCCAGCGTTGCCCGGACCCATGATAATAACCCTAAATTAACATTAAATTTGTATGATTTTATACCTTTAATTCGATTTTGTTTGAATTTCTATTTTTAAATTAAAGCATCGCGAAAACAATAATCATCTGTAACAAAAAAATTACCTCAAACCGAACGGAGTTTGGGCACGTGACCCCGGTACCTGCAGCAGCGTATATGCGGGCCGCTAATAACATGAAAAAATTCTCAAAAATGAATCTTGAACCGAACGAACGTCTGACTCGTGTTTCCGCTGCCTGTGGCTTCGGCACCATACAGCAGGCGTATTACAGGCAGGGCTGCAAAATCCACTTTCCTCCACCAGGGGACGTACTATGTTGTATGCGAACATCACCAATCACCTTGAATTTCCAAGACCTTTCAAATAAGGTGTCACGCGGTGGTGTCAACTGCAAAATCCTTTAGTTGCACTTTCCGCCGCCAGGGGGTGCAGTGTGTTCTGTACGAACATCACCAACGGTCAGGAAATACCAAGACTTTTAAAATAAGATGTAACATGACAGGGTCTACAGCAAAATCACCTAGTTCCATTTTTCACCACCAGGGGTCGCACTATATTGTATACAAACATCCCCAATCGACATGAAATTTCAAGACCTTTAAAATGAGGTGCTACATGTGTGGGTCTAGAACGGATTTCCCTCTCAAACTAATTTCCCCCCTTTCCCCCCCTCCAAATCTACTTTCCCCCTTTTTCCCCCTTTAAAATCGAAAATTCCAAATTCACAGAAAGTGATTTTTTAGTATTCGACTCTAGTCCACATATGTACAATTTTTTCACCATGAAGTAATTTGGAGCTTAGTTAAGCTCGTAAACGTGTTTTTAACCCGTTTCCCCCCCGGGAGGGAAACCGTTCGACTTTTTTTTATTTTTCTCTTTTCATAGCACATCTACAGACCAAGACCTTTTTTTAGACACCTAAACCAAATTTTTACACCAAGTAGTTCTCTCAATATAGTGGAGACAGACAAAAACATGTTTCAAATTAATATGTAGATTAGCTTTCATCTCAGAATATTGATTTGGTTGTAATAATACATTGGCTCCTGATTAATTAAAATTGGGTAAGAAAATTGATTTAAGATTTATCAGTTTCAAATTTTAAATGTAAATAAGAAACGATTTTATGTACGAAAATTTCGCTCGGATTCGCTAGTATTTAATATTTTTTTCTCACCATTTTGATATGGTCAGTAATGATTCCATTTTCCCCAGAGATTTAGTTTTCCATGCAGTTTATAGATTTGCAAAACTCGATTTTTAATGTCTGCGTTGTTATGTTTTCTGTTTTACCTTTGATTAGATAGGTTTCTGTCTCTTTGTTCATTTTACATTTATACAGATCGTTTTAGAACTTTTTTAACAATAAGATTTTACTTTTAATTTTGATGATTGTTTTATTTTCTATTTGAATGCAAAAACTCCTTTTCTTCCAACCAAAATTTTGCGCTTAGGTTCACTTTAGGTCCTCCTTAAACGCAATTTAAGATGTTTGTAGTGGTTCAAAGTTTATTTTAGGCAGTTGGTTCTTGTCTAAATAGCCTTACTGAGCAAAAAAGTACCATTGAACACCAAATCAAATACAGTTGATTTCTTGGTGGTGGCTTCAAACAGCGCCAAATAAATATCTATACCAAACATTACTGAAAAAGTGGTTCCTATAATAATACAAAAATCTGCCTTAACCCCCTTTATACTAATCTCTAAATTCTGTCTTTTTTAATAGAAATATAATTTATTGCTTTCCAAAAGTTAAGCAACAACTTGTTTCTTGGCTTTCTTCTTTTACGCATAACTCTTAATATATATATATATATATATATATATATATATATGTCAACATAAAGTTTGGAAGATCTAATCATTATCAAATCATTAATCAAATTTTACATTACTATGACATCGAGAATATTTTGTAAATTGATATTTAATAAATGGGAAAAATTAATGATCTTAGTAAAGAAAACGAAATAAAAGATAGTAAGTACTGAGGATAGTTAAGCAAACATACATTATGCCACCAAATAATATATTACAACTGACTATTTTCCTTTTTATGCATTTCTGCTTCTATCACTGCTTCTTTAAATAAATAAATAAATGTATAATTATTAATATGTAAATTGTGTAAACCAGAATAATAAAAATTTCAATAAATAATTTTATAACAAACAGGGGCTTTATACAGACATCCCTTTTTCAAAGAACTTTTTTTTTTCTCTCGACCACATTTCTCGAAAAATAAAATTCTTTTGAAATTTATAGGCATATTTTATAACAAAAATTGCTATATAAAATTAGTGGTAGAGAAAAACTAGCACTGTATGAACCTTGCAAACACTTTTCCAGCAAATTTTAAACTGGAATGTATTATCTTTTTTTTACAAATCCTTCCCATACAAAATAGTATACGAAAAAGAACATTAAAGGAAACATAAAAAATAAATAAATAAATAAATAAATAAAATAAAAAGTAATATAGGTTTTAGTACGACATTTTAAGTATGTTCATTTGTTTTGCACTGAAACCAGTCGAGTTTAATGATAAATTATATGTCTAACTTTAAAATGTTCAGAAGAAGAGAGAAAGGTATGAGGATAAAGAAGACTGGAAAACAGTCCCAAAATAAGGAAGCCTCCCTTGAAATAAGGGAATTTATCAGGCCGATTCAGAGTACGTACGAGCGGAGAAATGGCAGTGACAACGCCCATCTCTGACGGCATTTTGACGTCAGCGTTTCCGGTGAGTGAGAAATAGCAATTCTGGGGCTTATTTTCTCTACTCCATCGTTGTGTTAAGGCGACTCTTCATCCACGGCGGCCATTACGAGGTGTCCCATGTTAACCAATGGAAAAAATTACATTCCTTTTTTAGAGAAAAATATCTTAATTAACGGATTAAAAATTTTTGCAATCGTTAAAACAGAAGTTTATTTACTAATTTTCTTTCTCGTATTATTTTTAAAACGTTTAGAAATATTTTTAATTTTAGCTTAAAGTCAGCCAAAAATGTCAAAATCTAAAATTTTGACTTTAAAAAATGATAGAAAATCAGTGAAGCGTCGTAGAGACATGAAGAAAAATACAAATAGTACCCAAGGAAGTCCTCTTTCTCAGGACTGTAAAAAAAAATTAATTAATTAATTTTTAGCTGATTTATTAGAGTATTTTCGAAAGGTAGTCTATTAATCCTGGCGTGCGGAGGAATACAGTGCTTAATTTTAGTTGCATCGTGCGAAAGGGGATGGGGGTCATCGAAAAACTACCTCCAAGCTAAGTATCATGTAACAAAGAAAAGGGAGGAAAAGAAGAATAGTCTTTTATTGCTTTATTGCTTGTTGCTATCCTCTGGTCAGAGGGTCAGAGTTGAAATCTCAGAAACAGAAATGTTATTTTTTTTTCGTAAATTGATCTTGTCCTCTGACGCATTTTTTTTCTGTTCCTTTTTTCCCGAGCAAATTAGTCCGACACATTTTAAACGAGCTTATCACGAGCAAATCTAAGCAGAAAAGAAAGTTTATGTTCGTGTAACAAAAATCTAAAAAACCCCGAGAATATTCAATATTATATATGTATATATGTATATATGATGTGACATAAGAAATCAAATCATACATTTAATTTCAGAACTGAAATATGTGGGGAAAAGGGCAATATTCAAACAAAGGAACTGAAATAACCATAAGAAGGAGAAGAGGCTACTACAGATTATATATACATGAAGGAAATCTCAAAACGAAAACCGGAAATCAAATGTTTTTTCAAATCTTACACTTTCTTCTTATACAGTAAAACCTCTCTAAGTTGGACATCTGCACTGCGGTTCCAGGAAAAAGTGTCCAACTTAGAGAGGTGTCCAACTTATAGGGGTGCTTACATTTTTCGATTAAATTAAACTGTATCTATACATGCCTATTAACTTTTAATCATGTCTAAATATAACATAATTAAGTATTCATAACTTATATACTAAAAATAATTAATTTGCCAATTTAAAATCTAAATTTAAACTGGTACATTGTGACAGATTTACGTTTTAATGCATCATTTATTTTATTTATTTACTTTTTAACGAAAGTCCTTTTTGCTTAGATTTTTTCTTATATTACTAGTTAATAACAAATACTTTCTCATGTACTTTAGGTAATCTTCTCAAGTTCATTATGAACTTCCTATATAGCTCTATTGCGTTTATAATATATACACTAAGCGACAAAAAAAAAAAAAAAAAAGCCGTATTTGAATATTTTCCTTTTCGCCTTCTACAACCGCTAATTTTATCGTTTAAAAAGCAAATTTTCGAACAGATTTTATTATGTTGTCCTCCACATACACTTTAGCTTTGAGTCCAGTGTTAAAAACAAAATGCAATTGTCAGGAAAATTGTAATTTTAGAAATTATTTCAAAAATGGTAAGAATAAGGCAGTTAACGATGCCACAAAAAGTATTAATTTTTGAAGGAAACTCAAAAAATAGTTTAATACTTGCGATGGCAAAATAATTAAATGTTAACGAAATATTGGTAAATGGGTTTTTAGCAAGATATAAGATTTTTTAGCCGTTTAAACTGGAAATCTTTTTAAGCGGCCACGTTGCTCATCCAAGCGAGATGACCGTAAGTAAAAAGCCATTGCTTATAAAATCGGTTTTTATTATATTTAGAACATAAAAGAGATTCAGAAAAAGGGTTTATCAGCATAATTTCTTTATCTACAGTACAGCAACTATTAAACGAAGCAGGTTTAAATGACACAAAATTTGAAAAAATTCCATTCTTAGTGAAGAGAATTAGCAAAGCAAGACCTCAGATGGCTAAAAAAAATTAAAAAATGGTTAGTTAATTATTGGGCTGAACTGTTCTATTTGATGAGTCAAATTTAACTTATTTCGAGCTAAAGAAAACAAGCAGATCTGACAACGAAAATATGACCGACTTAATGAAAATCGCACTTTTAAAACAGTGGCACATTCTCCGTACATTATGGTAAGGAGGTGCATAATTTGTCAAACAGTCGGGCAAATTTTTATGCTCAAGGAATCAATTAACTCGAAATAAAGCACAATCTTCATTAAAATGGTGCCTGACCGACTATTTTGGAGGAATCGGGGACATTTCCGTAAACTGCATTTCAAGATGATAATGCACCTTACATACACGGCGTCTGTGGTAAGTTTATTCACTTCAAATTGTCAAAATTTCCCATCCATTCCCATGAGAACCTATAATTCTGTAAGTAATCATACCTTTTTTCACTTTAAGTTAAATCCCACAATAGAATTCAGTAGAATTTCTTCTTTACCAGACATGGAAATAGTCCTAATCGCTATCCGCTCGAAAATGTTTCGTCTATAAAACGGCGGAGGAGAGGGGAGAGGATTCGATATTTGCAGCCTATAACTCTGCCAGAACTAGAAAAAATTATTCTTGATATTTGACACATTGAAATTTCTGAAATTTATATTAAAACACTGCGTAAAACTATGCCATTGTGTATTTAAGCAGTAATTCCATATAAAGGCGGAGTTAACCCAATGCAGAATACGTATTTTTAATAAAAAAATTGTTTAGATCTAACAAATAAATAGTTTTATTTGATATTTTAAAATATAACTTGTTTATTTCATATAATAAATCATAATGGAATACAAAGTGTATAGTTATTACATTATGTTCAAAAAGAAAATTTTATGCAGATTTTTAAAAAGTACTTCGTAGAGTGCAATAAAGCGAATTATTAAATCGAAAATGTACATAGGTATCATTTCATACCTTTGCAAACAAGACACTTTTATTTGTTTCAAATATTAATTTTAAAGTTATTACAAATAAATAATCTGGTGTGTCACTCACACAACTTTCTCTTACCCTGAAATTTAATACTATAAATACAGGTTGCAGATTAAAAGGTAAGATAACGAGAAATGTTATGTAAACCTGTGTTAAACAATTCATATTAGGCTTCTGAAGAGTTTTATATGATAATTAGTTCTGTGTGAGGGGGGCTACCGCCCCCCTCAACCCCCCGTTTCATTAATGCACTAACATTTATATAGAATTTAATCCGGCTATTAAAAAATAATACTGTTTTTAAAAAATAATTTATTAAAATTATTATTTAAAAAAAATGATCTTTTATGATAATGCAGACGATTTTCCATATTAGAGAAGTAGTATAACATCAAATATCCATAAGAAGTCCATTTTATTCTCAATGTTAAAAAAAAAAATAAAAAAAAAAATAAATAAATAAATAAATACGATTTTTTTTTCTAAGTTTTTTTTCGTTAAAAATAAAAAAAATCGATAACTTTGTTTTAAATTATCGCAAATCGACGGTTGAACCATTCGTTTTAAAGGTATTGGCGAGCTCTTTTGAAAGATACCCATCATGAAAATTTACTCCCCTCGAGGGGGACTTCCCCCCCTCAGTGAGGGGGGGGGCGAGGCTCCTACATACACAATTTTTTTTCCAAGTTAACCATCTCTATTACAAAAAAAAAAAAAAAAAAAAATTTCGTTTCATTTGGTTTAGTGCAGTCTATAGACGTTAAACTCTACTTACCTGCAATTTTCCCCACAGACGTAATGTATTAGAATTCTCTTGATTGTCCCTGTACACGAACCATTTGCTTGATCTTAACGAAAAGCTTAGTGTAGCATCCCTATATGATACACATTCAGAATACCAAGTTTGAACTTTCTGCCATAATTTGTTTTTGAGATATGCTGATAACAGACAGACAGACAGACACACACACAGACATACAGACACACAGACGCACACACAGACATACACACAGACCATTTGCTAAAAACATTATTTTCGTATTCAGGGGACCTCAAAACGTGTAAATATAACAAAATCTGGCGTTCGAAAATTTGACTCCAAAACAATACTTTCTTTACCTTATGGGTAAGAGAAGTAAAAAGGTATGAGTCATTTTTTCTGCAGTGCGGCCTTTTTTTTTTTTTTTTTTTTTTTTTTTGTCGCTTAGTGTATATATGCATTGTTCCTTTTATAAATCTTAGTACCATTCCTTTCATATATATATGTATGTAAACGGATTACAAATTATATTAAAAGCAAATCTGATAAAAATGGACAAGAATATGTTTCTCACAAACATTATCTCTCTCAGTGTAACTTATTTCTAGAGGCAAGAAACCCCTTGTATCAATTCTATTACGTTTTTGCCACAGAGGTAATTTCATCTCTCAGACCCCCTCTCGTGAAAGAAATACAAGAACCGATCTTCTGTACTATTCTGCAAATTACGCGGGTTCTGAGAGGTAGAACTATTTTCTTTAAAGGCAGGGATATCTCAGGACCATAGGGGTGAATAGGCAGTCTGTAGAACTTCTCCTTTTTCCCAGTAGAGGTCGCGGTTCTCGAATCTGACTTCTCTGGAGGATGAAGAGTCCCCTTAAATGTCTCGTTTGTTTGCATCGCGGACTCGGCTGGTTCTATGTCGGCGAGAACCGAGAAGCAGCGATGGAGAAGTGTGTATTGACTCTTTAAAAAAGAAATTTGCGACAGATTTTGTGAAGTTATACTGCGTTTTTTAAGAAAATAATCTTTTCATATTATTTTTTTATTTATTTTAACTGTAATTTTTTAAATGTATTATTTTGTAAAATTATAATCGAAAGTTAGTTTTCAACATTATTTTTAACGAAAATGATGAAGATGAAATTTCATTTTTTAGACTGAATGGCTATTGTTTTGTGAATGTGGATATTTAAAATTTTGCCATATTCATAAGCAGTAGGAATTCAGTCCTTTATCTTCAAACTGGATACCAGATATTATACTAAAAGAAGTATGCCTCTTCTGGGATGAAAATTTAATAATATACCAAAGTATCACCAAGTTGTAAATAGGTAAGGAGAAGTAAATATTTTAGCATTAAGTAATAACAATGTTCATTTACTAATTCTATTTTCTATCAGTTCTATTTATGAAATACATTAGTTAAACAACTATTGACTTTTGAATTAACATAATGCTTTTTTGTGAAGTTTGTTTTTTAAGCTTTTTTCAATAATAATGAAATAATAAATTTTTATAATATAATCTAGTTGTGAATCTGTTTTATAATTGGATCTTCTCCCTTCACACATATTATATCAAATTTTATTGAACGATCATACATTAAATTTTTTGCAAAACTGATATTTACAAAATTTATTGCTTTAAAATTCAAATTTCAATAAATTAAAAGATGAAGAAAAAAAAAAAAAAAAAAAAAAAAACAGATGGTTTGCATGATTTATAAAACATTTTGCATCTGTACCCATTTGTTACATTTTTAAACCTCCAACTTCTCATCCTTGTTTCAATACAACAACAACAAAAAATACACTTTAAAATTTTTCTACTTATTTTTTAAAATGTACTTGGTTAATTTTATATAAACATGTAAATCAATCATTAATGCTGATTACACCTTATTCATTAGAAAACGTGGTTTTGTGCCTCTGAATTATATATAAATTTCATTATGTTTTGTAATATATAAAGATAATATATTATACTTTAAAGAAATATTTACATAGACAATTATCTAGAGAAAAACACAATTATAGCAAACTTTCAAATGGCTTAAAAATGCTAAAATGTCAATTTGGTGACTTTTGGTTACAATTTTGAAAACTTGTTAAATGATGTATTATACTGCACCTGTCCATAAATTTATACATATTTCAGATTTAAGAAATAAAAAGACTTTATCAATTTTCAATTAATCAAAGAGAAAATTGTGTTTTAAAATAGATTTTGTACACAAAACTTGAAACATACTTTTTGTTATGAAACACTATGTTGCATAACAAAATCTTGAGGTTGTTGTGAAAGGTCACATTTGGCGATAAATCGCTTGCTTTATAATGATAAGAGATCCCATGTTTTGGTTATAATGCATCTTTCGAGAATATTGAAATTTCCAAAGAAAGGCATGAATGATGTTTGATATGTTATGTATATTGAATGTTATGTTTGTTATTTATGAATGTTATGTTGGTTATGAATGTTATATTTATGTTTTATGAATGATGTTTATTTGATGGATATTCTTGAAATATTCCAACAAACTATTATTTACATGACAAAAGTTGTGAAAAAACTATGAATAAACAATTTTCAACTACTGTCATCTTAAAAAAATCAACCAAGTCATAAACACCTTTTAACTTTTTTGGAAAGTTTAAATAAATAAACAGCAGTATGCTTAAACAATATTTAAGTTTACCCTCATAACAAGATAATATATATATATATATATATATTATGATACAAGATATTAAATAAAAACATATACATACTACTTTCATACAAGCAATGACTGTAAGAGATAAACAGACATGCAAATTGTTTTGTAAATCATGCAAACCAAATTTTCAAAATTATGTTGTATCTCAATTTCATGTTAGATTATTTTGTTTTTATAGAATTTTCTCATTTTGAATGTTTAATTTGCCTTATAATGTTTTAATAACAACTCTCTAAATATCATTGTTATAGGTTTTAATAGATATTTTTTATAATAGGTCATTTATTTTGCATCCCAAATAGTTGTTTTCAGCGCTTTTCAATATTAAGTAGTTTCATCCACGTAGGTGCTAATATTTAGCAATTTATCACTTTCTGGGGAGAAAAAAATGCGATAAATATCTAAGTATTGGCACCTGTCTTAACGGTTGCTACAATAATCTTTTGACAAACTTGTACACAGCGGTAATGTTAGTACTAGAACAAATTTCATTTTGGTCAATGGAAGTTGGAACATTTATTTATTAGTTATCTTGATACTGCATTACACGACTATTGTTTTTAGACAGTGATTTTAGCATTGTGGAAATTTGCATTACTCCCCTTGAATCAAACAATTTTTAAGTTTTGTTAAATTTCAATTCTCTATACAAAATTACACCGCTCAATTGATCACTACAAAAGTTGGTATCAAATTCTAGTAATGCTTATTTTTCAGTTCAAGCAATATTAAATAAAAAAACACAGGTTTAACTTCAAAATTATTAAAAAGTTAAAACAAGTTGATTCCTCCCACTTTCAAAATAATGCATCCAATTTTTTCTTACGTGAAAGGAAATATATATATATATTCGGTTTAAGAAAATTAATATTTCTCGAACAAGATTATACTAATGCAATTGTTACAGCTATTTTAATTTATCCTCAAAATGGCAACAAAAATTTAAAAGTCACTAAGATTATCCTATACTAAAATTGTAATATAACATTTTAAGAAATGGATATAGTAACTATTTAGAAGGAGCAAAACACTGTTATGAGTTATTTCATGCTTTTGTATAGAAGAATAGGCTTTGAAAAAGTCCTTCATACTGAACTAAACTCCATCTTGTACAGAATTTCATATTTATTACTCAAAAAATAATAATAGGTTTGTTTATACATGTATATTTACTTTTTTCCCTCTTTAAGTACAGATTTTTGTTAATTTGAATTCCAAATGATTAAAATGTGTATGAGACTTTAAATTTCAAATTAAATTAATGTGTTTAGTTTCTATCAATACACAATAAGGCTGCAAAGCTAACTATTTATTTATTTTTAAATAAACTTCCATTCTATTTTAAATGCTTCCCTTGTGAAAAACATTTAATGTCGAAATGATCAAGGCCATTAATTTCATAAATAAACCTGGTAATCAATCTATTTAAATATTATTTTGATTGTTTTTTAACTTAATAGTTATTTTATGTATGTAGAATTAAATATTTTGACACACATGTAATGCATTATTCAATCATCTGAAAATAATCATTAAAATCTCATATGAATAAAAAAAAAAACTGGATCCAAGAAAAATACTAAACTATGATTCACTTTATTAAGCTGCAAATAGGTAAGAAAAATTACTGATATATTTTTGTATTATTAATCAATACAAAAAACCCTTAATGGGTTAAAAGTTTGTGATGTAGCTACTTTATGGCTATAAGACATTCAAATACAGGTCTTAAAAATGACATATTTTGTGTGATGCTTTGGTATTAAAAAAGTAAAGCACCAGAGTAGAATAATAAGATATACTTTGATAAATTAGTGACTTTTATTTCTATTTTGATAACTTATACAAGATTTTGCTTAAAGGAATTTGTATAACTATGTTAAGAGAAATATGGTTTCACTCGGTGCTTTCAGCATTGCTAAATATAATATATGATACTGAATACTTTTAGTAAATAATAAAGAATTATATTTGGGATATTTGAAATAAATTCTTTTCTTTAATTTAAATAATGAAAAAACTTAATAATTTTCATCTGATTAAAGAGAAAAAATATTTTAAAACAGAATTTTTCTGTTCAGTATTTTGAACTGTAAAGATATTACTATAAAGGGTTGCATTTGACGAAAAATTGTTGGCTTGTCATGTATATAGTAATATGTAGAGTTGTGTATAAAAATGTTATAAATATGGGTATAGAATGATTTCATCTAGTGTCCACACCAAGCATTATATGTATATATATATTATATGCAAGTATTATATGTATGTGTATACATATAATTTTTCTTAAAAAAAGTTATACTAATGCTACCAGTTTTATAAATATCAAGTTTTCAGAAAATTAAACATGAAATATAGGAAGATGAATATATTTAAATTATTAAATTCAGGTATTTTCATTGTTGTAATTATATTTGGGAAAAAACACAGTTTAGAGGAACAGAGGAAAAAGCAACTTTTTTAATTGTTATAAAAGCTAAGCTTTAAAATGAATTGAAAAACTGATGTGAAAAAAGACACAGAATTAAAAACTTTGTAAGCAAACACTGTAAATTTAAAAAAATTCATACCAATTTATAACAAAAATCTTTATATCAATACATATACATATATATATATATATCAAATTTTCAACTGAAATTTAATAATCAAGCAAGAATATATAAATCACTCTCCTTACCTATTTACAACTTGTAATTATATTTTTATGCTCCACATAAGATGTTCAAAAGAAATGCTTTAATCCAATTTGCAAATGACCGAATAATTAATGTTTATGTATATGACAAAATATTCATTATTCACATACATAAAACAATAATATTTCAGTCCGAAATTAAGAACTTATTTAATTCATAGTTAAAATTTTGTTGGAAAAACTTGATGTAAATAAAGTTATTTATCAGATATGTGAAAATGTAAATTGGAGCAAGCACGGACTGTCATGTCTACAATTGAATTTCTAGAACTACGCAGTATGCACTGCACGTGCTTTTGATTACAAACAATATTCCGATGAAACTTTTCCTATTGGTTATATCGCTACGTTTTCTATCATAATCGGTAAAACTGACGTCATTTTAGGGACGCCTTCTCGCTTGCTTCATCGATCAGCTGTTACAACTCGTGTGCGAGTGAAAACGGGCCCCGGAATAGCAATTTCTCCTACTCCCGAGAACAGCGATGGAGTAGAGATGAAGCTTTCGGCTACGTCACGTCTCACTCACTCTTCTACTCGGCCGCGCTGTGAATCGGGCTGTTTGTGTGTGTGTGGCAAGTATGTATAAAAAATACAGCATTGAAACTTCGAGAACTCTAAACTACTATTTTCTGCCAAATTTGGTCGCCAAGTTTGTCGCCTATGCTGATCTTAATGGGAATGAATGGACTCCCTCCTTTTTTTTTTCAATTTGACTGTAAATCTACTTTTACTGCAGTAATACATTAGTGGCAGAAAAGAGAGTTAAATTCGTTGCAATAATATAAAGACTTGATGAAAACCGGTTAAGTATGAGAAATTCTTTTCTTTTCTTCTTTCTTAGTCAATAATTACTATTTTCATATTGCTTTGTTGTTTTATGGGGAGATGAGGGGGGGGGGGAGGGAGAGACTTTAGATATATAAAAATATATATTATGAAAATACTTCAAATAAAATAAAAATTGTATCTAAAATTAATACGTTTACTTCAATCAAATTTTCAACACTTTTTATTTTCCCTAAGATTTCGCTCGAATATTCATTTTTTACACTATTTATTTATTTATTTTATAGCAAACAATGTCACAATAACCCTTTTTTACTTTCTCTTACCCATATGGTAGCGAAAGTATTATTTTTGACCCAAATTTTCGAAATTGAGATTTTGTTATATTTATACGTTTTAAGGTAACCCTAACCTGAACCAGAAAAACATGTTTTTAGTGGTTGATCTGTGTGTCTGCCTGTCTGTGTGTATATCTGTTACCAGCATATCTCAAGAACATATAACAATAGGAAGTTCAAACTTGATATTCCTTATCTGTGTTATATAGGGATGATAAACTAAACTTTTCGTTGATATCAAGCAAAAGGTTCGTGTACAGGGCCATCCAAGAGTATTGAAATACATTACGTCTATAGGAGAAATAGAAATTACAGATAAGTAAAGATTAACATTTATAGGCTGCATTAAGCCAAATGAAATGAATATATGTGCATATATTATATACATAAAAGCATGTTTCATGTAGAATACGGTATGAAAATCCTTCACTGTTTGTTTATAGGGTTATACAAAAGAACTGAGCAATCTTGGAAATTGATGGAAATGTATTTTAGATTGTGATGTTTGTTACTAATATAGGATTATATTTAAGTGTACAATGTGGTGTGTACATAATTTTTACAAAATATACAGGATTGCCAACAATTAGGCGAAAACATTCTTTTTTATTGAAAGTAATTAGTAGAAGTATTTTACTGTAACGTTTTACCAATTTCATGAAAACTGCTCAGAAATTAAAATTAATTCCTCATATCTATACGGTAAATAAAATATTTTTTAAACTAAATATTCAGCTTTTTATTTTATTTATTTATTTTGTATATTTACACTTTTTGAGGTATCCTGATGCTGAAGTCAAAGTTTTAACGTTTGATGATTTCAGGCAGTTCAAATGTTGTATTTTGTAGTTAATATAAGGTTGTTACGTGAAAAGTTTGACCAAGATTGATAAGTTTAAAGAAAGCGCGCGAATGAAAGTTGTCCGAATAATTTCGAATGAAAATTTAAACTTAATAGTAGCTTCGATTTCTATGTAAATGTAAGTACAATATTCAAATTGGGGGGGGGGGCGTCAGCCCCTCTCTCACAGAATTAATTTATAAATAAAGCTGTTCTGAAGCCTAATTTGAATTGTTTTTAACTTATGTTTATATAACAGTACGCGTTATCTTACCCCTTAATCTCCATTGAATTTCAGAGTAAGAGAAAGTCGTGTGAGTGACTCACCAGATTATATTTTTCTGTAATTAAAGATAAAGAATAATCGCATCAAATGTATTTTCTTTCATGGAAAGCAATGATGTTATTGAAAATATTGATAACAACAAAAAATAATTTCATAATAAAAATATAATTTGATGAGAACAAACTATAGTTTCATCATTAAGGTATAAGAAAATAATCACAATGATTTATTAAAGAAGCATCACAAAACTGGTGTTGTAAAAATTATTACTTACAAACTTTGAATAAACACCATAAAATGCAATAAACTCGCAACAATTGTTTCGGGTCGAAAAAACACACGACCCTTCATCAGGCGAATAAAGTAAGCACGAGTGCTGCAGTCAAAGCGGCAACGCTGCATTTTATGGTGTTTATTCAAAGTTTGTAAGTAATAATCACAATGATTATTCATAAAACACAAACAATTGTTTAACTAATAAACTTTATTTTTGGGCTTTTTTTTTTTTTTTTTCGTATTATCTATGAAAATGTGGTCATAAAGACTTGGATATTATAAATAGATAAAATCATATCGGTAAATATCGAATCCCGGAAAAAATCGCACCGGAAAAAATCGCACGGAAAAAATCGCACCGGAAGAAATCGCACTGGAAAAAATCGCACCCGGAAAAAATCGCACCGGAAAAAATCGCACCAGGAAAAAATCGCACCGGAAAAAATCGCATGCGGAAAAAATCGCACCGGAAAAAATCGCACAGAAAAACATTCATGTTTGCGTACACACATGCCTCTCTCCCCAGAAAGCAAAACTCATCTTAAGATTCATATGGGCCTTAGGCAATAAATTTTAAATTCTATTTAATCTTATAAACGAGGTTACAGAAAAAAAAAAAGAAAAAAGGCGGGGGTATTATTAAATTGCATTCTCTGTCCCTATAGATCAGGAACAGTGGATATATATGATAATTTAACAACTTTCAAGAAATAAAATTTAAGAAAATAGTAAATGCTTGAATACCAATCAGAGATATGGGGATTCCGAAAAAAAAAAAAAAAAAAAAGGACACCGGAAGAAGGGCCTTCTTCGAATTCACGAATCGCAAAATAAAAAATATCAAATAAGGAATTTAAAGAATGACTTTCAATTCATTTGGTGCAACATTCATTGGAAAAGGGGGATGGGGGAACTAAGTGCAGGTTGAAAGAAAACAATTGTTTTTTATATCATCTTCTTACCGATTTTAATGAAACATTTTATAATCACGAACAATTTGTGAAAAAATTACAGTAAGTGTCAGACATACTTGGGGGTGGGGGATTAAAGAGGGGGGAGCAGAGGAAAATAAGATGATGTTTTATATCACTATTCTACCGAATTTAATGATGTATTCTATAACAATCACTTACTTTTTATAAAGATCACAATGAGTGTACTATACACCTGGGGGGGGGGGAGCAAGGGGGGGGGGGAGTAGATGGAAATAAAATATATTCTTCTTTAAACTACCCCATTATCGATTTAAGGGGAAAAAAAACTTTGTATAATCATGTACAATTTGTAAAAAAAAAAAAAAAAAAAGTGTTAGACATACATATATATATATATATATATATATATATATATTATCTTTTGAAGTGAAAACTTTTAGGCGCGTTGAGCACTTTTGGGTGAACAAAAATCATGAAACTCGCATCATCGTCAGCGAGGGCTTTCCATGGGAACAGGCCCGTAGCTAGGTGGGGGCCAGTACGGGCTGCGCCCGACCTGGAGAAAAATTTGCCCGCCCTAGCATATGGTTAGATTTTCGGTAAAACCTCAAAAAAAAAAAAAAAAAAGTTTTTTTTTTTTTTTTTTTTTTTTTTTTTTGGGGGGGGGGGAGGTTGAGTCTGTAAATAAAATTTTATGTACAACCTCCCCCCCCCTTCCTACTCAATGTCAACTCCCAGAAATGAAACCCATATCATTTTTAAAAGTCTTCTTTTTCTCTTTAATTTCTCTCCATTCCCATAGACCGGGGGGAAATTATGTTGGTGATTATAGCTTGACTTTCTTAGTTTTGTAAAGGTTTTCTGTGCCTTTAGTGGAAAGCGATTAAGTGATTTCGGTGAAATTTGTGTTCTTCATACAATAGTGCCACGTCACAACTCAACCAGACGCTGTCTTTTTAATTGATGAAACAAGAATTCTGGAAAATGAAACACAACCAAAAAACATTTTGCGCCCTTAAAGTGCATATTTTGCATATATACAATTCAGGGTGTAGACAAGGAGGGGCATTTGCATGCTTCTTTAGAGGTCTGCAAGTGCAGAAAGCTTTCCTTACACGTTCCGGTTCAGAATAACAATTAAAATTTCGGCCCGGGACCGATCCGTCTCATTATTTTATTTTATTTTAATCTGTGGTCCGGCCCGCCCTGGAAAAAATCAATTGACAAAACTAGGGCTCACTTAGGAGACTGACAATTACTTGTCAACAGAAATACATTATTGCAGACTGACAAAAAGCCACACACAGAGAGAGAAAGTGAAATTGAAAGTATAAATAAATAATTATGAAATAATGTAGGTAAGTATTAAAAATGGTTAGTACTGCTAAAGTTTGTTTGTATCAATTTCCGATTATATCCCGTAATGTATCTGAATCTTTTTGTGTGACCCTGTCAACGAAACATAAATGTTAATCCAGCTATTTTCAAAATAAATAAATAATTAAAATAAAAGGGAAAAATGCATTTGCGCATCTGGAAAATGATTTTGATTTCATTACTCTGGAAAGTAGAGAAAAATTAATTAAAAATTAACCTTCATATTCCTTAGATTCTCTAGACCATAAAAATAGTCTGATAAACCATGATGTATTTAATTTATTTTGTTTGTTCATGTGCTGAAACTAGTAGCAACGTTTATGCCATTTTATATAGGGAACTTGTAATTGTGACCTTCAATAACATATATTCCTTTTGAGACATTTTTTAAATATTTACGAAAATCAGAGCGTGAAGAAAGAAACAATCAAATGGTCATATTGCAGTTATGAATACTTTTTAGCGAAACAAAATTTCATGTAACCTAGTAGCACATAAAATTGTGTGAAAAAAATGATTAAAAAAACGCTTTATTATTTACAATCTTTGTTAATTAACGAATGAAATGCGGGAAAAATTTCCACGTTGACATGGCCCGGGGAAAATTCAATACAGACATAGCCTGGCGCAAGTATATACAAAAGAAAAAAAAGTCCGAACCCGCCCTGGCCCGAGAACAAATGGAAAAAATATGTTCGAGGACCGGGTCGGACTCGGGTCTCTGGCTCATGCCCGTGCAGGCTTCTACTCCTCTTATTATATACATACAAACATATATATAATTTAACAGAAAAATGCTTCAGAGGACGGTTATTTTTTTAAAGTAAAGATTATTATTTTTATTTGAACACGAAATTAATAATTATATATATATATATATATATATATATATCACCCATTAAAACATTGTTATAAGATTTAATATATATATATATATATATATATATATAATAAAAATATTGAATATTTGAATATGCATGTGATAATGTAACAAAACATATGAATCAACAAAAGACTCATAATTAATATAATTTTTTTTTTTCTTTTAAAGTTAATTTCTTTTTCACTTATATCTCATGTTCGAGACATTCGCTACCGGTTTAATATCTTTGAGAATGAATTTTTCTGTACTTAATATTTTTGAATATGTTCGAAAAATTGTATTCATCTGTAAATAGTACAGTTTAAAAATATGTCTGTGTTTAAAGTAAATTAAAAAATTTGTTTAATTTTATATAAAATAACGTATAATGAGTGTGTATTAAAATTTTAAATAGATTTTTAAGACCAAACAGCCATAAAAATATTTTCAATGTGTAGATATAACAATAACTGTATTGTATTCAAAACAAAATTCAGATCAACAATGTTTTATACTTTTAATGTTGCACTTTATCATACTACAAATGATTTTGTTAAACACTACATATCCGTCTTTATATTATTTTTATTAAATAATCAAATTTATGAAATGAAAATAGATTTCCGGATGGAGTATTTGTGTGTCATAAAAATTTTAAAATGCATGTGTTATTCTTATTTGTTTTAAGATATGTTATACTGTTTTTTGTTTTCTGTAATTTTATGTTATTGTTATTGTTATTTATTTATTTCAGTTTTTTTGTTTGTTTGTTTGTTTTCCGAACAAACAATGCAAGGAAAGTATTGTAATCATGAAAAATTTCGACTAGGATATTTTTGTGTATGTTTTGAGTTCTGAATCAAATATTTTTAATTTTTCTAGTGTTTGTATGTATGTGAGTATATTTGTGTTTGAGTGAACACGATAGCGTTTTATTCGATTGAGCTAAAATTTATAAGAATGTTATAGGTGTGATTTATGCTCTTGTTGAAAATAATGCGACTTTTCCATGAGTAATTTATTCAAAACATTATTGAGTTTATACTGATATTAAAGCTTTTTTTTTAACTTGAATGCGTATAATGTATGTAAATAGGTCCATTACTTCCTTAGTATATGCTTCATTACAGAAGCATCTTTCATTATTTTTATTTTATGCGGCATTTTTAATTAATTTGGGAAATGGTTCAAATAAAATATTAAAAATGTAAAATGTGTGTTTTAAAATAACAAAAGCGCCAATTTCACCCAATTTAAGTTATAAGAAATAAAATAAATGAATGTAAAGAATAACTGTACACATGGATAAAAAAAATTTCTTTCTTTTTCTTTCTTTTTTAATGACAGCTTTATAATGTTATAAATTATAAATATGGTTAAATGTTTTTCAACATTTTAAAATTCTTCTCCTCACATTAACCTTGCAATAAATGTTGATATTCTTATCCTATCCTGGCAGAGGATCCCAATTGACAACTGCCTGAAAATTGAAAGAATTGTTATTCTTTTTATTCGATTTGTTTTCTTTGTGACCCAATACGTCTCGATTCCCTAACTTTTAAATGGATGTAAGCAAAACTATCGTGGAGTGACCATTTCCAGCTACCTACTGAGCGTCGCAAAGTAGAAAACTGGCCGCCGCCCCAAGGCGTTGGAACATCTCGGTTCTAACCCCCTGTCAGATATCTTGGTGAATTTTGCTTTGAAGTTATTCCAACAATACATCCGGAAGCTGGGATGCCACTAGGCACTAGGCTAATATCATAGTGATCACATTCGCCTTTGAAATGCTTATCATTCTCTATAAAAGGGTCATTGGGAAAATTTTGTTTTTCTGTAAAAATGACTATTTTGCCGCCAAAGATCAATTTGCTGGCCTCCCGCACTTTTGATAAGACAGTGATTTACGACATTCACCATTCAAGGAAAAAATGAAGTGGGGAATAATGGTGGTCAGTTGAAAGTATTCTCAATCACTGAGTTTTCTGTTTTCTTACGCATTGTTTGCTACTTTTATGCAAGCTTCTTTCAAAAGTTCTTCAAGAAAGACCGATTATGTATGTGATAATTTTTTATAAGACGGATTTATTATTCAAGTTGAAGATCATCGAGGTAAGCACTAAAATTATTTTGATATTTTATTTCCATTTCAATTTTTAAAATATTAAAATGAAAACTGTAACATGCAGTTTTATTTGTAACATGATTTTAAAATTATGTAATTTATACTTAAAAAAATATCTATTTTTTTTTTTTTGTATATATATATATATATATATATATATATATATATTAAAGCAAAATTCATATAAGATTCAATAAAAAAATTCCAACAAAAATTCCAAAATTATACTTTATTATCTTGACATTTTATTTTTAGTACATTTAAAGCACATTATATCTATACATATATGTGTGTGTGTATTGTTATTATTATTAACATTTTAATTTTCCCTCACAAAATTTTATTGTTGTTATTCTTATTATTAAAATCTAAATCAGACAAATTAGTTTATCATTTGTAAACATCTTGAAATTCTTTACAAATAACTTCTTTACAAATAAAATTAGGAACTTCAGCGATTCTCTGGGAACTTACACTAAAAAAATTGCTCATTTAGAATCCAAAGAGATATTCTTAACAGGGTTGGTAGGTTTTTGACACATGACAGTTTTTGACGGTTTAAACCACAGTTTAAACTGTCACGTCAAAAACCCTGTGTCAGAAACCTTATGTCGAAAACCACAAATTTTACACTTCTTGGTATATTTTAACAATGAAGTAGTCATGTTTAGAGAAATAAAAAATGTAGTCTTAAAAAAATGGTTAGTTTATAAGTTTCCCATGGTTAAAAATAATTTTTTGAAGAGTTATCTGTTTTCTATGAATGCCAATGATTTCTGTTTAAGTACAAAAAATTTATATTTATTACCTTTACAAAATACAAAAATTTGAATATAGAAATTTGTATGTTCTAAGGTGAACTACTTATTGCACTTTAAGTTACCAAAAATTTTACAAAGCCTTATTTTTGAAAAGTACGCTTTACTAAATATATATTGATTGATAAATTGAAAGGTGCCATAAACATTTTATCCCAATGAATAAAATGACTGTACAATATTGCATTGTGTCTTTTCATTTTGGGTTATAATCAATATCAGTAGCATGTTTTAATGTTGTACGAATAAACATTTTTCAGGTATTGCATGATTAGTTGAACGAAATTTTTAATATGAATTACATAATGCAATTTTAAATTAATTATTTCTAATTAAGAGGATAATGGACAGTATATCTCTCTTGTGAATTAATATCTTAAATTTGTGAAAATTTGCATTAAAATATACATTAAAACTTCTCAAACTATATCTAAAGAAAAAATAAATTTCCTCCACATTTTAAAATGCTCGTGTCTAATTAATTTTTAATTTTATATCTTGATTTTACATTATTATAAGTTTAACAATATATTCTAAAATATCTGGATATTACTTTGGGGATTTACTGATATGATTTCTTTAAAGCCATATTTTAATGCTAAACATTTTCACTGAAGTTTCAGCATTCAACATAATTAATATTAACCTATCATTGAATTTACTAACTAAGTAATAACCTAATATGTTTAGTTTATATTTTTAAATCATATTAATCTTAAAGTGAGAAGGAAAAAATGTAAAATAATAATAATAATAATAATAATAATAATAATAATAATAATAATAATAATTAGCAGAAAACATTTAAAAATTAAGTAAAAGTAAAATTTTTATTTATTTTGTAAAATTTATTTAGTTTTAAAGTATTATTAATATGCTTAGTTGTATTACACATTTAGTACATAGCAGCTTAAAAATATGTATAAAATTATTTTACTTTACAGTGTCCAATTTTCGTATATGGTTTTCGACAGTTTTTGTCGGTTTAAACCAGTTTTTGACAGTTTAAACCAGTTTTTGACACCTGTCACGTCAAAAACTGGTTTTTGACGTCAAAAAACCAACCCTGATTCTTAATATTATTTATTATTATAGAATTTTTAGCTTAGTAATTAAATTAAGTAAAAGTATTTCCTGCATTTATTTTTCATTTGTCATAGTTTTATTTTAGATTATTTAGAAATTTTATTAAAATGTTTAAAAAAATTAAAATGATGTTATATGTATTTTAATTAATTAATTAATTATATTTAAAATAGCTGGAAAATTCTATAACATAATAAAAAAGTTCTTTATAAATAAACATTGGAGATGTTATGTTTATCTATGAACTAACATTAAACATTTACTCTTTACTAGAGAAAAAAAAAAAAAAAAAAAAAAAAAAAAAACTTTTTAAAATCTTTAAAGAACATTTCCTTTAGCGTAGCATGTGATTCAGATAAAAGGATTTAATATTTAAAAATAGAAACGTAGGTTATTTATTAACTTAATTAAAATATTAAAAACATGATTTTTTTTTTTTATTCTTTTACATTTTTAATGAAATTTGACATTGTTTGAAAATTAAAAAATATATTGTGCTGTTAAACTAAATGCAAAACTGGTGTGCAAACGATAAATAGACAGTAAGACTTCTTCACACACCATAAATTTTAAGCCAGCACAACCGGTTTCGAAAGGATGTAGCCTTCCTTCATCAGGTGCAAAAAAACACGTGCTACTGCCTTGAGGGCAAAAGCAAGACTGTCTGCTTTTGCCTTCAAGGCAGTAGCACGTGTTTTTTTTTTTTTTTTTTTGCACCTGATGAAGGAAGGCTACGTCCTTTCGAAACCGGTTGTACTGGCTTAAAATTTATGGTGTGTGAAGAAGTCTTATTGTCTATTTATATTGTGCTATTACTTATTTTAGCTATACATATAATATAAAAATACACTATATATAATTTAGTCAAATACAAATATTTCCATTTATACTTTTTATTTTTCTATATTTTTAATGAGATTTAACATATTGTTTATAACTTAAAAATAATAGAATGTGCTATTTTTTTTATTCATTTTAAAAATAATAATCTTTTTTTCTTTCTGTTTATCCCTCCTTCCCACTTTTTATTATTATTATTATTGAAATTAAAATCCTAGTAATTTCTTTATCTAATTTAAATATCTTAAAGGTCAATAAAATATTATCCCGCTTTACAAATAAAAACAAAAAATTGTAACTTTCTGCATAAACATATATTAAAAATACGCTATTCTTCGGGACACAAGGTTCTGCTCCTAAAATTAGAAGAGGGGGTGCCGAGTTCGAATCATCGACTTATCCGTCTTCCTTAATTAATTTGAAATGTAAAATTATTTTCACATTATTTTCTACTGTTTCAATGAAATTTCACATATTATTTAAAAATTTAAAATGATAGAATATGTTACTGTCTTACTTTTTTTAAATTATATTCTTCTTTCTTTCTACTTTTTCGTTTTTGCTATAAAATCATAAATTCTACTAATTTCTTTATCAAATTTAAATATCTTCAAAAGCAATACCTGCTTTACAAAAAGAGATAGAAATTTGTGTTTTTCTTTATAAAGAGAAGTTAAAAGCACAACTGTTATTTAGAACCTCAATCTCTGCTCTCAGAGCTGCAAGACTCAAGGTGCCGGGTTCGATTCCATGTCGAATTAAATCTTTTGAGTTTCCCATAATTTCTCAAAAAATTGCATTGATACGGAGTGTAGTCAGTCAGTCTTAACCCACACAAACAAATAATTGTGTAACATCCAAAGTGTTCAAACACTTATACTGGTAGTGTGTATTCTCCTTTTACTGTGTGTTTTTATATTATATGCTTTTTTTTTTTTTTTTTTTTTTTGAAAAAAATGTTAATGTAAATGAATCTAAATCATATATTAATAAATACTGTGTAGTAAAAAAGCCAGGAGTGTTCATGGTGTATAAAAATATATTAATTAATTCAGGGATGATTTTCTGCCACCAGTATTTTTATACCACATTTTTACAATTACTTTTGTGACTTTATAGGTAAGAAATTTTTGTACGAAAATACTGGTGGCAGAAAAAGGGGAATTCTTTCATCCCGGTTATTTGTTATCAGAGGATGCGTTCTTAACCCTTTCAGAGGCAAGCAGATTTTTTCCATTTAAAATAAACAGCCTTTAGAAATCACCTACAATATTAAATGACATGAAATAAATGAAGTTATTTGTATAAGTTATAAAAGAAAAATTTTATAAAAAAATTTCCAGGGACAGTTTTTTTAATTTTGAATTAATATTTGTGCATCGCCGAAAAGGTTAACCAAAAAAAAAAAAAAAAAAAAAAAAAAAAAAAAGAAGTAGAAGTAGAAATATTTCATTTTGTAACAAAAGAATCTTGTCTAAAATTTATAGCAGAAAATTTTCTAAGGGGTGGTGTTGGGGGGGGGGGGGGGAGAAGGAGGAAGGATATTTTAAAATATCGAAAAATTCAAAAAAATGTTTTGCACCCCCTAGAAATATGTTTGCCCCTCCTGGAAACATAATCTAGCTACGGGCCTGCATGGGAATCGAAAGTGGAATTCGAGATTTCAGCTGATTTACACGTATTGAGGTGTCCTGAATGGGTTTTCTTTTGTATCTCAGCTACTAATTAAAATAATTTCATAAGTAATACATCATTTAAAAGCTTTGTTGAGTTGGAATCGAACAGTAACTTACAGAAATTTCTACCGCCAGATGGCGCTGTAATATTTTCAAATTTCAATATTTCAAATTCTAATTCTGATTAAATTATTTTTAATACATCATTCGAAAGATATTTTAAAGTTCTTTAACATTATCGAAAGTGGAATTCGAGATTTCACCTCATTTACACGTTTTGAGGTCTCCTGAATCGGTTTTCTTTTGTATCTCAGCTACTAATTACAATAATTTCGTAAGTAATACATCATTAGAAAGCTTTGTTGATTTGGAATCGAACAGTAGATTACAGAATTGATTATAAAAGATATTTTGTAATTAATGCCCATCTTCAATATAAACATCACTTATTACTTTCTCTTACCCATAGGCTCGAGAAAGAATTGTTTTAGGGTCAAATTTTTGAACGTGAGGTTTTGTTATTTCTACATGTTTTAAGGTCCCCTGAATACGAAAATTATGTTTTTAGCGAATGGTTTGTGTGGATGTCTGTGTGTCTGTTATCAGCATATCTCAAGAACAAATAGTAGCAGGAATTCCAAACTCGGTATTCTAAATGTGTATCATATAGGGATGCTACGGTAAGCTTTTTGTTGAGATGAAGCAAATGGTTCGTGTACAGGGACACTCAAAAGTATTCAAATACATTACGTCTATGAGAGAAATTGCAGGTAAGTAGAGTTTAACATCTATAGACTGCACTAAACCAAATGAAACGAATTTTTTGTAATAGAGATAGTCAACTGGGAAATAAATTTTGTGAATGTGGAAGCCGCACCTCCCCCCTGGGGGAGGGAAGTCCCCCTTCGAGGGGAGTAAATTTTCATGATGGGTATCTTTCAAAAGAGCTCGCCAATACCTTTGAAACGAATGGTTGAACCATCGATGTGCGATAATTTAAAATAAAGTTATCGATTTTTTTTTTTTTTTTTTCATTTAAAGAAAAAAAAATTATGTAATATTGAGAATGAATTCAACTTTTCTTTTCTTTCTTTTTTTTTTTTTTCATTTAAAGAAAAAAAAATTATGTAATATTGAGAATGAATTGAACTTTTCTTTTCTTTTCTTTTTTCTTTTTTTTTTTTTTTTTTTTTTCTTAATTTAGTGTTATTCTACTTCTCTAATATGGAAATCGCCTGGATTATCATAAAAGATAATTTTTTTAAATAATAATTTTAATAAATAATTTTTTAAAAACAGAATTATTTTTTAATAACCGAATTCAATTCTATATAAATGTAGGTGCATTAATGAAACGGGTGGTTGAGGGGTGCGGTAGCCCCCCTCACACTGAACTAATTATCATATAAAACTCTTCCGAAGCCTAATTTGAATTGTTTAACACAGGTTTACATAACAGTACTAGTTATCTTACCTTTTAATCTGCAACCTGTATTTATAGTATTAAATTTCAGGGTAAGAGAAAGTCGTGTAAGTGACACACCAGATTCTTATTATTATTATTGTACTTAACTTAAGCAATCATAATATGTATTAAAATTTTTTTATTATATTATAAAAATATAAATTCATAACAGTTCATTAAACACTACTATTAAATAACAAACTGAATTTACCTTTGAAAACGTTAAAAATTTTAAAATATTTTTCTTAATTATTATTTTATGTAATAATATTACATAAAAAATCACTTGTCTAGACTAAATTTGCACGAATCAAAATTGTGTATTAAAATTTCGATTGTATGTCTTTTTAATATTTTATGTCAAACCTTGGTAAAGGGGGTTTTCTGTATCTGAAAAGAAGGAAATATCACAAATTCTGGCCTTTAAAATTTCCCTTATTTATTCAATGTTCAAAGGGTAGGGCTATAAAGAGAAGGACCACCTGTGAGGTGAGAATACAAAAGCAGAGGCTGGAATAGGAGAGGGTAACTCAATGACATTACCTGATGAAAGAAAAAACTGGAGAACGCTTCTAGGAAAAACATTTCCTTGCTAATTTCCTCATTGTCTACACAAAAAAAGCTTTTCTGTTTATCCATGCTCAAAAGTAAAATTAGCCTCCAATCTCCACCCATCCTCAGCTCTTTATTTTTTTTATTTAACCATTAATTTTTAAAAATTTTATTTACTTATTTTATTTTCTTCTTCTTCTTTTTTTTCTTTCTTTTTTTTCTTTTCTTTTTTTTTTTTTTTAATAACTAACATTGATATAAAATCGCACAAATATTGAATACGTGAATAAATATATTAATAAAGGCTAAAATTTCTTCTTAAAGACCGAAAAATGTTGGAAAATGAAGGATTCTAATATACAGAGCCCCTTAGGAAAATACATATGTATATCTATACACATTTATATCTGACGGCGAAAAATGTTATCAGTACCAATGATGAAATATATTTTACTCTTGATATATTTTAGCATATAATTCGCTAGTAAGAATTCTCAAATTATCCTTTTTCGTTTTACTTTATTTTGTTACACTTTTTTATATATTTATTGTTGCCATTTTTTCCTGTTACCATTTTTTCCGTTGCTATATTTACCTAAATTTCATTTTTATAATAGCCATTTTTTCTGGCACAATTTCTCCTCCCCCCCCCCCCCCGTCCATCCCCACGATTACTATTCTAACCCCAGCCATTTTTACATGCGCACTGTCAAAATGAGAGTTTGCAAGATTGACCTCAAATAAAAGAAAACAAAATTACTGTTTCATAAAATACTCTCCCTCTCTTTATATGTATATACATATGTTACATAGCTGTTCAGAAATACGTTCTGTGATATAGTTTTATTATTCTGTGCGATTTTTTCCAGTGCGATTTTTTCCGGTGCGATTTTTTCCGAGTGCGATTATTTCCGAGTGCGATTTTTTCCGGTGCGATTTTTTCCAAGTGCGATTTTTTCCGGTGCGATTTTTTCCGTGCGATTTTTTCCAGTGCGATTTTTTCCGCCTCCCGTAAATATCAAATTTACTTTCTGTTCTATTTGAAAGATTTTTTTTTTCCCCTCCAAAATTGTTCTGTAGTAAAAGATAATAATATGAAGAAGGTGCTTAAACTGTACTTTTGTTCATAAGACAGCCTCAAACTGAACTTGATAATTAAACAAGTTATAAGTACAGCCGTACGTTATATAAAAAAGGAAAGAAAGAAAAGCGTCATAAAAACTAAGCAAAACATGGAATTTTCTTGAGGCTATTCTCTTTCTGAAATGTGAATGAAATACATTTTACTCTTAATTTCACAAATCCAGTTCTTTATACTTTAGCTCTTTCTCGAAACTGAAGCAGTAAATAGAGGCCCCATCATAACACTAAGGGACTGCAACCTTTGTTTACTATTTTTAAGTGGCCTTCTGAAATTCGCTCTCACTTGACCGCCTCCTCTCCTCTCTGATCTTCTCATACTAAACACCTGTGTAGCCTTGTAATGCAGATTTCGAAATCGCCCTTCTGAAGGAACGTGTATTTTCTTAACTGGCGGGCATCTCCTCTATATCGTCAATGTCCGAGCTCAATGACCCCAACGAAAGGGCCCAAAAAAATGCCAGTTAAAGGGGAAAAGGATTTATAATCATGTAACTGGTTAAGCGATAAATTATTTGAAGAGATCTGAGAAAGTTCGACTGAGAATGAAGAAACAAAATTTTTGTTGTTCTTGATTGTCTGTTCGGTGCAATCGATGATTCACGTGTAAAGGTCACGTGGCTTTGCTATCATATATTTATGAACATAAGGTAAAATAAAATTCTGAGGACGCGAAATTATTCCGGAACATTTCATCGCTGTTTACTCCATCTGCTACAGAAATCAACAAGGATAAATATATAGAAATCATGGACAATAACATTTTTTCTGTTAATGTCCTAAAAGGTTAAGTTTGTTTACTAAAAATTTTATAACAAAACAAACCATTAATCAACTCCACTTGAACCAATATTGTGCTGATGGAAAACTTCTTTCAGACTTCATATTGTGGCAGTCGTAAAGACAAACATAATTAATATTAATCAACTTTCTTTAGTTTTGAATAGAAAGTTGCGCGTTTGTTCTTTTATTTAGATTTGGTACTAGTGATTATGTATAGGGTTGGTGAGAAACGCTGTAGACATTAGAACTTAGATTTGAAAAAAGTTCTTAGGTTTGAAGAAAGAGAAATCACAAACATGAAAGAAAATATCTTGCAAAAAATTATGCTTACAGTCTTTGTAAACAGAATTTAATTGAGTTCGACAAGACTTATTCTTGCAGATAAAGGCATTCGGTAACTGTATTTCATTCCCTAGCATCGGATACTACATTCATTTTTTTAAATTACTTTGGTATAGCTTTAGCATAGGAGCCCCTTGGCGTTTTTTTATATTTTTGTTGTCATTTTGGAAATGGGTATAGCAATTGCGTAAGTAAAGAACTTGGCGGGTGCCCTCCGTGGCCGAGTGGTTATGTCACCACACTGCTAATCGCCTTCGAGCGTAGGAGAGCGGGTTCGATTCCCGCGCTGGAACTGGGTGATTTTTCATTTCTTCGTATTGTAATTCTGTCATGTGCTATCTGTAATTATCTGACGAAGATTTACAAGCAGACTACGAGTCAAGCGTACAAATCTGATGTATATGTTATCAGTAAACAGCACACCTTGGCGAAAAATTTCCGAGCTAATTCAGCACTAAATTTCAAATTTCACAAAGGGATTCTATACTGAAGCTATTTTATTTCTTTTGCAGGATTTTTCTCAATTTTATTTTAGCTATTAAAATGTTTTCACGTTTATATACATATATATTATATACAGTCGACTCGCGTTACAACGACTGCATCGAGACAACTCAATTTGGGTTGCTATATCAAGTAAATCGAAAATAATTTTTCAAATGATGCCTTTTTCATTAAATTTGGTTTGATAATGGTTGCAAATGACATACTGTTGGTAAAATATGAATTTTATTAGAATTTATAAGTGAAATGAAATTTTAAAATTAAAATCAATTAAAAATATTAACCAATGAGAAACGTTATAATTTTCTCAAATTTGACGATTGCGTATTTTCGCAGCTCATTTTTGATTTTAGGATTACTAATTTTTAAAATATAGTTGATGTTTTCATTATTCTCTACATTTA
This sequence comes from Salticus scenicus, assembly GCA_963930645.1. Lineage (NCBI taxonomy): Eukaryota > Metazoa > Arthropoda > Arachnida > Araneae > Salticidae > Salticus > Salticus scenicus. The sequence continues at coordinate 168,570,202 of OZ005649.1, forward strand.
ATGTCCCTTTTGCCATTCCACTGTCAATAATCTACGAGGAGCATTCGATGAATTTTCTTCATACTCCCTGAATTTGAGAAAATTTGTTTGTTCGAAGTGATTTCTGATGGTTTCTTTGAAAATTTCTTACCAAACAGCTTATCTGGGTTCGGATTGCAATTAAAAGGCTAACATCAAACTGCATCTCATTTTCCCGATGAAGAAAAATTCGTCTGTTTCTCTCTCTCTCTCTTTCTCTGTCTTTTTCTTATTCCTTTTTTTTTTTTTTTTTTTTTAATTTAAGTAAAGATCACATCTTAAACTATAAGTACAGTCATTTACTGGGTCGTTATATAAAGAGTGCTGCCCTTTCCTGGTCGTTATATCAAATATGAAATAACATTATCTTAACTGGAAGTCAATCGGGACTTTTCAAAATGTCGCTATATCGCGTTTGGTCGTTATAACGCGAGTCGACTGTATATATAAGTATTTTCACTTATTTATTTACTTATTTTTGGCATCAATTTGATTTTTTCTTATAAATAATTTTAAAGTTAAAATAAGGGTTTTTGCTTAATATTATTGAACTAATAATCCGATTGAATTAAAAAACAAGACCTTCCGGCTTTTTCGAAAGGGTAGGTTGATTTCTTTTTCCTTATCAAGTAGCCGTCATTTTGTTTCAAAATGGCGGCTACAAATTATTAATGCACTTGGTAGAAATATTGATGTAGGCTATGCGCATATGGAGTTTTAAGCAAATCGGTTCATAAATACACTTTTATGTTAATTTAAAATTTTCAAGTGGCCGGCGCTAGGGAAAAAAATGGTGGGTTAAGTTGACAAATATATGAAATGCGTTTGTGAGATAAGTCTACTGTACACACATAGTTCGAATTAATTCAAAATCTCAAAAGTCATTGTGTTGAAAAATTAAGTGGCTGCCACTTCGATAAAAATGGCAGAGAAAGTTGCTCATCTAAAATATCGTTGCAAATTTGAATTTTTTTTTTTTTTTTTTTTTTTGTAGAAATTCTTTCAAAGAGGCTTAGTAAGTTGATAAAATGTTAGTTTCCTGCATTTCTAGTTTGTTTTAGCATTAAAATAGTCTAATTTTACCTTAAAAACGAACTAAAAAGATCCAGTAACGCATCTAATGGATTTGGCGCAATATTTGGCGACTTTTCCCCTATGGCGACTTTTTTGGCGACTTTTGGCGAGAAAATACTTATTATCGATATACCAAAGATGGACGCAATAACGTGATTGGTTCATTAGTTACGTGAATTTTCTAAATTTTTGTTGTTTGCATGATAAATCCATTTTTCAACTTTGATTTGAATTGATTAAGTATTTCTAAAGTTCCAGCAAACACATCGAAGATATTTGAAGCATAGGTTACTGTCCAACTGTGGTTTAAATCAGTGCCGTGTTTCAAAAGTTATTATTATGGCAAATTTTCAAGTGGCAGTCTAAGTGGCTGCGACATGTAAACAAAATAGCAAAACAACTTGCCCATCGAAATCATCCAGTACATTTGTACGATAAGTTCATTGTCCAGTTCTAGTTTAAATTAAATCAGAATTTCAAAAATTATAATCATAAGAAATATTCAGGTGGCACCACTTGTAAAAAAATGTGGAGTGAGATGCCTAGCGAACTTATCTGAGATATTTGAATGATAAATCCACTACCCAAACTTGAAGCGAATTGATTCTGTCTTACTAAAGTTACCATAATGACAAATTTTCAAGTGGCCGCCACTTGAAAATAAAATTGCGGATCAAGTCATCAAGAGAATCCTAGATATCCTAGTTATCCTAGATATTTGAACCAAAAGTTCACTAACCAGCTTTTATTTGAATCAGTTTAGTATTTTAAAAGTTATCGTGATGGCATATTTTCAAGTGGCAGTGTGATTTCAAGTGGCTGGAACTTTGACACAAGATGTCGGGACAAGTTGCCTAGTGAAAACATTCAAGATAATTATATGATAATATCACTGTCAAAATTTGGTTCGAATTGAAGTATTATTTCAAAAGTTATCGTGATTTTAAATTTTCAAGTATGAGCCTGATTTCAAGTGGTCCCGCTTAACTTAAGATATCCGCCACTTTATTAAAAATGGCGGATAAAGTTCATTAATAAAGTTATTTGAGACACTTGTGTGATCTATGTATATATCAAAATTAAAAAAAAATCGGAATACGCTTTTTACAATTTGAATTTGAAATTTTCAAGTGGTCTCCACTTGAAAACAAAATGGCGGAGCAACTTGGTTAACAAACTCATCTAAGATATTTATAAGATAATGTTACGTACTTGGGGGTTCGTGAGTTGTCTGAGAATGAACGGCCAAACGTATAAAAATTCAGTAATTTATTCACAGAAGGTTCCAGAAAAATACAGGTCTATAAACCAAGTATCAGCTTCAATTCAAACAGTAAACACAGCTTAAACAACAGCTGTCAATAGCAAATCCACAGTACAAACTGTATCACAATAACACTTGAAGCAAATCTCTCTCAAAGAGGCTCAAGAGCAATGCAAGCACTAGCGAAGCTGGCTGAAGACTGAACTGAACTGACCCCCCCTTGGCGAGGAAGCGCTCCTTATATGCTGTTCCATGGAGCCCAGATTTTTCGAGAAAACTCTAGAAAGTGGTCAACCAATCAACTTACAGCTTCCATATTTGGTATATCCCATATAAGGATTTTCTCGCCAAGGTCGCCAAAAAAATCGCCAAGGTGGGAAAAAGTCGCCAAATTTGGCGCCAAATCCATTACGTGCATTACTGGGGCTTTTTAATGCGTTTTTAAGGGAAAATAAGGCTATTTCAACGCTAAAACGACTAGAAATGCACAAAGTTAGCACTTTATCAACTTACTAAGCCTCTTTGAAAGAATTTATACAAAAATAAACACAATTATTTACAATTTCGTAACACTGCCCCCCTCCCAAGGACTGCACGTCCCGGGCAGTGCAACCCTTGGTCAAGAGGCGAAACTAAACAAATTTACACCATCTAAAACACAAAAACTAAGTTGCATATAAAGATAACATAGAAATACAAATCAAGTGAGAAATATTTACAAAATTCACAAATGTGTACAAGTATCTATATACAAATATTTACATTACGCATGCGCAAATTTTATCAGTATTTACATTTTTAATTTAAATATTACCGGTAATTGTGGTATTTGGCTAGCCTGTTATAGTGCACCACCTTCGGTTTTGATGAAGGTGTTTTAGTGATCCGCACCACTACATCATTCAGCCTTTTTGACACTGTGTATGGTCCGTCCCAGTTGCACTGTAACTTGGGAGAGAGTCCTTTTCGTCGAACAGGATTCCACAACCAGACCTTCTCTCCTTCCTGGAACTCATGTTGTGTAGCCTTTAGATCGTACCTTGTCTTCATTTTCTCCGTTGCCATGTTAATCCGCTCCCGAGCAAAGTTGTGTACGTCCTCAAATCGTGCCTGGAGATCTTGGATGTACTCCTCGGGCGATGAAGGCGCATCAGGTGGACAACCAAACAGGAGATCACAAGGGAGACGAAGCTCACGTCCGAACAGCATCTGGGCTGGAGTATAGCCGGTGGTTTCATGGACAGCACTTCGATAAGCCAGCAGGAACAATGGCAACTTCAAGTCCCAATCTTGCTGGTTCCTTGATACTAGAAGGGAGAGGTTATTCAGGATGGTACGATTGAACCTCTCGACCATGCCGTCCGACTGGGGATGTAAGGGTGTTGTCCGGGTTTTGTCTATGCCGAGTAGTTGACACAGTCCTTTGAAAACATCAGAGGTAAAGTTCCTACCTTGGTCGGTATGAAGTTGTAGGGGCGTGCCGTACCTTGACACCCATTGCTGCACTAGGACTTCCGCGACTGTGCATGCCTCTTGATTGGGAATGGGATATGCCTCAGGCCACTTGGTGAAATAGTCCATCACGACGAGGATGTATTTATTTCCACTGGAGGTCCGTGGCAAAGGACCCAAGATGTCGATTGCAATTCGTTCAAATGGTGCTCCCACGTTATACCGTTGCAGTCTTCCTCGACTTCGCTTCTGCGGGCCTTTACGTGCCGCACAAGCATCACAGGATTTACACCATTTCTCCACATCCTCCTTTGCCTTGCACCAGTAGAAGCGTTCCCGAACTTTCTGCAGAGTCTTCATTACCCCAAAATGGCCTCCGGTCGAGCTACTATGCAGTTGTTCTAAAACAGCTGGAATTTTTGATCTTGGTAATAAAATCTGCCATCTGAAGCTTTTCCCATCATCAGATTCCCACTTTCTGTATAATACGCCGTTTCTGATATGAAGAGAGTCCCAAAGTGCCCAATAACTTTTCGTAATGGGACTAAATCTGGAAATATCCTGCCAGGTAGGTCTGTTGCTGGTCGTCTCCTTCAGCTGTAATATTGGCTTTACGTCAGGATCTTCCAACTGGGCTTTTCTAAATTCTTCGTCACTCCATGGGTCGGGATCTTGTTCTGATGGTGTTGCGACAGTAACTTGGCGAACAACTGGCTTTATTCTTTGGTGTTTATCCTCGGCTTTAGAGATGTATTTATGATCTTCAGATGGAGGCTTCCGCAAGAATGCATCCGAATTTTCCCGAAGAGCTCCTTTTGGGTGGCATACTTCAGAGACATTCTTGGTTGCTTCACTAGGTGTTCTTACTGGGCAGCTTCGTTTGATATGCCCATTTTTTCCACAGCCCCAGCATTTAGTTGTTGGAGTCTTCCCTTTTCCCTTACTCTCAAGAATGCGTAGTCTTCTATTAATATCTGGAATCATGTTCTGAATTTCTTTAAAATCATCTTGAGAACCGTTCACTTTGTCTGCTGTGCTGTTCTGGCGATGTTTACAGCAGGCTTGTTGGGCTGTCTCGAGCTTTAGGGCATACACCAAGGCTGACTCCACATCTTTCACGCCGGAGAGTCTGAGGGCTTTTTGAATATCTGGATCTCCGACAGCATCAATGAAATATTCTAGAGCCAGATCATTGCGTGTTTCAGGATGACAGTCTGAGAAAGCCAAATGTGAAAGCCTCTGGATGTTTGATGCCAGTTCCTGTAAGCTTTCCCCTGGTCTCTGACGACGGGACCTTAGCTGGAGTCGACTATATTCTTTAGACCATTTCGCTCCAAAACGTAGCTCTAGTGCTCTGGTTACAGCTTCGAAGTCATATCGCTGTTCCTTCGAAAGGGTCTCCAAAATACATGCGGCGTCGCCCCGCAACGACCCTACCAGATGAGCCGTCTTTACAACAGAGTCCCAGCCGTTAGCTTCAGCTACGATGGAAAACTGCGTCTTATATACATGCCAGGAGGAACTGCCGTCGTAGGTAGGTAGCTTAATCAATTCCTGATTCTGGATTCTTCTCTCTTTCTTTTCAGTTTCCTGAGGCATGGATTCTAACTTTTCTTCGAGGTTCCGAATCTTGCTCAGCAGTTCATTCCCTATTACTTCTCTGTTCCACTCTTCTCTCATTTTTCTCTCAAGATCTTCCTCCATTCTCTTAAACTTGCTTTCTATCTCTGCAAACCTTCCTTGCAGTTCCTGATCAAAATTTTCTTTAACTTTCTCCTCGAAACTCCGTTCTATTTTCGTAACACTCTCTTCAACCTTCATAACATTTTCTTCTATCTTCATAGCTTTCTCTTCAACGTTCATAACATTTTCTTCTATCTCCATAGCTTTCTCTTTAAAACTTTCTTCTATTTTCAAAACTTTCTCTTCAAAATTTTCTTCTATCTTTATAACTTTCTCTTCTATTCCATCCATTCTATTTTCCATCACCGTTAATTTACCCTCGATTGATTCTTTCACAGTTGAAAGCTCTCTCTTCATCTCATCTTGATTAGATTTAATTTCTTCCTGAACTTCACCCATAGTGCCTTTCAACTCTCTTTGCGATGTTTCCATTTTCTCTATCAATCCGGTTTCCATCTTTTCCTGTCCGGCTTTCATTTCATTCATCTCTTGACTCAGGCTATCTTTCATCTCTCTTTGCGATGCTTCCATACTTTCTTTCATCTCTCTTTGTCCTTCCTTCATTCTTTCGATCAATCCGGTTTCCATCTTCTCCTGTCCTGTTTCCATTTTCTCTATCAATCCAGATCTTAACTCATTCATCTGAGCAGTGAGACCTTCTAGAATTTTTTTCATCTCTTGCTCCATAGCTCTCGTTATCACCATTCACAGACAAAATCCCACTTCTGACACCAGAAATGTTACGTACTTGGGGGTTCGTGAGTTGTCTGAGAATGAACGGCCAAACGTATAAAAATTCAGTAATTTATTCACAGAAGGTTCCAGAAAAATACAGGTCTATAAACCAAGTATCAGCTTCAATTCAAACAGTAAACACAGCTTAAACAACAGCTGTCAATAGCAAATCCACAGTACAAACTGTATCACAATAACACTTGAAGCAAATCTCTCTCAAAGAGGCTCAAGAGCAATGCAAGCACTAGCGAAGCTGGCTGAAGACTGAACTGAACTGACCCCCCCTTGGCGAGGAAGCGCTCCTTATATGCTGTTCCATGGAGCCCAGATTTTTCGAGAAAACTCTAGAAAGTGGTCAACCAATCAACTTACAGCTTCCATATTTGGTATATCCCATATAAGGATTTTCTCGCCAAGGTCGCCAAAAAAATCGCCAAGGTGGGAAAAAGTCGCCAAATTTGGCGCCAAATCCATTACGTGCATTACTGGGGCTTTTTAATGCGTTTTTAAGGGAAAATAAGGCTATTTCAACGCTAAAACGACTAGAAATGCACAAAGTTAGCACTTTATCAACTTACTAAGCCTCTTTGAAAGAATTTATACAAAAATAAACACAATTATTTACAATTTCGTAACAATAAGTTAAGACACTGTTCAAATTTGGTTCGATTTGGACTATTATTTCGGAAGTTATAGGGATTTTAAATTTTCAAGTGGTAGCCTGATTTCAAGTGGTACTGTTTAACTTAAAATATCTGCCACTTTATTGAAAATGGCGGATAAACTTCATTAATAAACATCATTGAGACCCTCATGTGACCTGTATTTACAACAAAATTCAAGCAAATCTTGCTTTAAATATGCTTTTTACAATGTCGGTTTAAAATTTTCAAGTGGCTTCCACTTGAAAACAAAAAGTCGGAGCAACTTGGTTAACGAACTCATCCAAGATATTTAAAAGATTAGTTCACTGTCCAAATTTGGTTCGATTTCGAGTATTATTTCGGGAGTTATCGTGATGACAAAATTTTCATTATAGATATATATATATATATACTAGCAGACCCGGCCACGCGTTGCTGTGACTAAGTTATACGTTGAATTATACGGCTGTAAACTATTTAGTACAGTCAAATTATTATTTACGAACAAAGACGAAAACGTTGTAGCCGATGTAAAAACCCACAGGGTTGAGATTTGGAACTTAGGTCAAAATTTGGAAGCGATTGATAAAAATTTTCGTAGTGTTGATAATAAGCACAAATTAATTTTATTGTAGGGTCCTATAAATTTTAATGGAGAAGTGATATATATTATTTCTAATGCTACTTTGGATAAAATTGCTAAAATGACTAATATATAAATTAAATTCTATTAATATTCTATTAAAATAAAAGTATAAAAGAAACAGACGATTTTAAAATCAATTTTTATGGAGGAGTGAAATATAATATATGCTATAATGGATAATTTTACTATAAAATGACCTCATCATTTTAAATATTTTAAAGAGGGCAACAGCTGTAGTTATAAAAAGGAAAACAATAAGGCTAAACCAGAAAAATAAGTAAATTTGATATATATTTTAAAACTTTAAAATTTGAAATCTCATGAAATATTGGACATTTAAAGTAAATAAATGTATCATTTTAAATAGAAAAAGATTTTGGAAAAGTTTAGTGTATTTTAACGAAGTGATGAGAAGTTTTTGAGTATGTTAAAATTTTAATAGTAAATTCAAGTTAATAAAGATGGGAAACATTGAGGATTAAGATAAGAATAATTATAAGATTTAAAAAAAAAAAAAAAAAAAAACTTTTTACATACCATGCTTTTAAATTTCAATATACTAATAATATACTAATTAAAAGGAAAATGATAAATATTCTATCATAGTTTGAAGTCAAATTTGTTTTCAAATGTCTAAATAAAATATCTGATGTAAGATACTAATATTTTGCAGTGGAATAGATTTCATTTCTGTCATCCTTGGCGAAAAAAAAAAAAAGAATATCGCCAAATTATCTGGCGAAAATATTTAATTCCTTTCAAAAATCATGGTTATTTTAACAACTTATATTAAAAGAGTAATGAATAACATGAAACAATATTTCGTACAATACATATTACATGTCATACATACGTACAATGAATAATACATATTACATTTCGTACAATGCATACATCTGGCATGTATATTTTCGTGTTACGCTTTTGATCGCCAAATAATAATAATAATAATAATAAAAGCCAAGCGCGACAGAGTTTTGAAATTTAAAATTAAAATTTTGTCAATTTGACAGCAAAATAATTCAATCTAACACCCGCGATAACTAATACATATCTATACCCAAATATAAGGATTAAAATCGGGAAATAAATTTCCTCGATTTTTAATAATTTCTTACAAAAAATCCAGTGGGCAATTAACATAGGAAATCTTTTTCTTGGCTGCACAGACGGTCAGTGAGTCACACTTCGCTTGCGTATAGAACTCATAGATATAGTATAGCATAGATATAGAATAGAGTGATCATTGGGGAGAAAAAAGTTATTCCTTTTCATTTGGGAAAAGACGACGTTTTTACCAAAATATGGCCGTCTTTCCCTGAGTGAATACACACGGGAATACATACTAATATTTTAGCAAATAAAATTTATGAATAATTTATTTGCTAAAGGGGAATGGAAGACTCCAGATACAGTTTCAAATTTATATTTCTTTCTTTCTTTTCTTTTCTTTTTCTTTCTTTTTTTTTTTTTTTTTTTTTCAATACCACTTAATGGCTGTTTCCAAAGCTTTTATTTATTTATTTTTTTTCGGCATCAAAAATCTTTGTACGATAACATGGGGATGAGAGATCTATATATATTACTATATCTATGATACAAGTAGTACTGCATTAGCACTTTATCAATGTGTATAAAATCTTTAAATTGATTATGACGTCAATTTTCGTGAGATGCATAATTTAACTTTTTATAATTTTTTAACGTTCACGTTTGATTAAATGTATTTATTTTTATGTCGAAAGAAAATGAACTCGTATTTATTTATTTTTTTTTTTTTTGGCAACAATTAAATTAATGGAACTCACAGATATTTTGGAGCAACTTTAATAAAGGTCTATAATTAACAAATAATTGCAATAAAACAATATTGTGACAATAAATTGAAATAAAAACTATCCTATCTCTCAAGTTGGACCAAACTGCACACAGTGTGCAAAATTTCATTAAAATCGGTTCCTTAGTTTAGGAGTTTACCCCGGACAAACATCGTGACACGTAATTTATATATATATATATACAGATATATATATATATATATATATATATAGATAAACGAAGTGATTGCAATAGGTCGATTTCTAAAGAAATCAACCTAATACAGTATTAGCTAGATTTTGTCTTTATCATGGTCTTTATTAATAAATGTACCAATTTTTGGTAAAATCTAATAACAGATACTGTTGCCGCTCACCTTAGTTTGGCTATATGCGCAACCTTGGCGCGCATCTCTTGTTCACTTGCATTCCCGCCTTAGCGGAGTAGTTGTATTGTTTTTCGTTGTAAGAGTAACATCTCTCTTGTTTATCTTGTTCGGTGATATGGTTCACCTTTTTTATAGTTTGCGTTGACTATGGTGTCAACATATTTGAATACGTTAATAATACGTCCTCTAATAACTGTAAATATGTACATACTATATGTATAATAGTTTAATTAAATGTTTGTGAAGTAATAGCTTCAGAATAGTAATTATTAAAATGATATACAGTCCACTCATAAAGTATCGTCAACATTTGGTCTAGTAGAACCGGAGGAAGATCAATCGTAATATAATGAAATAGTGGTGGTGCTCTTGATGAAAGTAATTATGGATAAAAATAAATTAGTTATCCTAAATCGACAACGTGGAACTTTGAAAGGCCAACTGACAAAAATATCAACATATTTGGATAATGTTGATGAGGACAATAAAGACATTATAACTCTAGAAATAAAGAAGGATTATCTTCAAAAAATAGTAACCAAACTCGATGATTTGAAAATACAGTACTTCGAAATAGCTGATGAAGCGGACCTTGAAGTTCAGCTCAACGCATTCGCAGAACTGGAAGAAGAGGCAGAAAAATTAGAGGTAAGGCTTCGAAAATTCTTACACTCTAATAACATTAGTAAAGATGTAAATGAAATGATTTCAAATGAATCTAAAGCAAATAATTCTATTATCAATTTTCGATTGCCTGAAATTCCTTTACCCAAATTTAATGGACAATATAATGAATGGTATAGTTTTAAAGATCAATTTATAACCTTAATTGATCAGAATGATAAACTTTCAGATAACCAAAAGTTATATTATCTAAAATCTACACTTTGTGGAAGAGCACTAGATGTAATTACCGAAGACGATTCATATATTTCGCTTTTTAAAGCATTGGAAGATAGATTCCAAAACAAAAGAATGATTGTAAATTCTCACTTAAATGAGATATTGAACGTAGAGAATTTGTCTCAAGATTTAGTTAAAAATTTGCGAACAATAACAGATAGCTGTCAAAAAAATATTCGAGCACTCAAAGGTATAGGATTGGAATTGAATCCCTTTACGGAGGCCTTACTTATAAATTTAGTTCTAAAACAAATCGATAAAGAAACTAAAAAACAATTTGAATTATCTTTAAGTTCTACAGAATTGCCAACATGGTGCGATTTCATTAACTTTTTACAAAAAAAATGTCTGGTGTTAGAAAACTTACAATGCGTTTCGAATACGAAACCGAAATTAATGAATGCGGAAAAGAGTACTAGAATAAAAACTTTCTTTTCTAAAAATGATTCTTTTAACGATCAAACCTGTCCCCTTTGTAAAAGAAATCATCCTTTAGCTAAATGTTGTGAATTCTTAAAATTAAATGAACACGACAGATTCCTAACAGACAAAAAATATTTGTTATGCATTAATTGTTTGAAATCCAAGCATCAGGTTTCGAATTGTAAAAGTGATCATTCTTGTAATATTTGTTCTAAAAGACATAATACACTCCTACATCGTTTTCTGCCGGAAACAAAAAGCAATAATTTTCCATCTAAACCGCAAACAGAAAATCCAAATAACCAGACAGATGCAGACATACGGCACCTGTCTCCTTCGGATGATGATTCATATTCTCAATTGCAGAAGAAAAAAAAAGAGGTTTCGATGACATTATATAACGAGATTAATAATCCCATCTTAAAAAGTGAAAAACATGTATTGCTGTCAACTGCTATAGTTTATTTGGAAAGTAGCAATAAAAAAAAGATTCCGGTTCGTGTAATTATTGATAATGGTAGTCAATGTAACCTGTTAGACAGAGAACTCGCACATTTATTGAATTTGCAAAAAAGGAAATGCGATATTCATATTTCAGGAATTAATGGTAAGATGACAAATGTGAAATCTTCAGTACGTACCATTGTTTCCAATAAAGATGATTCATTTAGTGAACCAATTGAATTTTTAATTACACCTAAAATAACAGAATTCATTCCTTCACACAATATAAACATAAGAAGTTTAAATCTACCACATGACCTTGAATTAGCTGATAGTGAATTTTGGAAAAAATCTAAAATAAATGCTTTAGTTGGTGCTGAATTTTTCTATGAAATATTAAAAGCAGATAAATTTAAAATAGGACAATTCACCTTTCAGAATAGCGTTTTTGGGTATATTGCTGCGGGAACCATAGACCGCAATGTATCTGAAAATACTTTTTGCGGTTTTACTGCATGCAATGATTATCTTAATGAAACCATTCAAAAATTCTGGAAAATAGAAGCTCCTGAAATTGACTTACGTCCAATTAGTCAGGAAGAACAATTGTGTGAGAAACATTTTTTAGAAAATTATCGGAGAGATAAATCGGGAAGATTTATGGTAGCCATGCCTTTGAAGGAAGATGCTAGTGTCCTTGGGGAGTCTAAATCTATCGCAGAAAAACGGCTCAAGCAGTTATGGAATCGTTTAGAAAAGAATCCAACCATGCGAAATCTTTATTGTGATTTTATTAAAGAATACACTAATTTAAATCATATGACAAAAATTGTTGATAATTTAAATGATTCTGGCTGTTATTATCTACCGCATCATGGCGTTTATAGGCCCGAAAAATCTACTACGAAGCTTCGCGTTGTATTTAATGCTTCGAGTCCGACAACTAGTGGAATATCATTAAACGACATAATTTATAAAGGTGTCGTTAATGAAAATTTGTATGAAATCATGTTACGCTTTCGACAACACCGATTTGTGTTTTTGGCCGATATTGAAAAAATGTATCGCCAAATAATGATTACCGAGGATCAGAGAAAATTATTAAGAATTTTATGGAAAGATAATGTGAACTCAGAAATTGAAACCTATGAACTTAATACCGTAACATACGGTACCGCTTGTGCCCCTTTTTTAGCCATTAGAACGTTGAAGCAATTAGCCCTTGAAGAAGCCGAGAAATATCCGAAGGCATCCGATATTTTGCTACATGATTCGTATATGGACGATATAATAAGTGGGGAAGAATCGCTAGAATCTACTAGGGAGCTTCAAAAACAACTTATACACTTGTTAGATAGCGCTGGAATGAATTTACATAAATGGAATGCAAATCATATTTCCTTACTTGACTTTTCTAAAGAGACATACCCTGAGTACACATTCTCTGATAAGGAAACCAAAGCCCTAGGGGTTGCCTGGAAACCCAATTTAGATGCTTTCACATTTAAAATAAATTTGTGTCAGTTAAAGTCTATGACAAAGAGAAGCATTTTATCAGACATTGCTCGCATTTTCGACCCATTGGGTCTCATCGGTCCTGTTATTGTCAAAGCCAAATTGTTTATGCAGGAACTATGGAAATTAAAATTGGACTGGAATGACCCCATTCCAAGCCCTATTGCTCAAAATTGGCTAGAATTCGCCACTTCGTTCAAAGCTCTTGAACAACTTAGAATAAATCGCTATGTTTTAATTCCTGAAGCACAACAAATAAACTTACACGGATTCGCCGACGCATCGTCATTAGCTTTTGGAGCAGCCGTGTATATTCAGTCTATTCATAATTCTGAAATTGTCTCCAATTTGGTTAGCAGCAAATCTCAAGTTGCACCTCTAAAAACTGTTTCTATCCCTCGACTCGAGTTATCTGGTTGTCTTTTGTTATGCAAATTAATTGTGAAAATTTTGAAATCTTTGAGGTTACAGATCAATAATATTTATCTCTATACAGACTCTCAAATAGCTCTTGCCTGGATCCAAACCGAGCCTTGGAAATTGAAAACATTTGTTGGCAACAGGGTTGCCAAAATTCAAGAACTGTCTAAAAACTTCACATGGAACCATGTGTCCTCTGCGGAAAATCCTGCAGATTTAATTTCACGAGGTCTAACTACCACCGATTTAATGGATAATCAGTTGTGGTGGCAGGGACCAGACTTTCTAAGTAAATCCAGTAGTATCATAAACAATGACTCTGACTATCTGTCCCCCAGTGATAATAGTATTGTGATAAGTGAATTGAAAAATAATCACCAGGGTGACGCTAACCCTGCAGTGTTGTGTGGATTAATCCAATCCACGGATTCTTCCCAGAACTTTTATAATCATTTGTTTTCATTAACAAATAATTTTTGTAAATTAATTAGAATATGTAGTTTTATTTTTAGATTTATTAGGAATACAAGAGCAAAGGCAAAAAGAGTAACTGGACCACTCCGAAGCACCGAATTAAACGACTCTGAAGTACATTTAATTAGACAGGTACAGTATACACAGTTTGCCGCAGAATTGATCTGCTTAGAAAAAAAGAAGCCCGTATCAGGTAAATTAAATTGTTTTAATCCAATTGTAGATTCTCAGGGACTCCTAAGAGTCGGTGGAAGGCTGGAAAATGCTAATTTAAATTTTGATAGTAAACATCCCCTTTTGTTGCCCCACGACCATAAATTATCTTCCATGATTATGGAACATTTCCATAAAAAATTCTTTCATGTAGGACCTCAAGCCTTGTTATACCACGTTAGAAAAAAATATTGGATAGTTAGTGGGAGATCTTTAGCTCGGAAAATATTTCGTAACTGCGTAACGTGTTACAAAATCAAACCTTTAACGGTCAATCAACTTATGGGAAATTTGCCAAAGGAACGAGTAAATGTGACTCATCCATTTTATTGTACCGGTATAGATTTCTGTGGCCCTTTTTTAATTAAATATCGGGGTCAAAGAAAAGGAATCTATAACAAAATTTTTGTTTGTATTTTTATTTGCATGCCTACTAAAGCCGTGCATCTAGAGGTAGTTAGCGATTTAACATCCGAAGCTTTTATCGCAACTTTAAAAAGATTTTTTGCTAGACGAGGCAAAGCCCAAACATTATTCAGTGACAATGCAACAAATTTTGTTAGTGCAAATAATGAATTAAAAAGGTTACATAGATTAGCTACTCAACCTGATGAAAACCTTACTAATTTTTTAAATTCAGAGACTATTAATTGGAAATTTCTGCCCCCCCGTGCCCCAAATTTTGGAGGGCTATGGGAGGCAGGCGTAAAATCGTTTAAGTATCATTTGAAACGCGCAGTAGGAAACGCTAAATTAACATATGAGGAATTCTTAACCGTTGTTTGTCAAATTGAGGGAATCCTCAATTCTCGACCCCTTACCCCCCTTTCAAACGATATCGAAGATTTGGACGTCTTGACTCCCGGCCATTTTTTAGTTGGTCGACCCATCACAGCGGTGATCGAACCCGAGTTCTCTGGCATTTCAGATAATCGATTAGATACCTGGCAAAAATTAACTAAAATAGTTCAAGGAATATGGAAAAAATGGCAATGTCATTATTTAAATACGTTACAACAAAGAAACAAATGGAAATTTGAAACAAATAACATTAAAAATGGGGATATGGTATTATTAAAGGAAGAAAACTTGCCCATATGTAGTTGGATTTTGGGTAGAATAGTAGAAATTATTCCAGGAAAGGATAACAAAATACGCGTAGTCTCAGTTAAAACAAGAAATGGGACATATAAACGACCTATTTCCAAAATTGCTCTTCTGCCTTTGGAAAAGTAAAAAAAAAAAAAAAAAAAAAAAAAAAAAATTGTTTGAAAATGAATAATGTATATAGTTAAATTTAATTTGTTTATTGTATTTCATTTGTATTATTTTATTGTTTACAATGTTATTAATATTTCTCTTGTATAAGTTTTATTATTTAAATTGCATATATAATATTTTCGGTACCCCGTCAAAATAGCCCAAGACAAAATAGCCCCGACAAAAGAACCCCGACAAAAGAGCCTTGACAAAAAAACAGCCCCGACAAAATAGCCTCGACAAAATGGCCCCGACAAAAGAGCCCCGACAAAATAGCCCCCGACAAAATAGCCCCGACAAAACAGCCCCAGGACAAAATAGTCCCCGACAAAATAGCCCCGACAAAACAGCCCCAGACAAAATAGCCCCAGACAAAATAGCCCCGACAAAATAGCCCCGACAAAATAGCCCCCCGACAAAATAGCTCCAGGACAAAACAGCCCCGACAAAATAGCCCCCGACAAAATAGCCCCCGACAAAATAGCCCCCGACAAAATAGCCCCGACAAAACAGCCCCGACAAAATAGCCCCAGGACAAAACAGCCCCAACAAAATAGCCCAAGACAGAATTGCCTCAGCAAAATAGCCCCAGACAAAATAGCCCCGACAAAACAGCCTCGACAAAATAGCCCCAACTAAATAGCCTGGAAGCATTTATATGATTTAACAGAAAATTTATTTAATTAACTTCTCGACTAGCTAGATATTTAGAATAGCTCAAAATACGATGACAATGCATTTTTTTAATACTTTTAGACAATTGTTTTGGGTCCCCGCTGCCTTCGGTAGCGTTTTTATGATTCAATAATCATATAACTTCCTGACTTAAAGGTCTGCACGGGCCGGGTTCGGGGCGAATTTTTAAATTTGCGCTCGGCCCGGGCTCGTGCTCAGTTAATTTGTGTATACTCGTGCCGGGCCGGCGTAGATGATATTTTTTCCGGTCCGTGTCAACCCGAATCTTTTTTTAGTTTCCTCGTTAATCAAGGAAAATGAAAAAAAAAAAAAAAAAAATTTCTTCAGTCATTTATTTTACATAATTTCACAGGCTTGTGTAGCACATAAAATTTTATTTTGTTAAAAAATGTCTATAACTTCAATTAAAATGAATATCAATGTGCCTGTTTGAGATTACATTTTCCGCAGATATTTTTAGCATGTCTCGAAATTAATATATTTTATTTCATGTAATATTAGATGGTTCTTATTCAAAATAGTATGCATATCATTATTAGTTTGCACACATGTACAAACAAAAGAAATTAGATACGTTACTGTGTATAAGGCTTTGTGTCCTACGGTCTGAAGAGTTTAGGTTGTATAAAGGCAGTAAAAATCATTCCACTGTAACTTTTTCGCGAAAGCTCCTTTTTCTTATCTCCTGTGCACTGGATGAAAGTAGCACCATTTCTAGCATGTGGAAAAGCATCTTTTCTATTGAATATGGCTGGACTAGCATTAAAGTTTTGTTTATCGGATCACATGAAAAATTCAGATACATTACGGTATATAAGAGTAAATGGTTGAAAATACATTTTTAGTAGTATTAATTACTTTAAATACTGTAAATACTTGTTTTAAATACTTGTTTGATGAATGCTAATATTTTCGACTCGATTTTCTATCGTCCTTTGAGTCTTTTGTACGTCTGTAATAATGAATTTCTGTTTATATATAATTATCTTGTAAAAGTTCAGCAGCTTTGTTAAAGGACATTCTGTTAATTGGCTGTATAAAATCTCTACAAAACACATACTAAAAATTTTTTTCATAGAAAAACATGCATTTTTTTTTTTTTTTTTACCTATTTTTGAAACGGGCCGGGAGGGGCTTGGGCCTCAAAATTTCAGCCCGTGCAGACCTCTATCTTGACTAGCTAGAAATTTGAAACTTTTAGAAAAGCTCAGAACACGAGGACAATGCATTTTTTTATTACTTTCAGCCAATTATTATGGATCCCCGCTGCCTTCGGTATCGTTTAAACATACCTGGTAACTTTTATAATTTATTCCGGAGTACTGTTAGCTTCGCCCTTTTTTCACACCAGTATGATTGTAGAGAAATTTTCTCCAATATGTAATTACGATGAAATAAGAAGAAAAGTGCTTTTAAAATATACTGGTATGAATAAAGGGCGAGGTTAACAGTACTCCGGAATAAATTATAAAAGTTACCATGTACAGTCGGTTACAAAAGTCTCCGAACACTAGCAAAAATTCCTATGTAAAAAAAGTAAAGTTAATACTGTTTTGTTAAATAAATCCTTGTCGAATCATGTTCTTAGACTGACTAAGAACAGGATTCGACAAGGATTTATTTAACAAAACTGTATTAAGTGTACATTTTTTATATAGGAATTTTTGCCAGTGTTCGGAGACTTTTGTTACCGACTGTATGTTTATATGATTCAACAGAAAAATTTAAAAACATTGTATATAAAAAGTTCTTTTTATCTTGTAATTATTTATTGTAAAACATAATGTATTTTCATAAATTGTAAATGACTATTTTTTTTTTAAATGTGGATTTGTTATTTTCTTTTATATACCTAAATAGGGAATGCAATATTCCTGAAAATTTTTGATTTAAGGTTTTCTATGAATTTGCACATTTCGAGATATCTGTCTGTGTGTGTCAGCAAAAGTTCTGGTCGCTGTAACTAAATCAATAAGCAGAATTCAACAATACTTGTTTTTTTTTTTTTTTTTTTCATGTTGAGTTAAATTTGTTCTGATTAACTTTTGTGATACATCGCCAAGCAGGTGAGCTTTCATCCAGCGATTTAACTTATTTATTCTAAGGCCGTGGCGAACTCCCATTTGGGGCCTACTGTCCCTTAATCTATCCTCTAAAAAACTTTACACTTTCATAATAAAAAAAAAAAAAAATGCATAATTTTGTTTTAAGATAAAAATGATTTAATCAGCAACCACTTCAACATTATGTGTACATCGACGGCAGACGTCAGTGTTATGCTTCACTGAAATAATTTAATCTTGTGTATTTTTAAGCAACAACGAAAAAAAAAGGACTGAAAAGTGGTGTAGTTGCGTTGTAAATTTTGTTTAAATTTGTGTTTATATCGGCCGAAAGGTAGCGCTGATGCTGATATGCTGTCATTTTCTTTGTTTATGAAAAAGTTTATCTTAAAATATAACGGTCATAACTGCATCATTTTTTAAATTCTGTGAATATTACACGAAATGTTGTTTGTTATCGGTCGGAAGGTAACGTTTTTTGTTGTAAATGTCTCTGAATTTTCCTTGCCTATGAAATACTACACATAGAAATCTATTGTTTATAAGTGCACCATTTTTTCCTACTGGTGTTTAAGTTTTTGTGTGTATAGGCCGATAGGTGGCGCTAATACGCTGTATTTTTCTTTGATTCTGAAAAAACTATGTGACACACTCCCGGTTATCCAATTTTCACCAAAAGTTCGAAAAATCATATGTACACCAGACCTGCCTCAATTCTGAAGTTTCGTAGTTCTATCTCTCTCTCTTTTTTTTTTTTTTTTTTGAGATATGATAGTCAGAAGATTTTCCATGTACACAGAAAGATACATACAAATTTTGTCGGCGGCTGTTTTGTCGGGGCTGTTTTGCCGGGGGCTATTTTGTCGGAGCTATTTTGTCGGGGCTGTTTTGTCGGGGGCTGTTTTGTCGGGGGCTGTTTTGTCGGGGCTGTTTTGTCGGGGGGCTATTTTGTCTGGGGCTATTTTGTCGGGGGCAATTTTGTCGGGGGCTATTTTGTCGGGGCTGTTTTGTCGGAGCTATTTTGTCTTGGGGCTGTTTTGTCTGGGGCTATTTTGTCTGGAGCTATTTTGTCGGGGCTGTTTTGTCGGGGCTGTTTTGTCGGAGCTGTTTTGTCGGGACTCTTTTGTCCTTTGGGCTCATTTGTCGGAGCTATTTTGTCGGGGCTTTTTTGTCGGGGCCGTTTTGTCTTGGGCTTATTTGACGGGTCACGAATATTTTCGTATAATTAATTATAATTAGGCTATTACATATTAGAACTGTAATATTGAAACAATGTTTCAAGGTGGGCCGGTATGTTGCCGCTCACCTTAGTTTGGCTATATGCGCAACCTTGGCGCGCATCTCTTGTTCACTTGCATTCCCGCCTTAGCGGAGTAGTTGTATTGTTTTTCGTTGTAAGAGTAACATCTCTCTTGTTTATCTTGTTCGGTGATATGGTTCACCTTTTTTATAGTTTGCGTTGACTATGGTGTCAACATATTTGAATACGTTAATAATACGTCCTCTAATAACTGTAAATATGTACATACTATATGTATAATAGTTTAATTAAATGTTTGTGAAGTAATAGCTTCAGAATAGTAATTATTAAAATGATATACAGTCCACTCATAAAGTATCGTCAACAGATACAATGGCAAACTTTCAGCTTTATATATTTTAACTAAAAGCAAAAATATTTGCACGTTCACTTAAGGTGTAATACAATAAACGGCCACAAAATAAAATCCCTGTCTGAAAGAAATAGTACGACTTGTCGTACTAACAAATACTATATCCTAATATTTAACGTTGTTTAACTTCATAATTGAATATGAGACAGTTGTTTCTGTACTTCACTTTTCCACTGGAACTGGAAAGCATTATGACACTTTGACACTGGTCCCACATTAGCTATGTTTTCGAAAGGTTAAATAATATTTCTTAAAATTTAATTGAAGAGGAACAAGAAAGAAAAATCATGCAGTACGCATTGATTAGTAACACTTTCCAAATGTACGTAATTGTTGTATGGAATAACTTTTAATATGCTTTGCCTATGTTATCACACAACAGACAGAAGGACTGAAAAACATTGATTTAAAATTACTCTTAGGCATTTTGGAAAGTGTTAAAAAGGCTTAACGCAAAAGAAAATGCAGCCGTTAGGTTATAATTACAGCTTTTAATCTCTCTGAATATTTTACTGTAGCCCTGTAAATCTGAAAGTTAATCATATCATATTCTATACAAAACAATATTTTAGAATATTAATAATACATGTCAATGTTTTTATGATTTTTATAGTAGATAGTTTTTTAAATATAACTTTTAAAAAATTCTGTCCTAAAACGTAATACATTGGTCTTTTTTTTTTATTGTTGTTGTTGTTGTCACTGTAAATATACTAGTTGTACAGGACCTATTAATGACATTTTAAATAGGGAAGATTCAATTGGGAACTTGAGTGTATCATTTTTTAAAAATTCTCAAAATATTCACGGATGATAGGAGAAGGAGACAAACAGATAGAAAGGTAGACAATCGAACAGACAGATGCACAAATTGAAATCATATTCCCATTAAAATTATAAGAAAGTGTTAAAACGCTCATGTAAACAAAAGGGCAATTCCAGCAAATTTTTATTAATAGCTCTTAATGTAACTGATTATTTTTGTGTGGCCCTGTAAATCTAATGCTAACCATACTATATTACATAGAAGGCACTCTTTTGTACATACGAATAATATATTTCAATTGCATTAAGCTTTGTGGAAAATAAAATTATTAAAATTTCGTTTAAAAAATAACTCTCATACAACACAATGCTTTTGAGTACTTTCAAGTGCCCCTGTACACAAACCAGTAAGAAATGTACTCTATTTTACATAGGAAACATCCGATAAGGAATTGAATAACATATTAACATTTCATCAAAGTTTCTATACATTAAAGGTATTAAAATATGGTTTATAGAAACTCCTCTCATAGAACACAATGCTTTCAAATACTTTGGGTGTCCCTATACACAAACCAGAAGAGGTATTCGCTCCATTTTCAATAGGGAACATCCGACAGTGAACTTCAATAAAATATATCGGTTTAAAGAAATTCCATAAATATATACGGGAATTAGAGCGCAGAAAAACAGACAGAGAGACAGACAGACGGACAGAAGAACAGTCAGACAGATACACAAATTGAAATTATATTCATACTAAAAATATAAGAAAGTGTCAAAAACGCTAGTAGGTAGAAAAGGCCGGTTCTAGGTGAGGAGGGTGAGGGACCGGCAAGCCGTGCGGGTGTCGCACCACCCCCTGAGGGTGTAGATGAGTTGGCATCGTCCTTGAGACATCCTCTGACTTAATTGTAAAACGTGATGAGGGTATTAATTAATGTTGTTAATGAGGAAATTTTAATGAACGGCGTGAAAGAGGATGATGGTTTTGAAAAGAGAATTTTTGTGGTGTTGTGTGAAGGTTATTGTTTATGAGTAATGAATTATAAAAATTTAAAAAAATTAAAAATTTAAAAAATTTAAAAATTGAGAAATAAATAAGAAATAAATAAAAAAAATATGAATTTAAGAATGAAGGATGTTGATGTAAATATATTATGAAAGAAATAGAGAGGATCGACCGGGATTCGAACCCGGCACCTTGCTGTAAAAAATATTTCCATAAGAGCGTTAAACCACTGACCCATAGAAATATGACCTGATGGTTCTATTTTAGATATAAATACGGGTTTTTGGATTGAATATCATTTAGTGTTCGCCATGTTACCGTCGCAAGAGGAAGGGATTTTCATGTTCTGCATTTATTTTGTTATGTGCGTCGTCTTTTCAATTCTTTATATTTTTTCTGAAGGTGGAAAGTTTAACGTTGATTTTATTTTAAATTTAAACGATACGGGAAATTTTCAATCTAATGTCTTCTCACGTGTGTTATCATGGAGGAAACTTATCGGGATCCGAAAGCGGTTGCAAGTTTTGGAGGTGTAGATGCCTTAGACCGTGCTGTCCGCGGCAAGTTATCAAAGAAAAAAATTCGAGAATGGTTGCAAGGAATAGACGCATATTCACTTCACAAACCGATTTGAAAAAAATTCCCCACGAACCGTGTCGTAGTATCCAGAATTGATCAGCAGTGGCAAGCAGATTTAGCTGATCTGTCGTCTCTTCAAAAGTTTAACGATGGATTTCGTTACATTTTAACTTGTATAGACATCCTCTCAAAACGAGCGTGGGCGGTTCCTCTGAAATCTAAAAAAGGTGAAGAGATTATGAAAGCTTTTAAAAAAATTTTCTCTGAACGAAAACCCAACTGTTTGAATACGGATGCAGGAACCGAATTTTTGAATAACAAGTTTCAAAAATTTCTCAAAGAGGAAGTTGTGAAATTTTTTAGAACTTTTAACAACACGAAAGCGTCCGTAGTAGAACAATTTAACCGTATTTTAAAAACTAAAATGTGGAAATATTTTACCAGTCGTCGTACTTACCGCTACGTAGATGTCTTAGATCAATTACTTTATAGTTTTAACCATACTTATCATTCGAGTATTAAAAGAGCACCCGCCGAAGTAACGCCGGAAAATGAAAGCGACGTGTGGTTTACTCTGTATGGGGATATGGGGAACGAAAAGAGAAAGTCTTGTGTGTTTAAACCGGGGGACACTGTTCGAGTATCGAAACAAAAATTAACTTTTGAAAAAGGATACGAAACTAATTGGACGGAAGAACTATTCGTCGTGACTGAGTGCGTACCACGGGAACCGCTCGTCTACCGGATCAAGGATTTGATGAACGAACCTATTTTAGGGACATTTTACGCGCAAGAACTTCAGAAAGTTCAGCCTAAAGAGAACTTTGCTATCGAAAATTTTTTTAAAAAGCGCATAAGAAAAGGTCAATTAGAGTATAAAGTGAAATATAAAGGTTATCCCTCTAAATTCGACCAATGGATACCGGCTACTAATTTATTTCATTTATAAATTGAGAAGTCATTCCTTTTGAGAATCATTCGTCAACATGTCTTTCTACGTGACGCTACCTTCAGACAGTTCTTTAAATTACTATCCTGAAAATAAAATTTCGCATTTTATTACGAGATTGCCTACGCCCATCGAGTTGAAAGGTGAGTGGGAAGTAGGTCTCGTATAATTTTTTTACCCGCATACCTGGTATAACATTAACTTGAATAATAACTTAATCGGTTTCAGCGTGGATAATCAACCTCTGAGCGGCAGACGTATTCCTCCCGGTTATTGCGAAACAGTCAATTATATTTTAAAAACACTTACTATTAAAGACATTGAAAATAAAATTTCTTTCTCTTTTAACCCTAATACGAAAAAAGTACGTTTTAATTTGAAAGAAAAAACGAAAGTGATTTTGGAAGACGGTTTATTTCAAGTTCTGGGGTTCGATCCCTGCGAATTGAAAGGACCTACTAAAAAAGAAGAATACTCATATTATAGTCCCTATGTTGCGGACCCGTGCGCTCATTACAGGGTGCTGATGATTTATTCGGATATTGTAGAGCCTCAAATTGTTGGTGACGTGTTGGCACCTGTTTTACGCATTGTGAATGTTACCGGAAAAGACGGAGAGAGGATTTGCACCTCATTTGATCGACCGCACTATTTATCCGTTAGTCGAAAATCATTCGACTCTTTGGAAATCGTTATAAGGAACCACCTTGGTGAACTCACGCCATTTGAACGCGGGAGGTCATACGTGAAACTTCATTTTCGTCAAAAGTATCTCTCATACTGTTTGTTCCTTACAACTGTTGCGCGAAATCTTTTGAAGATTATTACATCCACCAGTCGGGTAGTGGTTTGAACTACTACCAAGGCGCTGCTTTCCAAAAAGGATATGGATTAGGTGGATTGTTTCGATCTCTTTTTCGAGCAGCTGTACCCTTTTTAAATCGGGTGCAAAAGCTGTCGGCAAACAATTGTTTCATACGGGTGTGGATGTGCTGAATGACCTGTCACGTGGTGAAGATATAAAAAATGCTGCCAAACGTCGGTTGAAAGAAGCTGGAAAAAATTTAACTGACAAAGCTGCTATAAAAATGAAAACAATGATTGGTTCAGGACAACGCTATAAAAAGAGAAAGCGATCGAGCAAAACCATCATTCGTCCCAAAGTGAAGAGAGCGAAGACACACGATATTTTTGCTTAATCATGTCGGGTCTCATTCATAAAGATTCCCCTGCCTGTGTCAAATCTGAACTGGACTTATTTTTGATTCCACCTACACAGATGGCTATTGAAAAAGGACATTTCGTCGAATTTCATCCTCTAGCGAATATTCGCGATGGGGGACCTGTGGAATTTAACACGGGTAATGGTAAAGAATACATAGATTTATCCTCCTCGCACATGTACCTAAAAGTTAAAATTGTGAATGCTGACGGAACTGCTCTGACTGATAAAGAACCTGTTGCACCTGTTAATTTATTGTTTCATGCATTGTTTTCCCAAATCGACGTGAGTCTGAACGAAAGATTAATATCCTCTTCGAGTAACACTTATCCATACCGTGCCTACATTGAAACTCTATTGAATTACGGTGAAGATGCTAAAAAAAGTTTACTAACCTGTGAATGTTTTTACGAAGATGAGAATTTAACTGTATCTGATCCCACACAAGCTACTCTCCAAAACCCTGGATTGTTAAAAAGACATGAATTCACTAAGACGAGTAAAATTTTAGATATGATCGGTCCTTTACATTGTGACATTTTTCAACAGAATCGACTTTTACTGAATATGGTGAATTTGAAAATTAAAATGATTCGAAGCACTCCCCAGTTTTGTTTAATGGCAAAGCAAGTGGCTGGGCAGGAAAAGAAATATAACGTCGTGTTAGAACATGCCTCGCAGTTTATTAGCAAAGTGAAAGTGAACCCCGGAGTTTTATTAGGACATGCTAAAGCTTTGGAAAAAAAATTCTGCAAAATACCCCATCGATCGAGTTTTATGCAAGACTTATACAATACCTGCTGGAAGTATGTCTTTTATGCAAGATAATGTACTTTTGGGTGCTATGCCAAAACGTGTCATAATTGGATTGTTGGATAATACCGCTGTGAGTGGTAAATATGACTTAAACCTTTTTTACTTTCATCACTACAATGTTAACTTTTTTAAGTGTGTATATGGATGGTCAACCTGTTCCTAGCAAACCTTTGTAATTGAATTTCCAAGATGAAAACTAGATAAGAGCTTATCATCGATTATTCTCTGGTTTTAATCGTGATGCTGGAAATTATATTTCCCGAGAAGATTTCGTGAATGGTCATACTTTGTATGCTTTCGATCTAAATCCTGATTTGTGTGACGGTCCCCATCTCAACTTACAACAGCAAGGAAATTTTAGAATTGAGATAAAATTTGCCACGGCGTTACAATCCACCATCTCTGTGTTTGTGTATGCAGAATTTGAAAACATTTTTGAAATCACCAAGTCCCGACACGTTTTATGCGACTTTGCCAATTAATGAAAATGGATTCTCTTCGAATCAAGAATATTTTATCCAGCGATACAATTACGAAAAAATATTTTTTAGATGTTTTCCCAAGTGATCATCTACCCGAGGTGGTCGTGCGTTATCATGCTTGTCTCGTATGTAACACAGATGACTCGTCTGAACCCGGAACCCACTGGTTAGCCTTTTTCATGCAATCTGATGATGAAGTGGAATTCTTTGATTCGTATGGAAACGACCCCATTTATTTTAAAGGACCTATCATGAACTTTGCATCCCGATTTTCACACGTGAACTATAATCCTCTGATGCTTCAGAGTGCTATAACTGCCGTTTGTGGCCAATTTTGTGTTTATTATTTATATTGTAGATGTAGGGGGAAAACCCTGAAAGATTTTTTGTCTATGTTTGCAACCAAGAATATCTGTAACGACCATCGAGTCTATAATTTTGTTGCCAAAAGATTTCGGGTGTATGCTAATTTTTATCAATAAATACTTATTTAAACTGTATACATTTTGTGTCTGTGTTCATTTATCATGGAGTTTCCACGTCTACAACATCCTTGTACTATGATTCTTGCCGGTCCTACAGGATGTGGCAAGTCTTTTTTTTTATGAGAGATTTGTTAAATTTTAAAGAACAAATGTTTCATCCTATCATCGACAAAGTGGTTTGGTTTTACGGTATTTATCAAACTTTATACGATGAAATACCTGATGTTACTTTTGTAGAAGGTTTCCCATCGAATTATAAAGATTATTTGAATGGTAATACTTTGTTTGTGATAGATGATTTAATAGCCAAATGCAGTAACGATAAACGTTTGACTTCGTTATTCACGAAAGGTAGTCACCATTTAAATCTAAGTGTTGTTTTTTTAACTCAAATTTTTTTTCAAAAAGGAAGTGAAATTAGAACAGTGTCTTTAAATGCTCAGTACATTTTCCTGTTTAAAAATCGTCGTGACATGAGTCAAATTATGCATTTGGGTAGGCACTTGTATCCTAAAAAATCAAAATTTTTTCAAGAAGTGTACGAAGATGCTACAAAGAAACCCTTTACATACTTGTTTATCGATTTGAAAAATGAAACGGATGAAGATATGAGATTGCGAACTCAAATTCTACCTAATCAAATTCACTTTTTATACAAGTATAAATAAAGTGTAAGTGTGTGTGAACAGTCAGTTGCTAACATGACTTTGTCAAGACAACAGCTTCGTGATTTGGAATTGATTCGCACTTGCCCAAAAACATTACGTAAGCATTTTCTTAAAAAATTACCTAACCATACTGTTAAAGCTATCTGTGAGTGTACGTTGAATGTTTTAAAAGGAAACGCCCCTCTCTCTACTTGTCAGAAACGATCGTTAGCAAAATATAAATCGACTCTTAGAAAACTTGGAACGAAAAAAGGTTCCTTATTCGGTAAAAAGAAACTGATTTTTCAACAAGGTGGGTTTTTAAAAGTTTTAATTTCCGCTGCCATATCAGCCATCAGCACACTCTTCCATGGAATTCGCAAAAAATTTGCTTTGGTGCATGAAGAGGCGTTGAACAAACACAGACCTTCTCAAAAGCAATTAACTGAATTGGATAAAGCTTTGCTAAAAATTTTAAACAGTTCCTTACCCGATTATGAAAATGTGCAACGCTATTATGAATTATTGCAAAGAAAAATGAATTTACAAGAAAACAATCTACCGTGGATTCAACGTTCTGATGAAGAAGTTGAACACCAACCAAAACAAGATTCTCAAAAACAAGATTCTGTGAAACAAGAACCCTCATTAGTACAAGACACTGTGAAACCTGAGCAAATCAAACAAGAAATTGACTCTGACCAACTTGCATTAACTTTGGTACCTGCAAGAATGAAAAAACAAGCTTCGAAATTACTTGGATTTTTAAAGACAAGTCATCACAATCTGGAATGGAATGAAACAGGCGAAGTGATTTTTAAAAATAAAAAAATACAGAACTCTAATATCGCAGACATTTTTCATTTAATTTTTTCTACAAACAAGAAAGTCCCTATTAATGCACAGGACGAATTGTTACAAGTCCTGAAAGAAATGCATGTACCACAAAGTTTTATAAAAAACAAAAATTTGTTATCACGTCCTATGCCGATACCTAATGTTCATAAACAATCTCGTGTAAACCCATTTTGGATTAATATTTAATAAAAATCATTTTTGTTCTATTTTCTGTCTCCTTATTCTTTCATTAAAATATGTAGACACTTACAGTACTGTGCAAATTAATTGGGACAAACATATTTTTTAAGAAAATTGTTTATTTTTCGGAGACTTTCTGCCTCAAACCAGTTTCAACTGCATTTTCTTACAACGCGCGACTGCCCTTGACTAATCTAAACCGGTTTGACTACGTGATCATGACATGTCGAAAAATGTTCCCTTCAGTTGCACTTCAGTTGCTGTAAGAAGTGGTCGATTGTGTGCATTGTCTGCTTCTGACCTGTATTTAAAAAATGGATATTACTACCAGGAAAAGGACTAGAATTGTTACCCTTAGTCAGCATACTTCTATGACTGTGAGGGATATTCCTGCAGCAGTTGGAGTTGGAAAATCCAGTGTTTCTAGGATTATAAATCAGTAAAAGAATTTTGGTACAGTGTCTCCAAAACGGAAGGGTAAATGTGGATGCAAACGCAAGACCACACCTCGAACAGACAAATTTCTTGTACGAAATAGTAAAATGCATCCTCGCAAAACAAGTTCAGATCTTCAGAGAGAATTATCAGCTACTGGTGTGATCGTGGATTCATCGACAATTCGACGAAGGCTTATTGAATCTGAGCGATTTGCAAGAACACCAATCAAAAAACAGTTATTAACACCTGCAATGAAGAGAAAATGCTTGGACTGGGCCAGGAAATATGAGTCGTGGACTGCTCAAGACTGGAAGAAGGTTGTATTCAGTGACAAAACGCATTTTATTGTGCAAGGGTTTCGACCAAGATTTGTCAGGTGAAGTGATGGAGAACCCATCAAGGAACAACATCTTATTCAAACAGTTAAGCACCCTCAGAAACAGATGTTTTGGAGGTATTTTACTTCTGGAGGACCTAGCAGCTTAGTATAAGTTTAAAAGATGATGAAATTAAAAAAATACATTTCTATAATAAAAAGAAAAATTGTGCCTATGATGCAAGCGTTCACTGGTGGTGTTGGAATCTTTTAACAAGATCTTGCTCCATGCCATACTTCTAAGATAACAAAGAATTTTTTTTAAGAACAGAAATTACTGGTTTTGGATTGGCCTGGTAATTCTCCTGATGTAAATCCCATCGAAAATTTGTGGAGCATTGTAAAGAGACGTATGAGTAAAATGGACTGCTAGACAAAGAAAACAATGATTGAGAATGTTATAAAAGTTTGGTTTGGGGATGACGAGATAAAAAATTTATGTTCTAATTTAGTGGAATCCATGTCAAACCGTGTAGTGGATCTCATTCAAGCTAGAGGAGGACATATTTCGTATTAAATTGCTATACCGTGCATATAAGTCGACCTATACCAATTAAACAACATTTGTGTAAATTTTTGAGCTTGTCCCAATTAATTTGCACAGTACTGTACAAGTTTGGACATGACTTGGGGGGATGCCAGGCGGGGTGACGACATTCCCCAACCTGCTTTAGGCAATGTGGCAACTATTTCCTTCCCGCGGTTGACGTCACAGGTTGCTCATTATTTGTTTCTTATCGATTGTGAGCGTGGGTTTGACGTCACGAGTTGGGGTGATATAATCCATTCTGCTTCCTGTTCCTGCTTTTACAAGTTGTATTTTTTTCCCTCGTGCTAAACTTTGTTTCAAAATGAGTATCCACTTTTATGAAAATGGTCTTAATGTAAGTTATTATCCTAACTTTATCGAGAAGGGAAAAGCTGATGTCTTTTTTGAGGAGTTGAATACACTGCCGTTTTACACTCCCACCTTCAACATTTGGGGAAAAGATGTTATGCTGAAACGACAAGTGCTAGCGTTTGGTGATGAAGGTTTGATCTACGCATTCAGCGGTACTCAAATTGCTGCTTAACCGTGGACTCCGATCATGATGGAATTGAGAAACATCGTTGAAAAACACGTTGGATGTGCCTACAACTACGTTTTGCTAAATTTGCATGCTAATGGAAATAGCTACATTTCCCAACATAAAGACAACGAATTCAGTCTGGATGATACTTTCCCAATAGCCGTGCTAAGTTTTGGTGCACAAAGGAAAATTGAATTTAAAAAACCAAACACTCCTTCTACAGTTATTAATTTAGTTCACGGTTCTTTATACACTATGGGCAAACCTACAAACGAACTTTTCACTCACGGAATATCTGCAGACCCGTCGAAAAAGAATGCAAGAATAAGTCTAACTTTTCGCCATATTATCTGTGTTTCTTGACCTTTGAAAAAGCCTCGATTGGATTTTGAACAATCCTCTCCTGATAATGGTGGACAGTCTACTAGTGAAAAAAACGAACAATTCTCTCATAACGATAAACTGTTACCTTCAAAATGTAATGACGAACTATCTTGTGTTAAAAATGAACTCTCTAACAGCAATGAACTGTCTTGTGAAATTCCAAATAATGACTGGTTGGATAAATTTTTTCAACAGAGGCAAAAATCAAATCCCATTCTAGGAGAATGGGATTTAAATTGGTGTACATTCTTGCAAATCATTTTGGAAAATGAGAAAAATCTGAGAGTACACATTCGTAATTTTACAGAAAATAGTGTTGGTAATCGATTTCCTACAAAAACTGGAATTATTCTCTCACCGATGACGTGGTTGGATTTTCAGAGAAATTTATCATCATTTCAATTTAATTCTGTGAAAAATAATTTTTTGTCAAACAATCAATTGTTAACGGCATTTTTAAACGATGAGATGTGTTTAATTCAACAAATGTTTTACACAAAGAATGCAGGTTGTTATCTCAAGCGAAATGGCATAAAATTAAACAAAGACCAAATCAATAGATTGGTCGAATTGAAAAGTGTAATCACATATTCTTTGATGGAAAGCATCCTCACTCGACAAATCCCGACTTTGATTTTAAACAAGGTAGTCGAATGTGAAAATCATATGAATTTCGATGAAGCAAAAAATCATTATTTGACATCTATCTGTATCGAGGTTCAAACAAATATTAACTCATTTTTCGAATGTAATGCATGCGAGTTGAATATCGATTGTCAATCAGATCATGAATGTATTATGTTAAATAATTATGACAAATTTATCAGATCCCAAGAAACTGTTTTGTTACATTTGAACATTTTTAAAATTGTTCAAAACATTATTTCAAAACAATGTTTGTGTAATTACAATGATAATTTCTTTAACACACTTACAATGCAATTTTTTGACACTTACTTTGTAAAATATTTGAGATTTAATAAATGAGATTTATTCATTCATTCAAAATTCGTTTGATTATTGGAGATTTATTTTATCAATGTTAGTATTTTATTCTGCTATTTTTTGTTATAGTTCCAGTTCCTATAATTTAAAAATAAGAAACTCCAGTTTCTGTTTATTAGATAAGTGAATTAACTATTCTTTTTGAATACTTTATATAATTAATATTTTTTCATTAATTTCAGTACAGAATATGACATTGTCATATTGACAAAAATAAATTAATTTAAACAACGGCGTTATCCAAGTTAGATATGATTATTCTAATGTTTAAATATCAAATTTTTATTTATTTCGAAATCAGTTATTAACAGCATTAGTATGGGTATTTAAAAATAATTTTTAATACGGTGAAAGTTGATGCTTTTTTTCCCCCTTACAATGCACTAAATTGTTGTTCTTTCTATGAATTTTATTTTTCTATACTGAGTTATAGTTATTTAAATCTTTTTGTATTTTGTAGTATTTGATGTAATTTAATTTAAAATAAGTAATTTAAATCTTCAATAAAAAGAAAATCTCGTAATTTTTTTTTTAAGAAATTGTATTTTAGAAAATTTTAATTAAGAATTATATTTATTAGGGGATACAAGGCACTACAGAAATTTAATATCATGTGTGAAGTTCTATTAATTAGCAATTTTCTGCTGATAGCCATTTTGCAATTCATTTGTATGTAAGTGGGGAATATAAACATTTTAATGGATTAAAAAGTAATAAGAAATAATAAAATTCTGAATTTATTAATTAGTTAAAATAATAATAATAATAATAAATTGGGGTGTTTTTAAATGTTCTGAAGATTACTCACAAAAGTCACGTCACGAGTCAATGGGAAATTCTATAACTTGTGGTAAAAGAAAACTGCGCTATATTAATTATACTGTGTTGCGATGTGTAAATTTTGAACTGTGGAAAATAATGAATAATTTTATAATAAATAGTATAAACATTATATCTTTATCAGAAGTCTGATTTTTTCAAAGGCCTTATTTTAGTAAAAAAAATAAATGTCTGTGATTAAGATAATAATTTCGAGAAAAAATTTAATTTGGTTAAACTAAAATAATTTTTTTATGGTACATTCTTGATTTTTGCGTTTGTATTCATTATAAGAAAGTACTTGTAAAAAAATTTAACTTCTGGCTTTCAATGGATTTACACGTTTTGAGGAGTCTAGAGAACGTTTTGACCACCTTTGGTAACACTGCATTAAATCGATATATCCTTATATCGGTATTTTATATGAACGATATATCGATTTAAGAAACGTTAACATCGCTCAGCACTAATCATGAGAAAAATCTTCATAATCACATGCTACAGCCAAAACGTATTTAAAGCATTACTTTTTACAAGGTGATCCAAAACATCTTGTTTTTTTTTGTGTAATTTTTTACTGGTCCCCTTTCCCTCTTCATGATATAACTTTTGCTGAAATGTATGAAGTATAACATCTTCTTTACATTACCAAAGTTTTAAGATGATTTCTAACGAACTCCTCTAAGATATATGACAAAACGTCTAAATTCGAAAGTGTCCAAATAATTTTAATAGATAGTGTATAATATATGGGTATTTTTCTGATATCATTATAATATTTTCATTTAATTTATAAATTTATATATATATATATATATATATATTATTTAAATGTTACGATATTCTTCTATTATTAGAAATAATTTACAAATAATGAGTAGAGAGTTTATTTTTGTACTGTTATTTTGAATGAAAATTTATGTATTATATTTTCCATTTCATTTGATTCGTATTTACACTAGTTGAATAATGGACATAGAAGACAGAAAACATCCGGAAAATTACGTTAGCTGAGTATGAAACTCAGCTGACGTAATTTTCCGGATGTTTTCTCCAGTAATTAGAAAAATCGTAAATGCCTGGAAAGAAACGTCAATTTGTTTGTATAAAAGAGAAAATGCATTTCAAAGATTTTTTTTTTTTTTTTTTTTTTTTTTTTTTTTTTAAATTCCCCATCATACTATAGGTATGGGGAACTTAAGTAATCGTGAAATTTTTCGACCTCGGATTTTTGAATTTTTTGCACGTTTTCAGGTGTGATGATTCCGAAAATGACAAAATGTGTATGGTGTCTGTCTGTAGAGTGTCTGTTAATTTGTTAGTCCGTTAGTGTGTTAGTATGTCAGACTGTGTACACGATATCTCAAGAACAAATGATCACAGAGAGGTCGGACTAGTTTTAAAGTATTAGTTATGATACTGATAAGAACCTTATTAAATTACAACATTCTAATTAGAAAACTCCAGACGTTATTCGAAATTTACGATTTTCTTAACATGGTAGAGTAGGGCAAAATTTCCCTTAAACGTGCATGAAAAGAAATATTTTTATCGTAAAGATGTAAAAACAGCTTTTAAATATAAGTTTTGATGCCGGGATGAACACCAGGAACTATAAACACGCTAATTTGAAAATTTCGCAAGTTATTGGAAATTTACGAATTTCCTAACATGGCAGAATAGAGCAAAATGTCACATAAACGTCAATTTTGAGGGATATTTTCATCGTAAAGATGTCAGACTACTTTTGAAATATTATTTAAGATACTGGCATGAATATCATTGACTATGAATTTCCCGATATAAAAATTTCGTAAGTTATTTTAAATTTACGAATTTCTTAACATGGCAGAATAGGGCAAAATTTCACATAAACGTCTATCTTGAGGGATATTTTCATCGTAAAGATGTTAGACCATTTTTTAAATATTATTTAGGACACTAGCATGAATATCATAGACTATCAAAGTAAGTTATTTGGAATTTACGATTTACTTAAAATGGCAGAATAGGGCAAAATTGAGCATAAACGTCCATTTTGAGGATCATAAATATATCAGACAACTTCAAAATAATATTTATGATACTTATGATACTTGTATGAACATGATTGACTACAAATATTCTAATAGGAAAATTTCGTAAGTTATTCGTAATTTAAGATTCTATCAACAGAAAAATTTAAAATTTTCCATACAAATATGCATTTTTAGGATTGTTGCATTGAAAATAATAGCATGAACACTAAACTATGAAATTGACCCCAATAAAATAAATTAAAAATTAGAATAAGATAAATATATTGAACTGAACGGTGGGTAGCCTATTAGGCGGGGATTTCGTTCTCTCACTGTATCAAGAGTTTGGTCAAATTCATTTCTCTTAACATGATAATCACGTTAACAGAATGTCCTGTACTAGAAATTTATGAGAACATATATATATGATAGAGAATTGAGCAGAGTCCACCTATGCCAACTAGTTTTTATTTTTTTAATATGTCAAAGGAAAGCTACGCCAAGTATTTTAATTTTTCTAAAATTTAAATTAAATGATATACCGTTCGATATTCAGATTTATTTAATGCATCTTTTCTAAGATGAATCTAAATGTAAGTACAATGTGCAAGTTCTAGGTATTTCAAATCTAGGCACATTTCTTATAATGAATATCTGTATATTTTCTTATGTACACTTTTAAGAAAAATGTAAGAGTGTACATACAAGTTTTAAGGAAGAGTGTAAGTACTCTTTAAAAGAGAGCGAAATGTTTATTTACCCTCATTTCAAAGATTACCATGTCGCTTTCTTTTCAAACTAATCCGATACGCCCTTGAATGATGAACAGAATAAATACGACGGGTGTGGTGAATCATACGGTCTAAATAAAGGGCCTCAATTTATGGTTTAGTGGACAGTTTGGTGAAGCGTAGAGATGAAATAAGAGAAAGTGGTGAAAATAGTAAAGAAGGAATTGAAAGGAAATGAATGGTTGTGGTTACGTGACTCAAGGACGATTGACTACACTTGGGTCCTAGGCCTGTAGGTGGAATGCTCCCCCTGAGAGTCTTTCAAAGAAGTCCTAGCCCGCGAGTTTGAAGAAAACCTCGTAAAAATTCGAACAGCTAGACCTGGGATCGAAAACGGCACTTCGATTAATCAGCTTTGAGCGCAGAGCCGCTCGGCTACTAGTGTGGCGGTTTGAAAGGAAAAATCGAATTATTTTAGAAACGAGAGAAATGCATCGCAAAGACGGTTATCAATCATCCCTTACACAGTCGCGGCATTTTTCATGTAATCTCTACATTTCTCTGAACAAGAAGAATTAGAAATATTTAGAATTTCAAAGATTTCTCCGATCCTAATAAATGTATAAAAATATAAAGTGTTAGAAAGAGGTTCATATAAATTAAAAATTGAAATGTAGGTAATGTGATAGTCTTTTAAAGCGAATCAGTAAAATCTCACGGTTCAGTAAAATTTCCCAGATGAGAAAATGATTTTTTAAGCTAACGCTTGTCGATAAAGCAGCCACACAATACTTTTTCTTCGGACTTTATTTACAAATATTGATATTTCAATTTTTTTTTTTTTTCCCCTTAATCAAAATAGATTATAATTTATGTTACTCAAGGATAGTGTAATTACTTTCTCTTACCCATAAAGTAGAGAAAGTATTGTTTTAGGGTCAAATTTTCGAACATGATTTTTTGTTATATTTACACGTTTTGAGGTCCCCTAAATCCGAAAATAATGTTTTTAGCGAATGGTCTGTGTGTGTGTCTGTGCGTGTGCCTGTTATCAGCATATCTCAAGAACAAATAGTAGCAGAAAGTCCAAACTTGGAATTCTAAATGTGTATGATATATGGACGCTACACTAAGCTTTTCGTTGAGATGAAGCAAATGGTTCGTGTACAGGGACACCCAAGAGAATTCAAATTCACTGCGTCTATGGGGGAAAATGCAGCAAGTAGAGTTTAACAACTATAGCCTGCACTAAATCAAATGAAATGAATATATATTTTTTATATGTGTAAAAACATGTATCATGTAGAATATGGTAGGGAAATCATCCACTGTTCATTTACAGGGCTACACAAATGAACTAGATTATAGTGCGACAATAGCTGAAAATTAATACAAGTTTATTTCAGGTTATGCCGTGTATTATTACTATAGGATTATATTTAGGTGCACCATGTGGTCTGTACATAATCTTCAAATGATATGCAGGGCTGCAAATGTTTAAGCGATAACCTTCTTTTAGTTCCCCATCATACTGTAGGTATGGGGAACTTAGGTAATCGTGAAAAATTTCGACCTCGGTATTTTGACTTTTTTATACGTTTTCAGGTGTGAGGAATCCGAAAATGACAAAATTTGTATGGTGTCTGTCTGTATGGAGTCTGTTAGTGTGTTAGTCCGTTAGTTTTTTAGTCTGTTTACAGTTTACACGATATCTCACGAACAAATGATCGCAGAGAGGTCAGATCAGTTTTAAAATATTACTTTCGACACTGGCAAGAACCCTATTCATTTGCAACATTCGAATTAAAAAACTTCGTAAGTTATTAGAAATTTACGACTTTCTTAACATGGGAGAATAGGACAAAAATTAACTTAAACGTGCATTAAATGGAAACGTTTTACTGTAAAAATGTCAGACCAGTTTTAAAATATCAGTTTTGATGCCGGAATGAACATTAGTAACTATAAATATGCTACTTTGAAAATTTCGCAAGTTATTGGAAATTTACGAATTTCTTAACATGGCAGTATAGGGCAAAATTTCACATAAATGTCAATTTTGAGAGATATTTTCATCGTAAAGATGTCAGACTACTTTTGAAATATTATTTAGAACACTGGCATGAATATTAATGACTATGAATTTTCCAATATAAAAATTTCATAAGTTATTGGAAACTTGCGAATTTCTTAACATGACAGAGCATATTTCATTTTATGCTCAAAATAAATAAATAAATAAATAGACATATCATTTGTGTTAAGCTGTTCCAAGCAGATTTTTTTTACTGTTAGTGGAAGTGCTGTACTATAATATTTTACCATTTCCAGGAAAGCTGGTCAGGAATTGAAATGAATTCCTCATAGACATATGATATGGTAAATAATGTATGTTTTTAAGCTAAATATTCATCGCTGGTTTTTTGCATGTTTATACGTTTTGAGGCTTTCTGATTACCGAAGTCAAGTTTTTTAATGTTTGATTTCTGTCTGCGTGTCTTAGAATAACTTAAAAACGAATAATTTAAGAGATCCAAAAGTTGTATTTTCAAGTCAATATAAGTTTGTTGCTGGAAAAATTTGACCAAGACTGATAAGTTTCAAGGAATGTTGCATGTGAAAGTTTTCTGTATAGTTTTAAGGGAGCTTTTAATTTTAATAACAGATTTAAATTCTATATAAATATAGGTGCATTAATGAAATGGGGGGTTGATGGAGGCGGTAGCCCCCCTCACACAGAACTAATTATCAAATAAAATTCTTCGGAAGCCTAATTTGAATTGTTTAGCATTGGTTTACATAACAGTACTCATTATCTTACCTCTTAATCTCCAACCTGTATTAAATTTCAGGGTAAGAGAAAGTCGTGCGAGTGGCACACCAGCACCAGATTATTTTTTATTATTTAAAAATCAACCAATCAATTCAGTAGTTCCAGATATTATTCAAACATATTCAAACATCTATATCATCTATATTCAAACAAACCCATTTTAATCTTTATAATAATAATTAATATAGATATAATGATCGTTAGAGATCATGAATTAGTTTTATAGATAGGAGAAAAGGAAACTTGTTTTATAATTTAACTGTAAAGAACGTTTCATGAATAAGTAAACAGGACTATGTAACCTTTTTCTGTGTATTTATTACTTTTCAGTGCAGTAACAACTTTCTAGATTCTCACGAGATTCGCAAAAAGTGTCATTGCTTCAAATTCATATTTGCTTCAAAATCATATTTTTAAAGAAAATGAAGTTGTCTGACTTGTTTTCTCCGACATGTTGTTCGTAGACTTTAAAAAAAAAAAAAAAAAAAGGTGGTTTCTCGATTTGTTTTCCTGAAGTGGAAAAATGGTACATTAATAAATCGCTTTTGTTTTCCTCCTAGTAGATAGATGAATTAAAACGTATCAATATGGGAGAACAATGTACGTTTTAAATCAAAGAGAAGTGGGTGTATTGAGATAGCTAATTTTTGAATTTTTAGAGAAAAAAAAAAATAATAGAATAAATAAATAAATAGAATAAAAAATAAGTAAATAAATAAAAAGTTTTGCTGGTCAAATGTCTTCCGAAATTTCATTGGCATAAAAAAAAAAGGGGGGGGGGGGATTTAAAGAGCTCAGTGTGTATAGAGAAATCATCCAATCGGCAGTTTACCTCTCAAGTCATTAAACATAAATTTGCAATTAAGATTTTCTGGTGAATGCTTTTTTTTTTTTTAATTTATTTTATTTCATCTTAGGGTGGATATAGTAAATTTCATAGTAAATTCCTCTCTTTTATCTACGAACACTATCTTACTTCAAGTTTAATCAATAATGATTGATTAGTTTAATGATTTGTTTGTCTATCCGTCTGGGCTCTAACTTCCGTAAATATTAGTTCCCCATCATACTATAGGAATCGGAAACTTTGGTAATCGTGAAAACTTTCGACATAGTTTTTTTTTTTTTTTTTTTTTTTTACTTTTTTACACGTTTTGAGGTGTGAGAAATCCGAACTTGTTGCATAGGTGGACTCTGCTGAGTTCCCCATCATGTTTATGTTCTCATAAACTTCTATTGCGAGACATATTATAATTATGTTAAAAGAAATGAATCTGACCAAAGCTTGATACAGTGACAGAATGAAATACCCGCCTAATAAGCTATCCACCGTTCACTTCGATATATTTATCTCATTCTAATCTATTAATTTATTTTATCAGGGTCAATTCCGTTGTTTAGTTTTCATGCTACTATTTCCAATGCAATAATACTCAAAATTCATATTTATATGAAAAATTTTCAATTTCGCTATGTTGATAAAATCGTAAATTACGAATAATTTACGAGATTTTCCTATTGGAATATTTGTATTCAATCATGTTCAAACAAATATCATAAATGTAATTTTGAAGTTGACTAATGTATTAAAAACTTCAAAACAACATTTATGATACTTGTTTGAACATCATTTACTACAAATATTCTAATAGGAAAATTTCGTAAGAAATTCGAAATGTAAGATTTTTATCAACATAGCAAAATTGGGCAATATATCCCATGCATTTTGGGGACTGTTGCATTGGAAATAGTAGCATGAAAACTAAACTACGAAATTGACCAAAATAAAATAAATTACTAGATTAGAATAAGATAAATATATCGAACTGAATGGTGGGTAGTCTATTAGACGGGGATTTCATTCTATTACTGTTTGATCAAATTCATTTCTCTTAACATGAAAATAATATGTCTTGCACTAGAAATTTATCAGAACATAAATATGATAGGGAACTGAGCTGAGTCCACCTATGACAACTAGTTTTTTGAATGTTATGAAACTGATATACATTGTTCAGGTTTACTACGGTAAGCTCCTAATTAAAAATGGCTTAAATAGTACTACTCATCTGTATTCAGGGAAGGGACATACGAAAGAATGTGGATACATTGCAGCCTGCATATGTATTTCTTTGAAGCATATTTCAATATTTTTTTGTGTGTACAGAAACATAAAAAACTATTTGAATAAATTATGTTCTAAGAGAAGTATTTTTAAAGAACATTTCAACGTTTTTTTAAATACTACATTGAACATAATGAAATTAAAATACATTTTTAGATACTATAAAAAACTTTTCACCGAGAAAAAATATATAGATACCGCCGTCATGTAGAATGAATAAGTGGTCATTTTCTAAATCTCTAAACTAGAAATATAGATTTCAGAGGTATGCCAATAAGCTGAATAGACGAAAGATCAAGAATTTCTAGTCTATTCATTTCTAGATGGGGAAACAATATTCTGAATACTCTGTATTGTGAGAAATTCTCGCTTGATTTCTAGAATTGGGTCATAAACCAAGATTATAATTACCAAATCTCGCCTCCTGTATTCGCATTTATTTGCAGAGATTTTTAAATAAGTTTGACCTGGATAATATAGACAAACGCTCTAGAATTCTAATAGGGGATTCTAGAACTCGTTTTCAAATGGGACTAGAATGTATAAGGATGACATGGAACTATTTTTACTAGAGTAACAATTTAGATTCTAGATGTCAGTTACAGACTTTTTTCTCAGTATTCCAACAGAAATAGTATTATTAATATGAAGGAAGAAATGGCTGGGATTACATTTTCAATTGTGTTTCTAGCATTTTCCAAAATGTTGAAGCCATATCATTGGCCGAACGGTTCTGCATTCAAAAATGGCAGATGGGAAGGGTCAGGTTCGATCCCAAGTCGCGTTCATCGACCTAGCCGTTCGGATTTTTGCGTGGTTTTCTCCGAAACTTGAGTAAATACGGGCTAGGATCCCTTAGAAAGATCCCCACGGAGGGCATCCACCTATAGGTCTAGGACCCTAGAGTAGTCAAATCGACTTTAAGCCACACAACCAACCAAAATTATTTACCTTTGATTTGTCTGTTTTTCTTTCTGTCCGTCAGTCTTTGGGTGCTTTCATTTCCGTAAATAATTTTACAATGCCTTCAGAATGTGTCATTCACGTTCACTAAGGTTCACTAAGTCACGTTCACATGTTTCCTATTGAAAACCTTATAGATAACACGACTTGTTTGTATGTAGAGACTAACGAAAAAATTCAGATATATTACGGTCTATAAGATATATTTCTTTTAAGCATATTTTATATTAAACAAAACATAGCTAAATTAATATATATTATTCAGAGAAATACATGAATAAACATTACATTACGCGGAATAATTGGAAATTGAGCAAAGTGCTTTTTCATTTGCATTATATATACAGTCGGCTGCAAAATTATTCGAGCACTAGCAATAATCCTTGCCAAAAAAAAGTACACTTAATACAGCTTTGTTAAATAAATCCTTGTCGATTCATGTTCTTAATCAGTCTAAGAACATGATTCGACAAGGATTTACTTTGCAAAACAGTCTTAAGTGTACTTTTTAAATATAGGAATTATTGGCTAGTGCTCGAATAATTTTACAGCCGACTGTATATATATATATATATATATATATATATATATTCCTCTTTTTTAACTAAATTAAATTTTTAGCTCACTGGGCTGGTCTCTGGTGGGCACACATTTTTTAAAGAATAAACAGATCCACACAGAATCAATCTATTTTGTTCTTCCTTTTTTACGAAGATAGCTTTTTATTGTGAGATTTTTTTCTTCCATACTTTAAAAATAGTGTTTATTTTAAGGCATCATCACAGTCATAAAATACATTGAAAGTTAAACAGTATAACGGACAATTAATTACAGTTAAAAGCGTTAAATAATCTATGTGATTCGCATGATTTCTAGTTTCTTTCACACTTCTATACAAAATGTAAAATAAATGTAGAGCAATAACTGAATTTTAAATACAATACTATACAGTACAGTATCGTAATTTATTTTACACTGTAAAATAAATTACGATTATTTTTTTAGCAGAATGTACTGGCACCCACCTTAGTCCTCTTATTCTGCCGTAAGCTGGGAAAATTTGAAGCATAAATTTCTTTTAAAGAGAATCTATCTTCACATGTGATTACTGTAAACTTTTCAATTTATAGCAGAAAGTGCTGGTAGCCATTTTCACCAGCACATTCTGCTGTAAAATTATGCTTAAATTTTTGCAGTGATATCATCTAGATCAAGGCGTGAAATTTCCGCTCGCCAGCTCGCCATTGGCGAGTGGAATTTTTACTGTGGAGAGTAAAAATTTGGTCTAGTTATAGATACAATTCTTACACGATACGGTAACAGAAAACATTTTTTTTATAGATTTAAATATGGCAAAATCTTCCCATCTTATAACCTCATATTTAACCTCTCCTTTTTAGATTCTCGAAGACCGGAGTCTGTGTGTGCGCTGCCCGAGATCGCGCCAGCTTGGCAAAGGAAAAATGCTTAGTGCATACCATGAAGTTACATAATTAGGTTACTTTATAGGTCACTTTATAGGTTCATGGTGCATACATAAAAGTTTTGGTATCTTCGGCAGTTTCGTTTGTTATTTCTCCAAGCAGAGTGAGAATAGACGAGTGGAAAGCATCTTTGTCCGTCGCCCACTATCCGAGAAAAGATATATGAGAAAGTTTGCCTATGCGATATTGTCACATGAAAATGAGCCCGAGCCCTTTTAAAAATACTGCCTATGTTTATTTTGTTGTATAATGATTAAAAAAAAAAAAGAAAAGTCCATATTTTCCAGTTTTTTACTGAAACGTCAATGATTTGCGCTTGTAATGATTTGTAAGCAACGATTTTATCGAAAAAGTTATTCCAAAATGTCTATTTCAAATGACAACAATGAACAAGCTATAAACATTGGCATTCTGTCTAATTACAAAAATAAAATGGACGAAAAAGACATTTCTAATATAAAACGTTAAGTAAATAAATAGATAAATAAGAAAGCTTAATCTTTCATAATAAAAATATGTTTACAGGATATTGTTTGACAAAGAATTCTTTTTCTTCTTTTTTTCTTTAATGACTCTTTGCATATATGTTATTAGATATTTTAATCTTTTTCAAATCTCAAATACAATACATTATAATGATTTTTAATTATAGATAATTATGAAACATGATAATATACGACACACTTTTAATATATACAATGTTAGACATATTTGTAAAAGCATTTCAAATAGTTAGGAAAAATAAAAAACCTAAACTGCGTAAAAAAGGAAAAATATGACAAGCCTATTTTGTGGCGAGTAAAACTTTTTTTGGCGAGTGTAACATGAGTTGAAATTTCGAGCCCTGATATAGATAATCCATGAACAAATTATCTGCAAGTGTTTCCTCTATTTTGTCAAATTTGTTTAAGAATTTTCATCAGAATATATTATATTTTGAATTGTTATCTTTTCATGCATTAAACTATGCTATTACTTCCCTCATTATATGTCTCCTGAAAACAATAATAATTATTTTCAATAAAATTTTCTTTTGGCTCTGCATTTTGATAATCAGCATGGCTACTTGATTTGTGAAAGAGCCATTTTAATTTTCTGCATTTTCTTTTTTAACGTGGAAATATATTTTTTGCTTCTAAATTTACGTCCGTTAATTATCTAATATCAGAAATTTCTTTTATTTCGTTCGTTATGTCAGACAGATATCTCACTTCCGCTTCATAGAAACTTAGCATGTAATAATTCTGTATTTGAACAGCAATCCCCACTTTTAACATATAACATTAAAATACAATCATGACATGTATAATTTCAATGCCAGCCATTTTGGATCATGTTTCTGAAGTCAAAGTTAATGATAGTGTTTAACATATTGCATTAATTTCAGTAGCAATCTTTCCTTCGGAGAATTAATGCATGATTCTTGCGTAGAAGGAAGTAGAAGAGAAATATAGTAGTTTTATTTAATGTTTTCATTTACTTCTAGTTAATGTATTGAATACATTTTGTAAAATTGTAAAAAAGAAAGAAAGAAAGAATTGATCAAGGTAATTTTTTTGTTTTTAAAAATTCGTCATTGTATACCTATTCTATATGCTGTACTCATATTGTAAGTAAGTTCATTCAATTAAGAAAAATAAAATTGAGTAGAAATTCTGATATACGGTTTTGTGTAGGAAAAACACATGAAAAAATAAAAATAAATAAATAAATAAAATAAAATAACTTTTGTGCAGCCCTGTATATTCTTTAAAATTAACAAGGATCGATGAAAATTTATTTTGCTTTTAACTATTGTAGGATTATAGGAAGAAACTCCCAAAACGATATTTTCTATTAAAAAAAAAAAAAAAAATGCATTTGCACACGCACCATATAATTAACTCAAAAAAGCTTTATAATACTGAAAATTTACTCTGAGCAGTTTCCTTTCATATCCAAAAATTTATGTGAGCAATTTTGCGGGTCCTGTAAACCAGTCAGTTACTTTAATCACTCTTTATTCTACAGAAAAAGGGGTTTTGTGCAAATAATTTCATAATAACGTATATTAATTTTGTTATGAGTAGCGTATATGAAAATAAACTTTTAAAAAATGTCTCTCATAGACCATTATGTATAGGAAATCTTTTGCAAGTCCCAGTACAAAAACTGTTTGCGCTATTTGTGCCATTTTCAATAGAGAACGTGTCATAGTTACAGTCGGCACCA
Organism: Salticus scenicus; assembly: GCA_963930645.1. NCBI lineage: Eukaryota > Metazoa > Arthropoda > Arachnida > Araneae > Salticidae > Salticus > Salticus scenicus. The sequence goes on from OZ005649.1 coordinate 168,614,460, forward strand.
AAATTATTGAAGTACTAGCAATAATTCCAGTAAATATTTGTCGAGTCATGATCTTAGTCTTATACTGTTTATAAAAAAGTAAGTTGATGATAAAAATTAGCAATCAAACTAAAAAAAAAAAAAAAAAAAAAAGTGTTAAAAGTGTGGATGTGTGCATCAATAATTTTGCTGCCGACTGTATCTTGAATAACCAGACCCGTGCTCGCCCAGGTAGAACACAGGAACTTATCCCCCTGCGCTCTCTGATTGATGTTTTCTTGCGCCCAATGTCAACTAATAAATTACATAAAATTTAATTATTCTCTCTATATATATATATAAAGAATGAAAGAAAGAAAAAAACTTTTTCAGAAAACGTGTACAAAAATGTTTAGACATTAAGATGAAAATATTTTATAATTTCAAATAGCGTTTTTAGCGGTACAAATATACGAAATAGGAGTGTACATTGGCATTTGACTCAGTATGAAAACTTCCTCAGTACTTTCTGCGCAACGTCCTGTAAAATACCCAGCACGGGCCAATGAGTAAGATATATAAGTTTCAAAGGATTCTAAAAATATTTATGGAAATTTGAGCTCCGGAAGATGAATAGACAGACATAGAAACGAATCTAAATCATAGTCTGTTTTAAACTTTATTGGAAATTGTTAAAAGGACATGATACAACTGAAAATGCATTTCCACCAATTGAGAAGGAAAAATCGGCCATCGGGACAGATGAAATATATATCCCATCAACTGTGGTGTAAAGAAACATTTCCATCACATTTGAGGCAGATTTGAAACGGAATTTGCTATGCGATACTGGTTATATAGAACTGAAGTAGGTACTGCTGCTTGTAACTGCTTGTAAGTACTGTTGCTGCCCTGGCTTTTAAAATAACTAATATATTTTTTCTCTAGAAATATTTTATTGTTTTGGTTTATAAATAAATATTTCTGTTTGCTCTTGTTTCATTATTATTTATTAACAATAGTATAATTTTAGTAAAAATATTTTTATATAAACAAACGTTGATACACCAGAATATATTTTTTTTCTTTTTAATTATTTCAGATCAGTTCAATGCATTTCAATCGTTTTCGATTTAATAATATATTCCAGTCTTTTGAAATACACTGTGTAAAAAAAGTAGAAGGACAGTCGATTTTTGTAAATTATTTTCCGTATTTTTATCCTGACTATTAGGTTTTTATACAGATATTATTTAACAAAGTTTTCCTTAATTTCACGTAAAAATGAAATCTCTACTACAAATGCTAATTTATGTATTGTAGAAAAACTAATATTCATGATTTCGATAATGTAAAAGAAGTAGAAGGACACTTTTCAAAATTTGTTATTTGGCGGACTGTGCACAAATAAAAGAGACTGAATTTTTTTTTTTTAACTGCTTTTGTTGAGGAAATCGTATTTTGTTAAAAATTGCATTGTTATTTTCTTTTCAGACTGCCAAGAAGAATGCCTTTAAATTATTTCCAAAAGGGACAAATTGTTACATATAAAATTAATGGTAAATGTGTTAGACAGAGTATTCGCATACTGCACGTCCTCCCCAATACAGCTTCTAACTTTATCAGAAAGCCAGATAGAAATAGGAAAAGAAAAAAGACTGGTAGGTCTAAAAATTTAACTCCTTAGGATAGAAAGAAATTTGCTCATGAGCTTAAAAAAAGCAGTAGAAGTATCGCAAAGGTCCAAAATCAATCAGGACTTACTCATGTGTCAAGGCAAACAGTTTATAACTACATAACAAGATCCAAATAATTAATTTTTAAAAAAGCGGAAGCATCATCCAAAGTGGGAAAAATACAGATTTATTACCGTTTATCATGGGTCAAGTAAAACATGTCATGGACCTCAGATGGGACTTCTTTAATATTTTTAGACAAGAAGAAGTTTAACTTAGACGATTTAGATGGTTATCAATAACACTGGCATTATCTGAGTAATGCAGAAGAATTTTATTCAACTCGACAAATGAAAGGGGGGATGATGGATTTTTAAGCATTTGGATACGGAAGAAGAACAAGTCTGGTCTTTTTCAGTGGTAGGCAGAAATATACAGACTATATTGAAGTGCTGATTTCTGAGCTTCTTCCTTATGGCTCTGAATTAGGAGAAGAAGAGTGGATGTTTCAACAAGATGAAGCCTCGATTCATACCAACAATGGAGTTAAAAATTGGTTCTTTGCAAATAATGTGTAGGTTTTAGCAAAGTCAGCTAAAAGCCCTGATCTTAACAACGTGGAAAACATATGACCAATTGTTGTTCGTCAAGACGTTAGTGGAAAAAATAAAATAAAATACCTGTTTGAATACCTTGCTGAACTTCGAGAAGCTTTGAATAGCTCATAGGCTAATTTTTGCCAAACAGGAATCCAATCTTTGTATGATCCACTTCCAAATATAGTATTCGAACTTAAAAGAGCTAATGGGAAGAGTATTACTTAAGAATATCGCTCATATTTTATATTTTGTATTACTGTCCTTCTACTTTTTTTACAGATTTTAAAAACGTAGAAACTATTTTTGTTGTCCTTAATAATTTATTTTTGAAAATCATGGTAATGATACTGATATTTCTTGTTAAATGATCTTTAAAATGTTACACATAAAATAATTTCATTAAAAATAAAAGATTCCTTTTTTTTTTTTTTTTTTCTTTTTATAAGTATCTGGTGTCCTTCTACTTTTTTTACTGTACGTAAGCCTCGATTATGATGGAGCTTCCCGTTATGGGCTTCTGGACATAACCTTTTCTGGGGGCCTTTCACCTTTGTGTTACACTTATACGTTTAATGCATCGCTACGAATTTTGATAAATAAAGCTCAATACTTATGCTGATATTAAAAATATATCCTATATGTCCTGTATTAAAAATACATGGAACTTTTCATTTATTTGCGCCTTTTCCATTTTCATACAAGACAGGAATAAAATATGTAACACCTAAAGTATAACAAGTCTCATAAATATGCAATGTGAAGCACATACAATCAGAAGTATTAAGAAACAAATAAATTAAAATTTCATAATTTCTAAAATTATCTTTATTTGACCCAATTATCTATTTGTAATTTTTATTGAAACAAAAATCAAAATATTTTTAAAAGGAAAACATTTTAATTTTTTTTTTTTTTTTTTTTTTTTTACAATTTGGAGTTTTTTAAATCTAGGAGTCTCGGGTAAATGTCGATCCACCCACACAGTAAATACGCCTTGGAAACAAGTCAGTAAAAATGGTGTCATTTTATCGTAATCTTAATATACAGTGTGCCCACTAAAGTCCCCATTAACCACAGAACCCCATTAACTACAGAACTACTAAGCAACCCCATTAACTACAGAACGGCGAGAACAAGTCATAAAAGTTAGATCTAGGTGCAGTAAAGTGGTTATGCGCTACAATGAATGGATGATGCTCTACAACTTTGCAAATCAGTTTTCCCCCTACCTTCCACCGTTTTCGAGATATAAACATTAACTCCACTGTTTTCCACCAGATGGCATTGTAATGTAAACAATCGCATCTTGTAGAGTGCAGTCCCTTTACTATATCTAGACACCCCTTTTTATGACTATAACTTTAGCCGTTCTGAAGTTAATGGGGTAACAAAGTACAGGATGACCATAATAAAACTTGGCATATTGAGTGCTCTGTAGCTGTAACTAAAATGCGGAAATAAATTAAAATTAAAAAAAGAAAAAAGAAAATGCCGCTGGGAACGGGGGGGGGGGGGGCGGACCACCCATACCAAAATACAAACAAATTACAAATTTCAATACAAACATCTTTATTATTTATTTATTTATTTTAGAGACTGTTTAGCGGTGTAAAGAATATTGTTCAGTGTGGACCTTCCATTAAGTTGTAAAGTATGCAGCCGATGAACAGTGTTTTCAACAGCTGACTGCAGCTGATTGCAGCTGATCGCCAGTGATCTGCCGCAAATGCAATGTTTTACGGTCGAAAGTTACAACATTTCCTTGATAAACCGAATTCTGATAAACCAATGGCCCCATAACCAAAAATCACACAGATTAAGATCGGGAGAACGGGCTGGCCGAGGAGTGGAAAATGAACGGCTAATTACAGTGTCATCAGTAAATTTTTGCCAGAAAAAAACCTTTGCAAAATGTAAAAATAACAGTTCTAAATGTCGTAAGGTTTAAAAATGTTGAGACCACAGTTATTTATTATATATCATTTGAAACATTTTTACTGCAATGCGTTCCCTATCATAAAATTTTAAAATTTAATTTTTTTTTTTTTTTTTTTATTATTTGTTTATTTTTATTTATTTATTTATTTATTTTAGAGAATTTTTGAGCGCATTCTTTGAATTGTGTATATGCAAATTTTCGATTCAATCTACATTTTAATCACAATTACAGAGAGCGCTGAATATGCTGAGTTTAATTATAGCCACTTTGTACTTTAGTGGGCACATTGTATATATATATATATATATATGAATATATAAACAAATGAATGAAATAAATGAAATTAAACCCCAAAAAACACTGAGGTCTTCATCAGGGAGGCCCTCAGTATAGGGGTGAAAGAGAAGTTTCTGAAAGGGCAGTAGCAATTAGCAAATAACTATCCTTAGCCCCCAACTTCTCACCAAACAAAAAAAACACCATTAACTGAAGAAAAATCAAACATGTATATAATGTATAAAATACTAAAAAAGTTATAAAATTACAATATATACATGTTTGATTTCTCTTCAGTTAATGGTGTTTTTCTGTTTGGTGAGAAGTCGAGGGCTAAGGATAGTTATTAGCTAATTGCTACAGTCCTTTCAGAAACTTCTCTTTCACCCCTACACTGAGGGGCCTCCCTGATGAAGACCTCAGTGTTTTGGGGGGTTTAATTTCATTTATTTCATTCATTTGTTTATATATTCCTACATTTATGTTTTGCATTTCCTTTTGCTGCAATTTTGCGCATTGGTTTGTAATTCTCCTTTTGGTTTTTCTAACCTTTTTGGTTTTTCTAATCTTTAAACTTATATAAGTTCATTTCAATAGTTTTCTATATATACAGGCTCGTAAAATACGGCCGCCTGGTCGCTAATATATTTTAACTGGTGACTATGTCTTCAACTTTTAAAAAACTCGACCTTTATTATTATTATTATTATTATTTCAATACTTTGGTGAAAAAGTTGAAAAGTCAGAATCGGCTACTATTCCACTCTCGATGTAGTCTAGCTCTTGCCATTTTGATTCCCGCTCCTCTCACTAAGTTTTGAGACACTGTGTTGAACGAATTACACCATTAGATTTACACATTTCTTCATGAATGTTTCACAACTCGGTGTTGAATTAGTGCACCGTTTTAAAGAACTGGTTTACGTTGCTCCTGTTTGCGCATGCCTAGCACTCTGGTCTTGAACCGTCGGCCAGTGTAATGATGTATCAATTCTAATGGTGTACGTGTTTGTGAAAATAATACAGCTGAATTCATGATGTTAAATTAAACAGGTTTTCCTGGTGTATCATTCTAGCCTAGTAAATATTTAGTTTTTATCCATAGAATTTTAATTTCTTTATTCAAATAAATAAATAAATAAAAAGGCGGGGGATATTTTTTCTGGCGGACAGTTTTTTTTTTCAAATTCCTGGAGTCCTGTATATATATTTTTTTCAATTTGATGAACTACACCTTTACTTTTAAATATGGTATTCTCATTAGTTTCATTAATCTTTAGAAATAAATTTGACATCAGAATCAGAGACAACATGAATGAATAAAGGAATGTATATTTATTGCAAAATGTTGACATTTTTGCACAAGGAAAGTTTTTTAGCCTTGTGTCTGAATGTTTCTAGCATAAAATCAAATCAAAGCATTATAGTATTTTTAGCATCGAAAAATACTTTTATTTCCTCGGGAAAATCACCTTGAAACTTAACATTAATAAAAAGAATAATAAGAAAGAAATAACTAAGCCGCATATAATTAGACATGAAATATTCGTAATAAGCAGAAGATAAATTATAAAATTATGACAGTTATTATTTTTTTTTCTTCTAGATTTCTATGCAATATTCCACCTAATATCTACATGAGATATCTCGTAAATAAATATATATATATTAAACTAATTACAGATAAACTGAATCATATTAAATATTGATTAGTATTCATTTAATATACCATTTTTACTTCCTTATACAAAGTATAAGGAAGTATAGTAATCCCTATTTGCGAAATGGATTTTGTATCTCTCATAGCTAAAAAAAATAATAATAATAATAATAATAATAATAATAATAAGTCGTAGAATGTTGCAATTTATGTGTGTAACTATTTGTACACCTGCAAATATGGTCTTGACACGAGCATAGATATAGTAATATATATAGATCTATCATCCCCATGTTATCGAACAAAAATTTTTGATGCCGAAAAAAAAGTTCTAAAATCAGCCATTAGAGAGTATTGAAAAAAAGAAAAAAAAATGAATTTGAAACTGTATCTGGAGTTTTTCTTTCACCTTTAGTAAATAAATTATTCACAAATTTTATTTATTAAATTATCCGTGTTTATTCCTGTGTGTGATTTACTCGGGGAAAAGCAGCCATATTAGAATGACTTTTCCCGAGAAAAAAAGGTATTACTTTTTCCCTCTCGCTGATCAGTCTATGTCTTATTACTATATATATAGACACGAGCTCCCATTTTAGAGATATCGACGATTTTATACGATTTTCGTGACGTCTGTAATATGTAAGTACAGTCGGTAACAAAGGTGTCCGAACACTAGCAAAAATTCTTATGTAAAAAAAGTACACTTCATACGGTTTTGTTAAATAAATCCTTATCGAATCCTGTTCTTACGCCGACTAAGAACAGGATTTGACAAGGATTTATTTAATAAAATCGTATGAAGTGTACATTTTTTACATAGGAATTTTTGCTAGTGTTCGGATACTTTTGTTACCTACTGTATGTGTGTGTATCTCGCATAACTCAAAAACGGCTGGACGCAGAACGTTGCAAATTGGTATATAGATTTTTTATAACATTTAGTTTTGCACCACTCTTTTTTTTTTGACTTTCTGTGAATTTCCGTTTTGGAGATATTTACGAAATATAAATTCATAATGACCAAAAATACGAGGTTTTGGCCATTACAGTCGGCAGCAAAATTATTCGAGCGCTAGTAATAATTCCTATGCAAAAAAAGTACACATAATACTGTTTTGTTAAATAAATCCTTGTCGAATCATATTTTTAGACTGACTAAAAACATAGTTCGACAAGGATTTATTTAACAAAACAGCATTAAGTGTATTTTTTTTTACATATGAATTATTGCTAGAGCTCGAATAATTTTGCTGCCAACTGTATATATGACCTACCATCGTAGAGATTTCAAAAAAAGCTAATGATAGAGCCCGTAAGGATATCTTTATGAAAGTTGTTGACATATTTGCATGTAGAAAGTAATTCTTATCAGGTTCTAGTATACGAATGAACTTTATTTAATGAATATATATCCCATAGCTAGAGCTCGTAATGATATTGTTATAAAAGTTGTCGACATTTTTACGTATAGAAAGCAATTCTTAAAAACATAATCAGGTTTTGGTCGACGAATGCAATTTATTTTTAATTAAATGCATAGTAAAAAAATAATGAAATGTCATTCATTATTATTTATTGATCAGTTTGTGAATTTAATCCAAACTGATTGGCATAGGTGGATTCTTCTTAGTTCCCCTTTATATATATATTCGCATAGATTTGTGCTACAGAACATTCTATATTCATGTTGGCCGACCACTCGACACAGTGGATGGCTGAAAGGCTTCACCTAGTAAACTACACGCCATCAAATTCGATAAATTTAACCTATCCTAAGTTGCTCATTTATTTTATTAGAGTTGGTTCCGTAATTTAGTTTCCAAGTGATTCCATACTTTTTCCAATGCAACAATCTCCATATTGACAGTTGATGTGAAATATTACCCTATTATGTCATGTTAGGAAAATCTTAAATATCTAACAACTTACGAAGTTTGCAAATTAGAATATTCATAGTCAATCATAAATGATAATTTAAAAGTGGTCTGACATCTTTACGATAAAAGTAATTTTCAAAATGGACGTTTATTCAAAATTTTTGTCCCATTCTGTCATGTTAAGAAAATCTTAAATTTCGAATAACTTGCTAAGTATCCAAATTAAAATATCCATCATCAGTACTGTTCATGATTATCATAAATATTATTTTAAAAGTCGTCTGATATTTTACGAGAAAAAATATTCCTCTTAATGGACGTTTATGCGAAATTTCGCACTATCCCCGTTTGTAATGATCGATAGATGGCGCTTTTTCAGCTTTTGTTGTAAGTAAATATAATAGCCACGTGTATTTATTATTGTTCTTTTTGTTATTCTACTTAATATTCGTACTATAATTTCTCCGCCATTACATCATGGAAAATTGATTGCTTTTAGAAAAAAAATATTTCAGTTTATTCAAAGTTCGAACGGAAGTAGATTTTTAACTGAAGTTGAACAAATATTAGTTTCAAATCATCTGATTAATTCTTTATTTCCATTAGCCGAAGCAACTGATATTTTAAATTTGTCATTTGGAAATAAATGGAAGCTTAATTCTGGATTTCTTGATCCTTTGGAGTTACACTGTAGCACACAACAGTATGTGTTATCTTTTTTACCGTATTTATTCATTTTTATTCAATAAATATATGTGAAACTAAACATCGGCAAGCAATGGCGGCTTGATGAAAGCCAAATTAAAGCATGTTAATTGTAATTTCACCTTAACCCACCAGAGGGCGAGCATTTCATTACAATCGCGGATTTCCCCATTAATAAAAAATTAATTAATTAATTAAAAAAAAAAAAAAAATCTTAAATTTCTAATATTTTGCGAAGTTTTCAAATTAGAATATTCTTAGGCTGTTATTCACCAATAACTTAAACTCCCGGTTGAACATGAAAATTTGAAAAGCGTATAAAAGCCGGGTGCAAAATTTCAGCAAATTTTGCCGTGTTGTTTCTGCCATCTAGCGGTATAGTTATTTTCAGATTTTTTAGGTGAAAATAACCAATGAAAGATTATATGAAATCCTCGACGCTAGATGGCAGAAACAGCCTGCCAAATTTTCCTGGAAAGCTGTACCCTGCCTTTAGACGATTTTCAAGTTTTAGCGTTGAACCGGGAGTTGAAGTTAATGGTGAATACGGCCATTAATCAATAATGTTACTGGCTATAATCAAACAATAGCAAGAGACCCAGTTATGGAGTTTTTCACAGTAAGACAATTGGCGTAAAACTGACTCAATCGTCGGAACGGGTCTCCTTTTTTATTCTCCTATAAACCCAAAATTGTCTAGTAACTTCTAAAATAATCGGGTTACAGCTTAGATATTCGAAATATTTAAGGATTTTCTCGTCAAATTCGCCAAGGAGCGATAAAGTCGCCAAATTTAATGCCAAGGCCTTTAGTTGCTTTGGTGAAACTTTTTAAGGAGTTTTTAACCACTTACCAGTTTTGCCCGAACGCCGCTCGGGTGCAGCGAAAGGAGACTTTTCTGATTTGCCCGAGCGCCGCTCGGGCAGCATGTTTTTTTACGCCGATCCACTGATTTGCCTGGCTTTTTCTCATTTTTTTAGTTTCCAATGCTTCTAATAGATGGCTCTAGTTGTCCAGTAAAGACTGGCTTTCAAAATAAGTGTAAACCGGTTTCATCTGGTTTTACTGCTTTACGCGGGAAAAAGTGCAAATTTAGTTTATTGTATCACGCGTTGCGAATACTTTCTTTCCTTATTTTGTGTTACAATGAGTGATAGTGAGCGGCTTATTACAGAATATAATTCTGATATTGGATCAGATAGTGAATCGGAAATTTCGCTAAATGATTCTGGCAGTTGTGAAAGTTCGTTATCGGACTTCTCTAGTGACGAAGAAACGGAAAGTTCGGATAATCTAGCTCAGGTTCGGAACTTTTGCGAAATTGATATCAATAATCCTCCTCCACCACCGCCAAGATTTCCTTTCACAGCGAATCCTGCTATCCATTTGAATATTGATGTAAGTGACGGGACTCTACAGTTTCTTGATATTTTCTTCGATGATAACCTACTTGAAGTAATAGTTTCGGAAACCAACAAATATGCAGATCGAAGTATTCGAAACTGTAATCTTCGAAGAAATAGTAGAGCAAAAAAGTGGGAACCAACATCAAAAAACGAAATTCAAGTGTTTTTTGCATTGAATATTTTACAAGGGATTGTAAAAAAACCTGATATTGAACTATATTGGAGTAGGCGACATTCAACTTCAACGCCATTTTTCTCAAAAATTATGTCTTACCGTCGTTTTCACCTAATTCATCGATATTTACATTTTTCCGATGATGCAAAATTTGATGCTAAAACACATGAGTGTCCGAAATTACAAAAACTGTGGCCTGTAATAAAATACTTGAATGTACGTTATCAAGAAATCATGACACCTGAAAGAGATGTAACAATAGATGAGAGCTTGATGCTCTTCAAAGGACGACTGCACTGGAAGCAATATATACCACTAAAGAGATCACGATTCGGTATAAAAAGTTTTATGTTATGCGAGTCAAAGTCTGGTTATGTATATCAATTTATTATATACACTGGAAAAGACACACTTTTCGATAATAATTACCAATATTTGTGCAAGTCATCTCAAGTTGTGATGACACTTATGCAGCCACTATTGAATAAAGGATATTGCCTAACGATAGATAATTATTACACATCTCCAGAACTGGCAGATATCCTTCTTAGCAAACAAACAGTTATGTATGGAACACTCAAACTCAACAGGAAAGACGTTCCAAAGGAACTGCAATCAAAAAAACTAAAAAAAGGTGAAGTCCGTGCATTCCAAAGAGGAAAAGTGTGTATCATAAAATGGATGGATAAGAAGGTTGTAAGTCTTTTATCTACAATACATAATCCCGAAATGATTGAAGTGCCATCTCACAATGATGAGGTCAGAAAAAAAACCACAAGTAGTAATGGAATATAACAATACAATGGGAGGTGTAGACAGACTAGATCAACATCTTACCAATTATCCCATCATAAAGAAGAGAGGAAAAAAATACTATAAAAAATATTCTTCCACCTTTTTGATATATCACTGTGGAATGCTTTTGTTTTGTACCAGAAGCACGGCGGAAAATACTCCCATTTGAATTTTAGACTAGATTTAGTTGATCGCTTGATTGAAAGGCATGGAACAGTAAATGAAAGAATAGCACGACCAGGAATTTTGCCCAATCCTTTACGATTGACGGAAAGACACTTTTTAGAAGTGATTCCTGCCACCGAAAAGAAACTGAGACCGACGAGGCAATGCTTTGTGTGTTGCTCAAAACGGAACGAGAGCGGAAAACGAATCAGAAGAGAAACAAGATATTTTTGTCCTGATTGTGATGTTGGACTTTGTTTATCTCCATACTTTAAAATTTACCATACAAAAGCTGATTTTTGAAATAAAATGTAAGTATTAAAATATTGCATGCTCTTTCTCTCACTTCCATTCCTGTAAAATGTTCTTTACAGTTCAGTTAGTTGTTCGGAAAAAAGCCAACTTTAAGTAAAAATGCCATTTTTTCGCTTAATTAAAAATTTAAAATAAATTAATAAATGCAATACTTGTAACAATTTTGACTGTGGATTTGAGTTTATACAATCGATTTGAATACAAATTTGTTTATAAAAATGTGCTTATTTTTGGACATAATATGGCAGAAAAACGAAACTGTTAAGTGGTTAAAGGAAGATGAGCTATTTTAACATGAAAGCAAGATAGAAATTCAGAAAATTAAAATTTTATAATCTGACTTAAGACTCTTTGAATGAAATTACATAAAAGTAACTACTTTTTTTACAATTCGTGCATACATACATATACATATATACACACACACACACACACATATATATATACAGTCCCTCGTTAACGTGAACACACTTAACCCTTTATCTACTGACGGTACTTTATAGTACCATTAGTTTAAAATGCATATAAAAATCAAATTTATGGAAGAAATATCAAAGACATTTATAAGAATAGAACGTATATACTTCCCTTCAATCTCACTATAAGTCACTAGACGCTGCATGTAACCGTTTCTGTTTTATAAATTGCTGATTTTATAAATTGCTGCCGCTGTTTTTGCTTGGTAGTTTTCACAATCTTCATGAGTGTTATAATTAATTTCTATATTACCTCGAGAATCTCCTGTCACTCTTAGAAAAAAAATATAAGTAACATAAAAAGTAAATCCTTTTTAGTTCCCCATCATACTATAGTTATGGGGAGCTTAGGTAATCGTGAAAAATTTCGCCCTCGGTTTTTTGACTTTTTTATACGTTTTCAGGTGTGAGGAATCCGAAAATGACAAAATTTGTATGGTGTCTGTCTTTAGGGTGTCCGTTAGTGTGTCAGTCCGTTAGTGTGTCAGTCCATTAGTGTGTTAGTCCGTTAGTTTGTTAGTCTGTTAACACGATATCACCCGAATAAATGATCGCAGAGAGGTCAGATCAGTTTTAAAATATTGCTTTCGACACTGGCAAGAACTCTATTCATTTGCAACATTCGAATTAAAAAACTTCGTATGTTATGAGAAATTTACGATTTTCTTAGCATGGGAGAATAGGACAAAATTTCACTGAAACGTGCATTAAACGGAAACTTTTTTACTGTAAAAATGTCAGACCAGTTTTAAAATATCAGTTTCGATGCCGGAATGAACATCAGTAACTATAAATAGGCTACTTTGAAAATTTCGCAAGTTATTGGAAATTTATGAATTTCTTAACATGGCAGTATAGGGCAAAATTTCACATAAACGTCAATTTTTAGAGATATTTTCATCGTAAAGATTTCAGACTACTTTTGAAATATAATTTAGAACACTGGCATGAATATTAATGACTATGGATTTTCCAATATAAAAATTCGTAAGTTATTGAAAAATTACGAATTTCTTAACATGGCAGAATAGAGCAAAATTTCACATAAACGTCAATCTTGAGGGATATTTTCATCGTAAAAATGTCAAACCACTTTTTAAATATTATTTTGGATACTGGCATGAATATCATAGACTATGATTTTTCCAATTTAAAAAATTCGTAAGTTATTTGGAATTTACGATTTACTTAACACGTCAGAATAAGGCAAAATTGAGCATAAACTTCCATTTTGAGGATCATAAATACATTAGACAACTTCAAAATTACATTTATGATATTTGTTTGAACATGATTGAATACAAATATTCTAATAGGAAAATTTCGTAAATTATTCGTAATTTACGATTTTATCAACATAGCGAAATTGTAAATTTTTCATATAAATATGAATTTTGAGGATTATTGCATTGGAAATAGTAACATGAAAACTAAACAACAGAACTGACCCTGATAAAATAAATTAATAGATTAGAATAAGATAAATATATCGAAGTGAACGGTGGATAGCCTATTAGGCGGGGATTTCATTCTGTCAAATTCATTTCTTTCAACATGGTTATAATATGCCTCGCCCTAGAAATTTATGAGAACATAAATATGATGGGGAACTGAGCAGAGTCCACCTATGCCAACTAGTTTGCCATTTTTTAAGGTTCTAATATCTTTTTTGACCTCTGTGTACCAATGGTACACTGAAGTACCAACTGAATAAATCCCCATTAATTACTACTATGATGTGATATGCTTAATTTTTATTGTATATATATATTTAAAAAACGCTCTTAAGAAACTAAAAAAGTATGTTTCAGATACAATTTTGTCTTTTAAAGGGTTTAACGTGAATTACTTTTAACATGAACTGTTTCCACAATTCCCGTCAAAATGAAGATTAGTTTCTGATCGACTGTATATATACACCGTGACCAATAAGTTCTCATACAACTTTTGAAGCACGTTAAAAAGTTATACATATGTCTTGCTGTAGTCCCAAATATTTTGCAGGCAATTTAGTGTAAGTTATAAAGCTATTCCAAGTGTATATGACGTAGTAATTATAATTTTTCTTTAATTAGGTAGAATGAAGAAATTGAGAGAAATTGTGATAAATAAATTCGTCAAAGAAGAGCAGCCGGTGAAATTTTCAGAGACTTCAAAGCCCTGGGGGTGAAGAGAGATTTCATTTACAGAACTATCAGAAGGTATAATAAGACGTTCTATGTCGATGACAGAAAAAGATCTGGCAGGCCGAGGTCCGTTCGGACAAAAGAGGCTGCGAAAAGGGTCAGGGAAAGGATACGACGAAACGGATAAAGATCTGATAGAAGATTAGCACGAGAGCTCAAAATATCGAATGAGTCAATGCTAAACATTCTGAAAAAGGACCTTGGGTGCAAGGTTTATAGAAAACTTAAAATTCACGGAGTTTTAGAGTCTGCTAAGATGAAATGGAAGCAAAAGGTGGAAGAAATTCTTGCTTGGCACGCTGGGGATGAATTTGTTTTTTCAGACGAGAAACTATTCAGTTTACAGCAAAGTCTCAACCCCGAAAATGACAGAGTATGATCAGTTTCTATTGATAACATCCCTGAGAACCAACATTACGTTCCGCGTTATCAAAATGCTTCGTCTGTGATGGTTTGGACCGCTATTTCCAAAAGAGGAAAACTCCCGTTAGTCTTCGTTGATAAGGGGTTAAAAATCAATGCCTAATATTATAAAACTGAGGTTTTGGAAAACGTTTTACTCCCAAATGTCCAGAGAATGTATGGGGCGGAATATTTCTGCTTCAAACAAGATGGTACCCCTTCTCATACCGCACGTGTGGTTCAGGAGTGGTGCAGTCAAAATTTAGCTGACTTTTTGCCAAAGAATGAATGGCTCCCCAACTCCCCCGATATCAACCCCCTTCATTATTTTGCGTGGTCATATTTGCTCTCCTAACTGAATAACTATAAAATCACTGATTTGAGCAAATTTAAAAATGTAATTCAAAAGATATAGTAGGAAATGTCAATGGAAGCCGTGCGTGCCGCATGTGATCGATTTCAAAAAAGACTTAAGCTCGTTAAGAAACTAAAAGTCGGAATTATTCCAAAGGATTTATTGTAAAGATACTTAATGATTGTTACTTTAATTTGATACAAAAAGTTTTTGTATGATTTATTTTGTGTTCTTGTAATAAAAATTTGAAAGTGTATGAGAACTTATTGGTCACGGTGTATATATACAGTCGAACCTCGTTAACGTGTATGTATACATATATACATGTATTATATATGATGGTTGATGTGTATAGTGTGTGTGTAGATTTTGGCTAAATGACTGCAGGTAAATGGAAATACAATGCAAATGATTCCTCCATCCAAAAAAAAAAAAAAAAAAAAAAAAAAAAAAAAAGTAAAAGAAAAGAAAGAAAGAAAAAAGTAACGGAAGAAAGCAGTGAAAATTTGTCATATACGAATGCAGGTAAAAATGTTCTTTCAACGAGTGTCAATCATATGTCTTTTCATACTTATCCGCGATAATAGATTGAATTTAATTTTTGGATTTTTATCCCTATTTTGATTTAAACATTGCTGTAGATGTAAAAAAAAAAAAAAAAAATCTCCGAATACTAGTTTTTGATGAATTTACAAGTTTTGAATTATTTTACACGCGATTTGACGCTTTTATATTTTTATTTATATATATATATATATATATATATATCAAACTTGTTATTCTAAATCTGTATCATATAGTGATGTTACACTAAGCTTTTCATTGAGATCAAGCGAATGGTTCGTGTACAGGACTATCCAAGAGAATTCAAATACATTACGTCTATGGACGAAATTTCCGGTAAGTTCAGCGTAACATCTATCTATAGGGTGAGCTAAACAAAATGGAATGAACGTATATTCTTTATAACCATAAAAGCACTGTTTCGTGTAAAATATGATGTGGAAATCATTCACTATTCGTAAACAGGGATACCCAAAAGAATTAGAATGAAGTGGTATGGTACTGTACATAGAAATTGCTGGAAGTGCACTTCATGTTATGCTGTGTGATTTTAATATAAGATTATATTTAAGTACACTGTGTGGTGTCCATACAGTTTATAGACAATATACAGGGCTACCCAAAATTAAACTAAACGTTCTTTTCTATTGAATATAATTGATGGAAGTGCTTTTCTGTATTTTACTGTGTTGACGAATACTGCTCAGGGAGGAAAGTTAATTTCTCATACTCATACTGTAAACAAAATATTTTTTGAATTTCGACTTTCAGCTCTTTTTTTTTTTTTTTTTTTCTTTAAGGACTGAGGACTGTTAGTCTCAATCTGCGGATTTTTATGATACCAGTTTTACGTTAGTTGGACATTTATCGAAATCGAAAATTTATCGAAAATATAATTGAATAATTTGAAAACGGTGTTATAATTTGAAAAAAAAAAAAAAAAAAAAAAAAAAAAAACTAATAGTCCTCTCCTCCGTACCAAACTAAATTCTGCTTTTGCCAGAATTTCATCAAAATATTTATTGATTTATTTTATTTATTTATTTATTTATTTATTTATTTATTTGGAAAGAAAAAGAAAAGAAAATTAATAATAATCAGCTTCGAAATGAACAGTATCGAAAAGGTTTTTTTTTTTTTTTTTTTTTTTTTTTTTTAATAATTTTGGATTAGAAAATAAAAGGCGCGCGTGCAAAATGAAAAATAAATAAATAAAATAAAATAAGATTTATAAATGGACAATATTTAAGCTCGTGGACTCAGTTGAACGATGCAATAAGAAAAATGACGGCATTAGTCTAATGAGATTATCTTATATATTTTCTTTTTTTTTTTTTTTTTTTTTCTTTTAGATAAGAAATCGCTGAATGTTGTCTTTTCAAATTTGTTTTATTTTATAAGATAAATTATGCCTCTTTTACACCTTTTTTAAAAACAAATAATAATAATAATGTAAAAATGGATAGTTTCTATATAATATTTCTCTAACGTGGACCAGTTTCAATTATTTTTTGTCGAAACGATACGTTACGCGAGGATAAAAAAATAATATTTATACATGGACAATATTTACGCACGCGGACTTAGCTCAATGGACTAATAAGAAAAAATGACGACATTTGTCTAATGAGATTATTTTACGAAAAAAATATTTTTAACAGTTGTTTCTTCAAAATCTTTGCAAGCGTCATTTTAAACCTAGTAATATTTTAAAGATATATACAGAACATGAATTTTTGTGTCATAAATTGACTAAAAAAACACAATCATAAAAAATATAATCAAAATAGGAATTATTTATTTTATTTTATTTATTTAAAAAATATGTCATGAGACGCGGCCGTGTGTCCGTGACGCAGCAAAGCTCAAACGAAGCTTATCTGCGACACTACATATCCAGTTAATTTAACAACAAAGGATTTATTTTAAAAATGTATCATGAGACGCGGCCGTATCTTCGTGACGCAGCAAAACTCAAACGAAGCTTACCTGCGACACTATATATACAGCTAATTTAACAACAAAGGAATTTCGAAACGCCGACATTTAATATCTCAGTAAATAGGAGATATTTTGATCTGATGTTTTCAGAATAATCTTTTATCTTCTGCCTGATGCTATCCTGAAAGTTTCACGCTTCAACGTTCTATATATTTTGAGATATGGAATTGCTATTTAAGACTTCAAAGGAAACATTAATAATTACAAGATAAAAAGATCTTTTTATGTACCATGTTTTTAAATTTTCTGTTCAATCATATAAACGCTACCGAAGGCAGCGGGAACCCGGAGAAATTGGATAAATTTTTAAAAAAATTCATTGCTCTCGTGTTTTGAGCTATTAAAAAAGGTTCGAATGTCTAGCTAGTCGGGAAGTTAGTGAAAAATCGATTGTAAGCTTTGTACTGGTAACGCTGCCGAAGGTAGCATGTACCCGAAACATTTGGTTAAAAATATTTTAAAAATGCATTTTCACCGTATTCTGAACTATTCTGAAAGTTTCAAATGTCTAGCTAGTCAGGAAGTTAGTTAAATAAATTTTCTGTTGAATCATATAAACGCTGCTGAAGGCAGTAGGGACCTGAAACAGTTGACTAAAAGTATTAAAAAAAATGTATTGTTACTGTATTCTAAGCTATCCTGAAAGTTTCAAATATCTAGCTAGTCGAGAAGTTAGGGAAAAATCGATTGCAATCTTTGTACTGATAACGCTGCCGAAGGCAGCAGGAACCCGAAACATTTGGCTAAAGGTATTAAATAAATGCATTTTAACCGTATTCTGAACTATTCTGAAAGTTTCAAATGTCTAGCTAATCGGGAAGTTTGTTAAATAAGTTTTCGTTCGAATCATATAAACGCTGCCGAAGGCAGTAGGGACCTGAAACAGTTGACTAAAAGTATAAAAAAAATGTATTGTCACTGTATTCTGAGCTGTCCTGAAAGTTTCAAATGTCTAGCTAGTCGAGAAGTTAGTGAAAAATCGATTATAAGCTTTGTACTGGTAACGCTGCCGAAGGCAGCAGGAACCCGGAGTAGTTTGTTAAAAATATTTAAAAAATGCATTTTCACCGTGTTCTGAACTATTCTGAAAGTTTCCAATGTCTAGCTAGTCGGGAAGTTAGTTAAATAAATTTTCTGTTGAATCATATAAACGCTGCCGAAGGCAGTGGGGACCTGAAACCGCTGACTAAAAGTATTTAAAAAATGTATTTTCACTGTATTCTGAGCTATCCTGAAAGTTTCAAATGTCTAGCTGGTCGGAAAGTTAGGAAAAAATCGATTGCAATCTGTGTACTGATAACGCTGCCGAAGGCAGCGGGAACCCGAAACAGTTGGCTAAAGGTATTAAAAATATGCATTTTAACCTTATTCTGAACTATTCTGAAAGTTTCAAATGTCTAGCTAGTCGGAAAGTTAGTTAAATAAACTTTCTGCCGAATCATATAAACGCTGCCGAAGGCAGCGGAACCTGAAGCAGTTGACTAAAATTATTAGAAAAATGTATTGTCACCGTGTTGTGAGCTGTCCTGAAAATTTCAAATATCTAGCTAGTCGGGAAGTTAGTTAAAAATCGATAGCAAGATTTGTCCCTGACAAACACACAAACACACAAGAATCGAAGTTAATAAAAACATGGTAAACATGTAATGGGGTAACTTTTTTTGCTCAATAAAGACTCGGACAAATTTTATGAAATTGATATATGATATTAATTTCTTTTGTCTGAGAAGCATGACGTGCCCCGTTTTTGCCCAAAAACTCTTATTTTTTTTATGTATTTCACTTTAAAAATGGAACTATATTACATCGCAGATTACACTCTTTTCTTTCGCATCGCTCAAAAGTAAAGAATGAAATCCAGTTTGGAATGTTCGCGGACGCATACAGACGTAGCTTTCGTTTGAAATATTCAATCTCAGATAGGTAATTTGGCTCCAGCTATCGGCAGTTAGTGTCAAAAATAAGCTTACAAAAATAAAATATTTTTCTTTCTTTAATATATACAGTCGGTAACAAAAGTGTCCGAACACTGGCAAAAATTCCTATGTAAAAAAAAGTACACTTAATACTATTTTGTTAAACAAATCCTTGTCGAATCACGTTCTTAGACTGACTAAGAACAGGATTCGACAAGGATTTATTTAGCAAAACTGTACTAAGCGTACTTTTTTTATATAGGAATTTTTGCTAGTGTTCGGACACTTTTGTTACCGACTGTATATTAAATGAGATATTTATTTAGGTATTTGTACTTTATATAATATTTTTTGTAAAAAATATTCATTCAATTCACATTGTTTTCAAGTTGATATACGTTGTTAACTTTCAAAATGGGTTTTATTCTAAAAAGTGATTGCAACAACAAAAACTTTTTTCTTTACTTTCATAAAAATGATAGATAATATCATAATCATATGCAAATATTTGTTTTAAATATTTTTTTTAAACAAATTAATAAATCACTTAAACTATGGATAGAAAAATTCCTGAAAAAAAAAAAAAAAAAAAAAAAAAAACAGAGTAATTAATTGCTCATTAAATTTCATTAATTTGCTCATTAAATTTCTATAGTATAGTATGTAAATGAAATATTTTACAAAAATTATAATGATTATAATATATCAAATCCAAATATAAAATTTCATGTTTTCTGTTATTTATTTATTCATTTTACTTATTATTATTATTTTTTTTTTTACTTTAATAAAATAATATTCTAATAAAATTAAAACTAAAAAAAAAAAAAAAAATCGGTTACTAAACACTTAAATGCATTGGAAAAACTCTGAAAACAGAATTAAAATTAATAAAGTAAGTAATAAAATAAAATAAAGTAAAATACATCTTTATTTGACTTTAATTTAAACCCATAATATATTTTTAAAAATATTAATTAATTTTTTTTTCGCACTATAATACTTAATTTTACGAAATAATACATTTCTGCAAAGCATACTTGTAAAATAATTAAGAATTATATAGCCCATTATTTTATAAATTATTTTGTTCATTAAATTTCTAGTAAAAAACTATACTACTTAAATATTTACCAGTATAAGAATTTCACACTTTAAAGATTTTTCTATTTTTATTTATTTTTCTCTTTTAAATCAAATCTATACTTAGAAAATAATAATTTTTTCTTTCTTTCTTTCTTAAATTTAACAGTAGGGAGGAGGCATGAATATAAAAATAAAAGCTACTCTAGAGATAAAAAAAAAAAAAAAAAAATCCTCCTTAACTTGTATAGACTTATTTCTTACATATAATATTGATATAAAATGAAATTTCCATGCATCTGCAACCTTTAAATTAGAAATTAATAATACATTGCAAATTTTGTATTATTTTGCAAATTTCGTTTATTGCCTTCTCTTCAGATATTGCCTTTATTCAGATATTGCAGTTTATTGCCTTCCCTTAGTATATGTTTACTGCCTTCAGAACATCAGTTTTTTTTCCCCTACAAAATGGGTATTTTTGAAATAGTGATTACTGGTACCAAAAGGTACCGCTAGGACTTCCCGGGTTAATCGATTTTAGAAAAGTGCGTTGTGAGGTTTGCGTTGATGCAAACTCCATCTTAATTAATTACTTAGATACTTAAATGGATAAGTAAAGAGAGCACGAGGCTTGAATATAACATAAAATAAGACTTTTATTTGAACAGATTAATGGGAGGGCGGTCTGGCAATCAAGCTAGCGCAGTCAGCGTATTTAATTACTTTATCAAAATATATGTATCAGAATTTATATTAGATAATTCTAAATATCTCACCCCAGCAACAGTCGAAGGTGTAGCGACGGATGCACTCTTTAACTCCGCTACTGTGACTCCACTGCGTGGATCAGAGGATTCCCTGCTCAACCAACTTTACTTTTACGAATGCTAGTACATACGCGTACCAACACTCAACACAACTTAATCTTCACACAAGTAAATCTCCACTACTTCATATCTCAATACTCGCCAAAATAAGATTCTTCCAATATACACCACAATCTCCTACAATATACACCACCATCCCTCTACTCTAAAACCATCTCCATCTTATACTACTTCCTAACAACTTCCTTTCTCTTCATTTCAATCAAGCTTTCAAAATCACTTCCAATTCATCTAACTCTCCGAACCTAATTCGTTCGTTGCAGCACCATGTCGACACGAAACTAATCCGACCAAGATTTTCGCCGAGTCACTGGCAACGAAGTGATTTAACCGTCCCAACTTTATACTTTGCTGGATCCAGTTTAATTTCAAACAACTGTGGAGACGTTCTGTAGTCTCAACCTCACAGTGTTTCTAAAGTTCATACAAAATCTTGAAAAACAGTGTCGAATACGAATTATTCAATTTGTTTTTCTGTATCCAGTAATTTCCAGAATTTCTAAAAACTGTAAAACACGTGTTCGACAATTTTTACAGGATTTTGTTTAGTTAAGAAGAAAACAAATATGTATGGTGGGGGAAGGGGGGTGGGGTGGCACCATAGATATAGTAATTCATATAGATCTATCATCCCCATGTTAACGAGCAAAGATTTTTGATGCCGAAAAAGTTCTTTGGCATCATCCATTAGAGAGCTAAAACTCGAAAATAATAATAGAATAGAATGTTAATGAATTTTGAAAATGCCGAAATATTGCGTGTCTTTTAAGTGTTCTAATAAATATAGGAAAAGAAATGGGATAATTTTTCACAAATACGTTATATTCAAGTAATTTATGTAAAATATAAATTTTATAATCAGTTGCTTTGTTATTATAATGAAACAATTACTATCTTCATATTTAGTGGAATACTTTTTTAAATTTTAATATTTTGTAAGATTTTATATTAGTAAGTAACATGGAATTCTCAAAATTCTTTTAAATGTAGTTAGCGGCCACGGAAGTTTTAATATATAACTAGTATGTTGTGACCACCACAATACTTTCTTCTATATATAATCCTATACAAATTTACGCAATACAAATTATTTGTTAAATTATAATTTATTAAAATTACTTTTCATGATGAATGCAGACGATTTTTATCTCAAAGAAGTGTAATAATATAGGGTGACAAGAAATAACTTGGATACACATGACACATTATAACTTTAATTCTAAGGAAAATATTACGACCAAACTTCAATAAAGATGAATACATTATTTTGTCTATTATATTTACAAATTTTCAAAGTGGCTATCTTTAGCCTTAATACAGTGCTTTAAATGTGTCACAAAATTTTCGGCTATGAGCCGCAGCTCACTTACTGATATTTTATCCCATTCCTTGCATAAGAATTCTTTCAGGGATGCCAAAGTTTTATTATGTTTAGTACACACCTTTGTCTCCAAGATTGACCAAACAGAATAATCCATTGGGTTCAAATCTGGGGAATACGGTGGCCATTCTTGAGCTCTAATGAAGTCAGAAAATTTGTCTTGCACTAACCTTGAGTGCCTTTAGCTCTGTGTGCAGGTGCGGAATCCTGTTGGAAGGTCCATCTTTTGTTTCCAAAGAACTTTTGTGACCAAGGTAAGACAACATCTTCCAAATTGAGCTTGCGATACTGGTAGTTACAGATATTTGGTTTGAAACTTCGTCCAAGTTATTTCTTGTCACCCTGTAAATACAGAAAGAAAGTAAGTCAGTTTTGTGCAGACTATAGATATAGTAATAAGACATAGCTTGATCAGCGAGAGGAAAAAAGTGATACCTTTTTTTCTTGAAGAGTCACTCTAATGGCTGCCTTTCCCCGAGTAAATTACACACAGGAATACACACGGATAATTTAGTAAATAAAATTTATAAATAATTTATTTACTAAAGGTGAATGAAAAACTCCAGATACAGTTTCAAATTCATTTTTCTTTTTATTCTTTTTTTCAATACTCTCTAATAGCTGATTTTAGAACTTTTTTCGGCATCAAAATTTTTTGCTTGATAACATGGGGATGATAGATCTTCATATATTACTATATCTATGGTGCAGACATGAGTATACTAGAGTAAAAAAAAAGAAAAGAAAGAAAGAGAAAGGAAAAAGAAAAGAAAGAAAGAAAAATGGGTATCTAGGATTTTTCATTCTCTTTTAGTACATAAATTTTATTTGCTAAATTATCTTTGTCTATTCCCGTGTATATTCACTCGGGAAAAGATATCTATAAGAGAGTAAAATGGCCGTCTTTTTCCAAATGAAAAGGCATCACTTTCTTCCCCTCATTGATTAATCTATGTGTTATTACTATATCTATGGGTGGCACAAGGAGTAGACATGGGCAAATTTTAATTTTGTAAATGCGAAAATTGGGGGGAGTGAGGAATCTTCTATTACTTTGATGGAAAGACCTTTTCAAAACAACATTTTAACAAAAAATGTTTTTCTTTACAATTATTCGTTAGAAAAATATGAAAGAAAATTTTTCGTTTAAAGTCTTTCCCCCGTGTCTCGAGAACGCCTTGGAAATTCTAAAAACCTAAAAAATAAGGGGGTGGGGGCTTAATCAGTTTGAAGGATCATTGTTTTGTTTGGAAATTTTGGAAAAAAATTTGGAAATTTCGAAAACAGGGAGCAGATTCTTTCCTTGAACTGTTAAACGAATGTAGTTCTTTTTTTTTTTTTTTTTTTTTTTTTATTAGTTTGTCGGAAATGTCATATATAAACAATTTCTTAGAAAAAAAAAAGAAAAAAAAGAAATTGAAGCTGTATTGGGATAGGGGGGAACTTAGAAAGCAAACAGCAAAATTTCAAATAGGAGGAGAATTAGGGGGATTAAGAGCTCATTTAAAGTTCTTACTTACAGACTCATATTTAATTTACACGTTTTTTACAATTTTCAAAAATTCCGAGGCGTTTCCGATAGATTTGGGGAGGAAGATAGGACTTCCAGAAAAAAAAAAAAAATTATAAGTTCCTTAAAAATGCCTCACCAGCGACCGAGCGGTTCTGCGCTCAAAGCTGGTGGATGAGAAGTGCCGGATTCGATCTCATCTCGCAGTCTTTGACCTAGCCGTTCCTTCCGTGTTTTTCTCCGAAACTCGCTTAAATACGGGCTTCGACCCCTTAGAAAGACCTCATGGAGGCCATTCTACCTATAGGCCTAGGACCCTACCGTAGTTAATTGACCTTAAAACCTACTACCAACCAACCTTAAAAAATTATCGCTGGAAATGTTTTAAGTGGTTGTATCTTGAAGATTTCTCGAAGTGCTAAAAAATCCTTATCATTTAAAATTTTAAAGTACTGTTATTAGCACACTTTTTACCCCCAATAACCCAATTTTAGAATATGAGGCAATGTCCAAAATCCCTTCACCACGTTTTAGAAAATTTTCAGGAATTCTGACGTGATTACGAAATACATAGAAGAGTGTAAAAACTACGTACAGTATATTTAACCAGATCGAATAAAACTAGATTCAACAAAACATTTTCTAAAAAACGTTTTCCCGATTAAAATTTCAAAGTGGTCTAACTGATTGCCCCCTCCTATTTTCCCCATCTGAATTAATTTTAAACTAAACAAAATCTCCCTCAAATTGATTAAGCATCTTTTTTAGAATTATCAGAGTTTCCAAAGGAGGATCTGAACCCCACCCCCATGATGTTAGGTATTTTGAAAAATTACTGTCAAATCCTTACAACATTTTACTTTATACATCTCCAATTAATAAATAACAAAATGTTAACCTTTTGTTCATTCATTCAGAACACTTTTTTACAAAAACCTTCGTATACAAATTATTTTTTGAACATTTATTTTAAATGTTCTGTTGAACTATTTAAGAAATAGATGAACCGTTGAACCAAAGAAATTGAATATTAAATATAATAAAATCTCTCTCTCTCTCTCTCTCTTTTTTTTTTTTTTTTTTTTTTTTTTTTGTAGAGATGATTTGTGTTTTTTAAAATATACTATATTATGCCTTTGTAATGTTACGTGTTTCCATCACACAAAAAATATTCTTTCTTAAAGTTTTTTATTTATCACTTTTCATAAAATTTTAAAATTTCCTTTAGCTTTTATTTTGTTCGAGGTAAAATTTAATGTGGCACGTCCTATGAAACTGCACTTTTTATACAGAGTTATAAACTCATTGCCATGCTCCTTTAATTTTACATGTTAATCATTAACCCCTAAAGAGTAATGATATCAATACAAAAAACCCTTAACGGGTTAAAAGTTTGTGATGCAGCACTGTACTTTATGGCTATAAGAATTAGAAATACGGGTCTTAAAAATAATGATATCAAATTTTCAGTGACGCTTTGCTATTAATTAAAAAATACATAGATTTTCTTATTTGAATTTGCTTTTTTCTTCTATTTATTTTTACAGTGTAAACGTTATTTTCAATATAAAATAATATATAACATTTACTCACCGATACCTTTTCATTCACATCTCTTATAATATCAAAATATGTGTTTTAAAAGAAATGATATGAAATTCCAGCAACACAATGATGTTACACTAAATGATTTCTTTTTAAATTCCACTGCAATTATTTTGTTTTGCATATTAAAGTATATTTGCACACTATTGCTTTTAATTTTCAAATACGCAGTCAAATATATCACTTTCATTAGGTTTATATTATGTACTGAAATGTATTTATTTCAATGAATTATTTTATCTTTTGCGTCACGCTATCCAAAACTGTAAGTAAAATTTATGGAAATGTTTATTTTGTGCCATCTTATCCAAATTAATTGAAAACGCATGCAAATAGATAGTGTGCTGCAAAGAAAACATTTACGAAATTTTTAGTTGTAGTTTTGGATGGCGGGACACAAAAGATAAAATAATTCATTGAAATAAATACATTTCAATACATAATATAAACTTAATAAAGGGATATATTTGACTGCGTATTTGAAAATTAAAAGCAATATTTCAATGTGCAAATATACTTTAATATGCAAAGCAAAATAATTGCAGTGGAATTTAAAAAGATTAAATCATTTAGTGTAACGTCACTGAGCTGCCGGAATTTCATATCATTTCTTTCAAAACACATATTTTGATATTATAAGAGATGTGAATGAAAAGGTATCGGTGAGTAAATGTTATATATTATTTTATATTGAAAATAACGTTTACACTGTAAAAATAAATAGAAGAAAAAAGAAAATTCAAATAAGAAAATCTATGTATTTTTTAATTAATAGCAAAGCGTCACTGAAAATTTGATATCATTATTTTTAAGACCCGTGTTTCTAATTCTTATAGCCATAAAGTACAGTGCTGCGTCACAAACTTTTAACCCATTAAGGGTTTTTTTTTTGTATTGATATATATACCAAAAATAAAAAAAAGTCATCGCCAACATGACGACAAAAATTTAAAAGTCCTCGTGGGAGTCCTATATTAAAACTGTACTGCCTGTGGAAGTATGAAAATTGGGTTGTGAACCATGAATTTTATTTGAGAAACCTTTCTTTAAATGATTTTTGTTTCACTATTATGTGCAATATTAATTTGGTTTTAATAATAATTTTGCTTCTGGTAAATTAGAATTTTAATTAGATGGTGAAATTGGTATAACATTTATGATTTTCAAATTTTAAAGGTAAATAAGAAAAGAAATAAAGTGCGAATATTTCGCACGGGTTCGCTAGCATTTTAATATTAACTTACAAGTAGTAGATTTAAATGGGATCAATAATTATTTAATATAAATTTATTCAAAAATATATAGATATTTTCCTATAAAATTATCTTTTTACTTTCTTCTATATTCAGTAGAAGAAAGTGGATTCGTAAAAATTTTCGACCTCGGGTTTTTGATGGATTTACACGTTTTTAAAGCTGTGGAACACGATTTGACCATTTTTAGAAAATGTCTGTCTGTGTGTGACAAAATTTTGTGGCAACTGTATCTCAGGAACTACTGCACAGAATTTCATACAAATTGGTATGTAGTTGCACCTTGACATAATTTAGTGCCTGTCAACTTTTGGTAAAAATTGTCTTACAGGTTGTGTTGTCATCCCGCTTTTTCTAAATTTTTCAGATGGTGATATAGGACAAAATTTTGTATAAATGTGCATAAAGAG
Organism: Salticus scenicus; assembly: GCA_963930645.1. Taxonomy (NCBI): domain Eukaryota; kingdom Metazoa; phylum Arthropoda; class Arachnida; order Araneae; family Salticidae; genus Salticus; species Salticus scenicus. Next base: position 168,642,041 of record OZ005649.1, read on the forward strand.
AATTATTTTTTAGTAATCATTAGGAAATTTACAAGAATTATTTATAATAGAGATAGTCAACTGGGAAAATTTTTTTGTATATGTAGGAGCCTCGCCACCTCCCCCCCCCCCTGGGAGGGAAGTAAATTTTCAAGATGTTTATCTTTTGAAAGATCTCGTCAATACCTTTAAAACGAATGGTTGAAGTATAAAGCTGTGATGATTTAAAATTATCGATTTTTTTTTTTTTTTTTTTTTTTTTTTTTTTTACTTTTAACCAAACAAACAAAAAAAAAAAATAATAAATAAAAAAAAGTTTTTTTTTTCTTTAATATTGTTACTGAGTGAATTTGTATAGGAAAATATAAAAGAAAGTCTTGAGGTGGCCACAACATACTAGTTTTCTATGGAATGTCACTGGGGGGTCATTTTTGACCCCACTGGCATTCAGTGGGATAAATGAGAAAAAACACCAAAAATTTTCATACATATTTATGTTACCGTTAATTGTCGTAAAGATTATGACTGAATGAACAACGCATTATTATTTTTTTTTTCCCAGAATTTTAAGTTAAATACTTTAAGTATATAGTGAAACGTCAAATTGGCGTTGGGGGTCATATTTGACCCCATGGTAGTCGGAGGGTTAAATGTTATCAGAACACATTAAACGTTTCACAAAAACGAAAATGCAATTTTAGAAATTTTCAATTATAGCCCTTAATGTATCTGAATATTTCTGAGTGAATCTGTAAATCACAATACTAATCACACTATATTCTATAAAAAACTTTTTTTTTTTTTTTTTTTTTTTTTTTTTTTTTTAGCATATGAATAATAAATTTCAATTTCATTATGATTTATCCAAAATAAAGGTATTAAACTATGGTTTATAGAAATACCTCTCATAGAACGCAATATTTTGGAATTATTTCGGTAGTCCCTTCATAATCCAGTAGTGGTATATACTTTATTTTAAATCGAAAGCATCCCATAATGATCTTGAATAACAATAATCAATTTCAAGGAATTCCATAAATATTTGCTAAGACAAATTGACACATTATTGACAAACAAACCGAAGTCAAACACTTTTTAACTTTTATTGGAAAGTGTTAAAAATAAAGTCAGCAACAACCATTAATCTTTCAGAAGACTATTTTTACATTCCTGATGTATAAACATTAAAAGGTGTTTAATCTGAAATTATTTATTTAAATAATGTCTAGCGATAAAAGATAAAATAATATTGTGTGTTTTAATTTCTTCAATAACAAGTTTAAAATGTTGCGATTGGGCAAGCAGAAAAAGAATTATATTTTAGTTATTTCAGCCTTTTTTTTTTTTTTTTTTTTTTTTAATTATTGAAATCAAGAAACTAATCTATTACAGATCTAGAAACTACTACGTTTTTTAAGCTATGAATTTCCCTAGTTTTTTTTTTTTTTTTTTTGTATAATATCATGTCTCTGAATATGAAAGTAAAATTTTTGACTGTTGATTTATATGTATGTCTGTTATCAACATAAATGTATAGTATATATCTGTACTGATAAGTATAAAGGATTTAAGTCCAAAAATGTCGATTTTGAGTTAAGTACATTATTACATTCAGAAAAAAATTCTCTATCGATTGGTATAAAGGATTTAAGTCTATGTCATTTAGTCTCTGAGAAAATCCATTAGTAAAAAAAAAAAAGATTCAACTCAGAAATTTAGCAATCATGTATGGTATAAAATATTTAATTCAATTTTTTCCCGGTATTAAATGAAGGTTGACAATCATTGAATGGAAAAAAAAGGTATAAATCAATGAAATCCCTTTTACCTAATCGATTCTTCTGATTAGATTTTAATTAGTATAGCTTTATTTTTCGTCTCCTGAAAAATCAAGAATATGGACTTAAATCCTTTATCAGTACAGGTATATAAAAAAGAGGAAAATTCACATGTGCTGTTTTGACGTTTTGATCAAAATTGGTAATTTTCTAGGCGTATTGCTGGCGAAAGTTATTTGAATAATTTGAAATAAAGTTTTATATTTAACGACAGGGGTTGAGGGGAGCGGTAGTCCCTCTCTCACATATTTATTTGTCAAATAAAAATGTTCCTAAACCTATTATTTTTTAAAATAGATTGAACTTTATTATTTTGCCTCATTGGTTTTACGACATAATCTGCAATATGTCTTCATGGTATTGAAATGTAAGGGCAAGGTAAGAGAAAGTCTTGTTAGTAATACATCAGATTATTATTATTATTATTATTATTATTATTTAAGATAGATGTGAGTCCGTGTCACACACAAATTAAATCGGTGTGGCTGAAGTTTACGTTTAGCTGAATTTTTACATAAGTTGTTGCTGATTAGACTTAAATAAAATAACGTCAAAAAGATGTTCTTGTTATGTTGTAATTATTTCTATGATAGGAACATCCAGGCATTTATGGCATCTCATTGGATTAAAAGTACAAAATACGTTTATATTGTATTTATAGTAAGCAGGTTGTTGCATATTGCTCGACAGGAGACGCAGATTTGTCATATTTTTAATGAGTTACGTAATAGTTATATTATATTAAGACTGTATTAGAAATGCATCATATGTATGCAGTCAGCTCGATTATAGAGATTTTTGATTTAACAAGAGTCCATTTCTAACAAGGACCTTTTTAAACAAAGAGCTGTTTAATTTACTATTAAACAGCTTAGTATGACACAGCTTAGCTTTAAACAGCTTAGCTTTTTTTATTTCGAGCATAATTTGGATTTTAGTGCGTATTTCTTTGATGAAAAGTCTCATCTTTAGGACTTTTATCCTTGGCTAAATACGATGTTTGCAGAAATTTCTTATTTCCAAAGGGTTTTTAAAAAAAGCTTTGCTGTTTAGTTATGCTTTAACATACTATTAATCAGTAATAAATAATTACACGATAAAAAAAACTTTTTATATACCCTGTTTTTAATTTTTCTCTTTATTTAATTTTAATCACTTTTTAGTCATTTCCAATTTCCACTATCAACATTAAAATAGAGCTTAATGAAATAAATTCTCAGACAAAAATAGATTGTTTATGTGACTAATATTTCTGTTTCAATATTATTTCTGCGATATTTTATAATTTATTTATATTTTTGATGTGCTGCTTGGCTTAAAATGGCTATTGCTAAATTAATGTTCTTGGCGAAAAATGTTCAGTATACTTCAGCGGCAAATTTCAAAAAATCGCCCATGAGGATTTATAAATAAAGCAAATAAAATTAAAATAAATTTATAATTATAGAGTTTAGAGTAGTAAATAAATTCTATGCAGTCAAATGTAACGACTTTTTTTTTTTTTTTTTTTTTTAACTTGGCAGTAAAAATATAAAAATTGTAGTTTTAAAAGTAAACTAGTATGTTGTGGTCACCACATGACTTTCTTCTATATTTTCCTATACAAATTAATTCAGTAAAAGTAATTTATTAAAATTATTATTTAAAAGCGTTATCTTCCATGATAATGCAGACGATTTCCATATTAGAGAAGTAGTATAACACTAAATATCCAAAACAAGTAGAAATTTTTTAAAGTTATAATGACATCAATTTTTGTGCGATGCCTAATTTAACTTTTTGTAATTTTTTAATGTTCACGTTTATTTAAATGTATTTATTTTTACGTCAAAATAAATAAATAAATAAATAAATAAATAAAAATAAAATAAAATAAAAAATAAAGAACTTGTATTTATTTATTTTTGAGGGGGGGGGGGACAATTAAATTATAGCTTATATTTAAATGACTAATTTTAAAGCTATTAAGAGGTTGTTATTTTCATATTTTAATTAATTAAAAGAAAACTAATCAAAAATTCGAAAATTGGGTTTCGAGGTATTGCATTGTCATCGTGTTCTGAGCTATTCTAAAAGTTTCAAATGACTAGCTAGTCGGGAAGTTAGTTAAAAATCTATTGCAAGATCTGTACTGGATAAACAATCAAACAATAAAGCGAGTTAATAAAAACATTGCAAAATACAACATGATTTCCTGACTCATAAGGCTAGATATTTTTCTGTGAACCACAAAATAGGTCACAGACGGACTAGAAGATTTTTCCGAATTTTTTCCGATCGATGCATCTGATGATTGAATAATCGACGCTCTTGGTTTCCAACTACCAAGTGCTACGAAAAATTTTTTATTAACGCAGTTTTATTTTGCACCTTATTATTACCTTATTAAGTTGTAATACTTTTACAAATTACATTACTCACTTATCGCTAATAGGTAAAGAATTAAAATGCGTTTCAGTCTTTTTGGGACACCTTGTACACTACGCTAAAATTTGAAGTAAAATATATTATTCATTTATTTATTTATTTTTTAGCCATAAATTGGTTGTAGAATTGTTAGTCATTTTCGACAATACATAATTGTAACTATAATAGTAATATTCAATAAAACAATCGAGTAATATTTTATCGCGGGGCGCGGGCCTTTACACGGCGGACCACCATTGGCCAAAACCGTCTGTATAGGGTATTGGATATATGCCGTCCTTTTTATATTGTGCCAGATACGTCGCAAAACAATTTTCGGCGTACATGTGGTTTCCTTTTAGGTATTCTAAATAACACTACTGTCTAAATAACACTACATAGCTATCGATTCCGCGTCAAATTTAATATGTAATTTGCTTGTTATTATAATATATAAACTAGTCGGTCTGCGCCCGCCTAGCGCACGATTTTTATACATGTATTTCCATATTTATTTTTCTTTGCCAGTTCAAATTACTAAATATTGTTTTATATGATGTTTGAAACAAATGAATTCATCTTTTATAGAACGATATTTATATATTTTAAAGTCCAAACGTCACCAAGAAATTAAAAATGACATCGTAATGCTTTAATTCAAATTTTATAACCACGTGTCTAGTTATTAATTTATTGTGACGTAGTTGAATTTTCGATACTTAATTTATTATTATTATTTCCCTGACGTATTAAAATTCCGCATAGTAATGAAAAGAATTTATTTTAAAAATAGAAATTGTTTTCTGTTATTTTACGCTTTATTTTATTGATGAATAAGTTCTGATTAATCAAATTTAATTTTCTGCGATCATAACAATTATTATACACTATACTGAAATAATTTTTTTAAATAAATATTTGTAAATATACTAATTTGTATGATAAATTTATTGTTTATTATTTGAATGAATGGACGAATATTCCAAAACCTTGCAAACCATACATGAAGTTTTATTTACTTTATCTAAATACATAGTTGCGATTGTAATGTAAGTTTTCCCTCTAATTATCCTTTTCATCATTTTATTTAGTTGAAATGCACACATGGAAACCCTGGATAAAATTTTACATTCTTTATTACAATACATTGTTTCAGTTAGAATACCATTTTCGGCGTTCTTCTCGGGAAACTCAACCCTCCATGTCATTAATGCACCTACTTTTATATATAATTTAAATCTGTCATTAAAATTAAAAGTTCACTTAAAATTATTCAGACAACTGTCACACGCAACATTCCTTGAAACTTATCAATCTTAATCAAACTTCTCCAGCAACAAACTTATATTAACTTCAAAATACAACATTTGGATCTCCTAAAATTGTTCGTTTTTAAGTTACTCTAAGAAACACAGACAAAGATCAAACGGTAAAAAACTTGACTACAGCAATCAGGAAGCTTCAAAACGTGTAAACATACAAAAAACAAGTGACGAATATTTAGCTTAAAACATACATTATTTACCATATCTCTATGAGGAATTTATTTCAATTCCCGAACAGCTTTCCTAGAAATGGTAAAATATTATTAGTGAAGCACATCCACTAACAGCAAAAAACTAGTGTGTTGTGGCCTCCACATGACTTTCTTCTATATTTTCTGATACAAATTCCCTCAGTAAAAATAATTTATTAAAATTATTATTTAAAAATTATCTTCCATTATAATACAGACGATTTCCATATTAGGGAAGTAGTATAACACTAAATATAAAAAAAAAAAGTTGAATTTATTCTCAATATGACATAAAAAAAAATATGTTAACAATGAAAAAAATTGATAACTTTATTTTAAATTATCGCAGATCGATGGTTCAACCATATTCGTTTTAAAGGTATTGGCGAGCTCTTTTGAAAGATACCCATCATGAAAATTAACTCCCCTCGATGGGGGGCTTACCCCCACCCAGGGGGGGGGGTGCGAGGCTCCTATACAAAAAAAAAAAAAAAAAAAAAAAAAAAAATTACAGTTGACTATCTCTATTACAATATATATATATATATATATGTATATTCATTTCATTTGGTTTAGTTCAGTCTATAGATGTTAAACTCTACTTACCTGCAATTTCCCCCATAGACGTAATGTATTTTAATACCTTTGAGTGTCTCTGTACACGAACGATAGCGTCTAAACGTTTTGTTCGAATGAGCTGAAAGTTAGTACATATGTTGTAGACCACCGTAGGACGAATCCTATTGATTTTGGTGAATCTAGCTCTTATATATTTTACAGGGACACAAGGAAAACTTCTTTATCATTATGGCGTATGGGTTTAAATTATTTAAAGTGCTACAGCGAACTCCTTATTCAAATGAACCGAAAATTATATATATGTTATAGGTCACCGTCACGCGAAATGTATGAATTTTAGAGAATCTAGCACTCACAGTTTTTTACAGGGACACAATGAAAATTTCTTTATCATTGTGGCTTATAGGATGAAATTATTTAAAGTACGATAGCATCGAGATGCCTTACACAATTATGATGAAAATTTATATATATGTTATAGGCCACCATCGAATGAACTGTATAGATTTGGTTACTCTAGCACTTACAGATTTTTACAGGGACAGAAGGAATTTTCTTTATCATTATGGCGTACAGATTTAAATTATTCAATGTGCAACAGCACTTTGAATAATTTAAACCTATTAACATTTAACCCATTTGATAATTTAAACATCTTATTCAAATTATTGAAAATTTTATAGATCACCGTCACACGAACTGTATGAATTTTAGAGAACCTAGCACTTATAATTATTATACAGGGACACAACGAAAAATTCTAAGGCTTATGGGCTCAAATTATTTCAAGTGCGATTGCTTCTAAATGTCTTTTCCGATTGAGTTGAAAATTTATATACATGTTATGTTATATATCACTGTAGTACGAAATGTCCGCACTAAATCTATAAGTGCTAGAATTTGGTGAACACTTATAGATTTTTGCAGGGACATAGTAAAATATTCTTTATTATTATGTTTTATGTGCTCAAATTGTTTTAAGTCCAATAGCGTTAAATGAAACAACATACCAATGGAGAAAAATACTCAAGCACCCTATTAAAATTTTCTCTTTTCTTTAATTAACGACTTCTCTTTTGCTTTACTTTTTCTATATAACCGTTAAATTATACTTAATGTTCAGAAAGTCGAGTGAAGTCTCTTCAGATTTTTTAAATGAAAGGTGATATTACTATTACTATAAACAACTTCTACATAATTTCCTTTCTGGAAGTGATAGGAATTACGGAGCAATGACTTAAATTCTTAGATATCCAAAATAGCACTCATGTTAATATGCACCATTCAATATGTTTAAAAATATATCGCAGAGGGATTGAGGAAAGAATTATAATTGATTGTTAATTCCCTAAAATCCACCAGGTGTGTAAACTAGCTTAATTTGTATAATTTATGATTATTAGAAATCTCAGATACAGTAAGAATAATTTAAAATAAATAATCTTCTATATTTTATACTTTTATTACTAAACTGGCAGGCAACGCCCGCTTCGCTGGTCCCTATTTTTAAATGAATCGCTATAATTACTGAATTCTCAAAATTGCATTAATTTTTATCACGTGAAAAAAAAAAAAAAAAAAAAATCTTATTAGGAAAAATGTCGCACCGGGTTCTCACTGCCTTCGGAAAAAATTCCCAAAATGCTCTAACTCTTATTTCTATTATTTTCCCCCTTCGCCCCCCCCCTCCCGTCTATCCTAATAATTTTAAAAATTCGAAAATATCCGCAATCGATTTGTAGGTACCGAAAACCTCTATATACCAATTTTGAATGCTCTAACTCTATTCTATTTTTTTTGCCCCTCCGCCCCCCCTTCCCGGCCCTCCTAATAACTTTACACTTTCGAAAATATCCCCATTCGGCTTGCTGGCCTCTAAAACCTATCTGCACCAATTTTGAACGGCCTAACTGTATTTGTATTTGTTTTTGCCCACACCCCCCCCCCTTCCCGCCCCCTCCTGATAATTTTACAAATTCGAAAATATCCGCAATCGATTTGTAAGTATCGAAAACCTCTATACACCAATTTTGAACGATCCAACTCTATTTTTATTTTTTTGCCCCCCCCCCTCTCCCCTCCCCCTTCTCGCCCCTCCTAATAACTTTACACTTTCGAAAATATCCCCATTCGACTTGCAGGCCTTTAAAACCTATCTGTACCAATTTTGAACGGCCTAACTGTATTTCTATTTGTTTTTGCCCATAGCCCCCCCATACTGCCCACCCCTTCCCACCCCTTCTAATAATTTTACAAATTCGAAAATATCCGCAATCGATTTGTAAGTATCGAAAACCTCTATGTACCAATTTTGAACGATCTGACACTATTTTTATTTTTCTGCCCCCCCCCCACCCCAAAAAAAAAAAAAAAAATAAATAAATAAATAAAATCAAATAAAATCAAAAATCGGAAAAAATCAAAAAATGAGTTTTTGGAAATATTTTCAAGAAGACGCTTGGTGTTTTTTTTTCTTTTTTTTTTTACATCTTTAAGCTATAACTTTTACTCGAAAATCCGTATTTTTCTAAATTTGCCTCCGAAAATCATTTATACCCCCTTCTCCCGTTAAAAATGCAAAATTCCAAAATCGCAGGAAATGATTTTTTCGTATTCAAGTCTATTCTCCCCATCTGCAATTTCTTCACTGTGAAGTAATTTGGAGCCGAGCTATACTTATAAATGTGTTTTTGCCTTATGCGCCTCCGAAAATCATTTATACCCCCTTCCCCCCTTAAAAATCCAAAATTCCAAAATCGCAGAAAATGATTTTTTTGTTTTCAAGTCTAGTCTCTCCCTCTGCAATTTCTTCCCCGTGAAGCAATTTGGAGCCGAGTTGTGCTTATAAAGGTGGTTTTTGCCTTCTGCACCTTCGAAAATCATTTTCAGCCCCTCTCCCTCCTTAAATATCCAAAATTCCAAAATCGCAGAAAACGATTTTTTTGTACTTAAGTCTAGTCTCCCCATCTGCAATTTTTTCATCGTGAACTAATATGGAGCCGAGTTATGCTTATAAAGGTGTTTTTGCCTCCTGCGCCTCCGAAAATCATTTTCACCCCTTTTCCCCCTTAAAAATCCAAAAACCCAAAATCGCAGAAATTGATTTTTTTGTATTCAAGTCTAGTCTCCCCTTCTGCAATATCTTCCTCGTGAAGCAATTTGGAGCCGAGTTATGCTTATAAAGGTGTTCTTGTCTTCAGCAACTCCGAAAATCATTTTCACCCCCTTCCCCCCTTAAAAATCAAAAATTCCAAAATCGCAGAAAATGATTTTTTCGTATTCAAGCCTAGTCTTCCCATCTGCAATTTCTTCCCTGTGAAGTAATTTGGTGCCGAGTTCTACTTATAAATGCGTTTTTGCCTTATGCGCCCCCGAAAATCTCATTTTTACCCCCTACCCCCTACCCCCCTTAAAAATCCAAAATTCCAAAATCGCAGAAAACGATTTTTTTGTTTTCAAGTCTAGTCTACCCATCTGTAATTTCTTCACCGTGAAGTAATTTGGAGCCTAGTTATGCTTATAAAGGTGTTTTTTACCTTCTGCCCCCCCAGGGGGGAACGGGGGGGTATTACGCAAAATCCCGTCTTAGTGAGCGTCAGGGTCCTAAAACCAACCTGCTCACCAAAAATTGTGACTCTATCTCCCATAGGATCTCCACAGCCGTGTTGAGTTGTTAATATTCAAAATGTGTTCATATAGTTCTTAAGAAATGTAATATAATACTCAATCTATATATATAAAAGAAGACTTCCTGAGTGAGGGGGTGATCTATCAACGCCCAGACCAAACCCCTGGACCTAGAAGCATGAAATTTTGTGACAATGTTCTTTCCATGACGTAGGCATCCACTAAGAAGCGATTTTACAAAATTCGCCCCCCAAGGGGGGGAGGGGGGGAAAAACGTGATTTCACAAAATCCTTCATATCTCAAACAAAAAAAACAGATATCCGTAAAATTTTTGCTTTAAAATATAGCTAACACAAATGTCTAAAAACCAATTTCTGGAATTTTCAAAATTCGGTCCCCAAGGGGGGCGGGGGGGCAAAACGTGATTTCACATGCGTAAAAACGTGATTTCGCATAATCCTATATATCTCAAACAAAAAAAATAGATATGCGTGAAATTTTTGCTCTAAAATATAGCTAATGCAAATATCTAAAAACCAATTTCTGGAATTTTAGAAATTCAGCCCCGAGGTGGGGCAGCCGGGGGGGGGAGGGGGGGGGGCAAAAAATAAAAAGAGAGTTAGATCGTTCAAAATTGGTATATAGAGGTTTTCGATACCTGCAAATCGATTTCGGATATTTTCGAATTTATAAAATTATTAGGAGGTGCGGGAAGGGGGGGGGCGGCAAGGGGGGGCTATGGGGCAAAAACAAATAGAAATACAGTTAGGCCGTTCAAAATTGGTACAGTTAGGTTTTAGATGCCTGCAAGTCGAATGGGGATATTTTCGAAAGTGTAAAGTTATTAGGAGGGCCGGGAAAGGGGGAGGGGAGAGGGAGGGGAGGGGGGCAAAAAAATAAAAATAGAGTTAGATCGTTCAAAACTGGTATATAGATGTTTTCGATACTTACAAATCGATTGCGGATACTTTCGAATTTTTAAAATTATTAGGTGGGGCGGGAAGGGGGGGGGCTATGGTAAAAAACAAATAGAAATACAGTTAGGCCGTTCAAAATTGGTACAGTTAGGTTTTAGATGCCTGCAAGTCGAATGGGGATATTTTCGAAAGTGTAAAGTTATTAGGAGGGCCGGGAAAGGGGGAGGGGAGGGGGAGGAGGGGGGCAAAAAAATAAAAATAGAGTTAGATCGCTCAAAATTGGTATATAGATGTTTTCGATACTTACAAATCGATTGCGGATACTTTCGAATTTTTAAAATTATTAGGTGGGGCGGGAAGGGGGGGCGGTAAGGGGGGGGGCTATGGTAAAAAACAAATAGAAATACAGTTAGGCCGTTCAAAATCGGTACAGATAGGTTTTAGAGGCCTGCAAGTCGAATGGGGATTTTTTTGAAAGTATAAAGTTATTAGGAGGGCCGGGAAGGGGGGGGGCAGAGGGGCAAAAAAAAAAAAGAAAATAGAGTTAGATCATTCAAAATTGGTACGTAGAGGTTTCCAATACCTACAATTCGATTGCGGATATTTTCGAATTTTTAAAATTATTGGGAGGGCGGGAAGGGGGGGGGGAGTAGAGCGGTAAAAAAATAAAAATAGAGATATATCGTTCAAAACTGGTGCATAGATGTTTTTGATACTTACAAATCGATTGCGGATATTTCAAATTTGTAAAATTATTAGGATAGACAGGAGGGGGGGGGGCGAAGTGGGAAAATAATAGAAATAAGAGTTAGAGCATTTTGGGAATTTTTTCCTAAGGCAGTGAGAACCCGGTGCGACATTTTTCCTACTCAGATTTTGTTTCTCTTTTTTTTTCATGTGATAAAAATTAATGCAATTTTGAGAATTCATTATAGTGATTCATTTAAAAATAGGGACCAGCGAAGCGGGCGTTGCCTGCTAGTATATATATAGATAAACAGCGTACAAAATAAAATTGTTTCGCATAGTTGTTCTGAACTTCCTAATTTACAAATTAGCTACTAATTTGGTTCGTGTCTAACGCAAATCGATCGTATATGTGAGATCTTCGAAAAGATACAGTATACTTCCGATTATCCGTGAAATTGAGTGGAATGTGTTCCGCGGATAATGCAAATTGCGAATAAATCGCAAAATAGCTGGAAATGAGGAGTAAATGAGATAAAAATTACTCTAGCTTAAAAAATGCAATTCTTTTGTATATAAAATATAATATAAACAGTGAGAATATTCACAATATTATAAATATATTTGTATTTTATGTATTAAAGGATATAAAAACAATTAACAAAAAATATATGATGAAGTCAAGGTACAATCTGCGTAAGCTAATTTATACACTAAGTTAAACAGTAGCGCAGACATGCCAACATTTTAATGTATTCCGAAGCATTGTGAATACTCGCCCATTTTTCCACACCAGTTTATTTGTACAGCATTTTTTTTTTTTTTTCTTTTCCAATATATAATCACGAATAAAAAAGAAGAAAAATGTATTTCTAGAAAAGTGGGTGTGAAAAACAATGGCAGGTGTACTAACAACGCTCCGAAGTAAATTAAAATGTTCGTATGTGTAGTATGGTACTGTACGAAAAAAATAAAACAAAAGCAACATAGTTCATTATATTTACATTTTTTCTTAAAATAATAATAATAATAATAATAATAATAATAATAATAATAAATCATTTATTTTTGTTTCTTGCTGTGAAAACATAACTTTCTCTTTACACCGCCCTTTTCCTGAGTGCGCGGAAATCGGATCGGGAGTTTGCTGTATTACCTTGAAAACTCTTTTTATTACATTATCACTGGTCATTCAACATTCACTTTTCTTTTCTCCAGATTTTTGCGTGTATTTTCTCGAGATATCTTTTTGCGTCATTGGACTTAGCGTGAGAAAAGTACTTTTGCACGTTTGAAAATACAGTCAGTTGAATTCGTAAAAGAGAAACCGACATTTTGTGTCTTTAATTGCTCATTATGAGATAACAATACGCTCCTATCTCTTAGTTTAAAACTCCCTGTTTCAGGACATTTTCCCGTTTGCTACGTATTTTGTTCCATTTTAAGGTGGAGAAATTGTTTAAAAGATCATTATTAGAAAAAAATTGTTCTGGCCATGAAGTTCCTTCGAACTTTCGAAGGTCATTCGGTTCTTTGAGCGAAATATTTTCGGACGGATGTTTAAAGATAAAATTCACGCAATCAAAATTATACACCGCAGATTGTGCATTACTTATGCTCAAGAAACATACAAATCACGCAATAACTCAAAACGATAAATTAATACAATTGTTTTATTTCCTAAGAGGCAATTGTTTTATTTCCTACGAAACTAAAATAGAAATCACGCAACTTTATTCATTTTCAAACAATCTGATATTTTTATTTATTTATTTATTTATTACTAGCAAACCCGTGCGAAATATTCGCACTTTATTTCTTTTCTTATTTACCTATAAAATTTGAAACTTATAAATATTATACCAATTTCACCACCTAATTAAAATTTTAATTTACCAGAAGCAAAATTATTATTAGAACCAAATTAATATTGTGCAATAGTGAAACCAAAATCATTCAAAGAAAGTTTCAATGTTTCAAAATACAATTCATGCTCGATAACCCAGTTTTCATATCTCCGCAGGCAGAACAGTTTTAGTATAGGACCCTCAAGACACCTTTCAGATTTTTTGTCGCCATATTGGAGATGATATTTTATTTATTTATTTTGGCATAATTTTTTGTTTATAAAAAAAACTAATTCTTATTCTGATTGTACTTATTCTGATTGCATTTTTTAGTCAATTTACGATGATAATTTCTATCTGTATATATCTTTAAAGTATTGCTTGGTTTAAAATGACGCCTGCAAAGATTCTGAAGAAGCAACTTTTAAAAATATATTCTTCCATAAAATGGTCTCATGTCATTTTTGTTATTAGATCATTAAACTGAGACCACGTGCTTAAATATTGTCCATTTATAAATATTAATATTTTATTAATTACATCACTATCGTATCGTTTCGGCAAAATATAATCGTAATGGGTCCCCGTTAGAGAAATATTATATAGATTATTATTATTTTACAGTCTTTACAAACGAAGTATTATCTCTAACTGAGCAATTAATAATCATAATGTCAATGAATTATTTAGATTTTTTGCTGTATTATAAAATTCAGTTACACTGTAAAAAAAATTCTGCGACTGATATCTCTAGAAACTAAATTGTGGCTCTAGTAAAAATAGTTCCATGTTATCCTTATAATTTCTAGTTCTCTTTGCTACCGAGTTCTAAAAACCCCTATTAGAATTCTAGAGCGTTTTCTTACGTCATCGTGGTCAAACTTGTTTAGAAATCTCTTCAAATAAATTCGAATACAAGAGGTGACTTTTAGTAACTATAATTTTGTTTTATGAAGCAATTCTAGGAAATCAAATGGGAATTACGCAAAGTATTTATAATGTTCATAATATTGTTTCATCATCTGGAAAAGTGAAACAATAATTCTATCCAAATTGTTTAGTGGATTTGGAAGTAAGACCGATTGACTGCTCTAGGGTCCTAGGCCTGAGAGGGGAGCCCCCCGTGGGGGGTCTTTCTAATGGGTCCTAGCCTATTTACGCAAGTTTCAGAGAAAACCACAGAAAAATCCCAACGGCTAGGCCGACGAGCGTGACCTGAAATCTAATCCGGCACCTCACGTTAACCAGCTTTAAGCGCAGAACCGCTCAATTGTTTCAGTGAAACTAGGAATTCTCGATCATTTCGTCCATCCAAATTATTTGTTTATCCTATATGCGTCACTCGGAAATCTCTGTTTCTAGTTTTGGAAATCAGAAAATGACTACTTATTCGTGCTACATAAAAGCGGTATATATATAAATATTATTGTGATTTTTTTTTTCTCTCAGTGCACAAGAGCATATTTAAATTGCTTCTTGATTTTTGTTTCATCTAATTATTTATATTGTTGCATCGACCAGTGTTTCTCAAAAAAAGTCAGAGCGCATTTCAAGTCCTACAAATAAACTATGACTATGTATAAATCTGTGAGAAATATGTCATAATAAATAAGTTAAATAATTGAAAAGCGAGTTCTCGAATCTTCGTTACATTGAAAAAAAATTCTATAACTGACATCTAGAATCTAAATTGCGACTCTAGTAAAAATAGTTCCATGTCATCCTTTTAAATTCTAGTCCCCTTTGAAAGCGAGTTCTAGAAAACCCTATTAGAATTCTACAGCGTTTACCTATATTATCGTGGTCAAACATTTGAAAATCTCTGCAAATAAATGCGAATACAAGAGGCGAGTTTCAGTAACTATAATCTTGGTTTATGAACCAATTCTAGAAAATCAAGCGAGAATTTCTCAGAATACAAAGGATTCAGAATATTGTTTCACCATCTAAAATTGTATAGACTAGAAATTCTCGGTCATTTCGTCTATTGAGCTTATTTGCGTGCCTTATACGCATAGCTCGGAAATCTATATTTCTAGTTCAGGAATTTAGAAAATGGCCACTTATTCGTTCTAGATGAAGGCGGTATATATATATATATATATATATTAGTGCAATACATAGAAAAACAATTCATTTTTTTACACTTAATTGTGATTAAGCTTAAAAAATCCTTATTCACACTTACATGACGTTGAAAATAATTCTCGTTATATTTTCGAGTAGGCTGTAATTTTTCTTTATTGCTGGCACTTAATTTTTGTTCTCATCCAGAATAAGAATATTTGATATAACGCTTTTTTATTATGAACACAATATCCACTATAAAATTTTTAAAAATAAATAATGTACACACGAATAAATGGCTGCTTAAAAAGGAAAAAAAAAAAAAAAAAAAAAATCGCTGTCGTTTAATATAATAATGATGTTTTGGCAACAAGAGAAGTACAAAAAGACAGCACAGACAAAAAAGAGAGTAAAACTGAAAATAAATATTGTGCACACAACATGCATTTTAAAAACTTTACAAATAAATAATATACACAAGAAAAAATGGCTGATTAAAAACGAAAAAAAAAAAATCGCTCGCATTTAACATAAAAATGGTGTGTTGACAAAAAGAGAGTTACAAAAAGAGATTTTATTGAAATTGAGAAATCGTTTTACTACGAATTGAGAAACCATATTTGCGTGTAGAAAGTACTTCTTAAAGACATAAGCAGGTTCTAGTCGATAAAGGCACTTTATTAATGAATATTCTGGAAACAGTCGAATAAAACAGTTATTCGTATCACAAAAGTCAATAATCAATGAATATTCTCGAAATAATCCAATAAAACAGTCATTTGTACCACAAAAGACAAGTAAACAACGTTAAATACACCAAAGAGCAGGAATTTCCTAATTCGTTCTCATTGATCAACCACTTAAAGTCCAATCTCTCAAAGACAAACGTTTAGCTCGAAATCTAAACAGAAACTAAACTCGTCGAGAGTTTTGTTAGTGAATTATAGAATTTTTGAAGTAGTTTCAGCTTGCAAATCAAAGATCCTCCCAGAAAATTCCGGAACTCGGCTCTTATTGAAGTTAAAGTTTCCAAACTTTGGCAATCCTAAGTTAACACTTTTCGCCAAATTTAGATGTTAATTGTCCAAATCTGACGCCAAGTCGCAAAGTTGGTCGCCAACGCCCAACTTCGTGGAAGTGAAAAAAATGTCATAGATTTCCATTTTAACTGTAATACCGTGTAGAAAGTGGTACGCAAAAAATAGGCAGGTTCTAGTAGACAATCATGACTCTTAACTTTTTAAAGTCTCGTTAGTGATTCATAAAACTTTCGAAGAAGTTAATTCTATGCTAGAAACCAACGGATCATTCTTGAAAATTCCAAATTTTGTTGCCAAACTGCTTGATTTCTCGACAAGTTGCAAAGTTTGCCACTAACACTCAGCTTCGTAGAACTTAAAATACTACCATCTGTTTCCTCTTTAACTGTTATACCCTGTAGAAATTAGTATGTAAAGAAATAAGCAAATTCTAGTCGACAACCATCAATAACGACTTTTATTTTTTATAATCTCGTTAATGATTTATAAAATTTTCGAGGAAGTTAGTTCTGCGCTAGACACCAACAGGTCATTCTGGAAAATTTCAGAAATTGGTTCCTATTAAAGTTAGAGTTTCCAAACTTAGGCAAACTTAAACTACCATTTTTTGCTAAATTTGGTCGCCGAGTTTCGAAATGCAACACCAGGGGTTTAAATTTACTGTCAAGTCGAAAATCTGAGTTGATGACATAAGTAAGTAAATTTGGCGGAAAATAATAGTTCAGGTTTGTCAGAATCAGTAAGAGCTTTCTCAGTACTTACTGGTTATTGAGGGTTTTTTTTTTTTTTTTTTTTTTTTTTTCACAATGTATCCTTTCTTGCCACTAATTTCGCCAAAATGCACAAATGTAGGCCATCTACAATCGAGTGAATTACATTGAACTGTGCATTTGTCAATGAGATCTCCTAATATTATTAAAATCTGTGCCGGTGTGAGTTTTACCCGATCAGAAATGATTTTCTTTTAGGGGGCACGGAGGGTCAGGAAAGGAATACGCGCGCGCAGCGCGCATGGGACTGCGCTGCCGAAGGCGGACCCGGTCCGACTTTTTACCCGATGGGAAGTGATTTTTTTTAAATTTTCTTTTCTCAAGAATAAAAATTTGACTTGAGAAGGAATATGTGTGCGCAGCGCACGTATACCTTTACACGTGCGCGCGCAGCGTGCATGTGTCTGCGCTACCGAAGGCAGTGGGGACCCGGTGTGAGTTTTTACCCGATCAGAAAAGATTTTTTTTTTAGGGGGCACGAAGGGTCAGGAAAGGAATACGCGCGTGCAGCGCGTGCAGCGCGTGTATCCCTTAACTTGTGCGTGCTCAGCGTGCACGGAACTGCGCTGCCGAAGGCGGACCCGGTCCGACTTTTTACCCGATGAGAAATGATTTTTTTAATTTTCTTTTCTTAAGAATAAAAATTTGATTTGAGGAGGAATATGTGCGCGCGCAGCGCGCATGTGTCTGCGCTACCGAAGGCAGTGGGGACCCGGTGTGAGTTTTTACTCAATCCGAAACGATTTTTTTAGGGGGCACAAAGGGTCAGGGAAGGAATACGCGCGAGCAGCGTGTGTATCCCTTAACTTGTGCGCGCGCAGCGCGCAGGGGACTGCGCTGACGAAGGCAGTGGGGACCCGGTGCGACTTTTTACCCGATCAGAAATGATTTTTTTTTTTTTTTTTTTTTTTTTTTATTTCTTTTCTTAAGACTATAAAAGTTACTGTTAGCGATTCATTTAAAAATACTGACCCGCTAGCGGGCGAAGCTCGCTAGTATTCTCTTATGAGCCGTGAAATATTATTCCTGAATGAACGATATTCCTGCTCTGTGGTGCATATACAGTCGGCAGCAAAATTATCGAAGCGCTAGTAATAATTCGTATTTACAAGCTGTGCACTTAATACTGTTTTGCTAAGTAAATATTTGTCGAGTCATGATTTTAGTCTTGAAAAACTGCTACTCTAAACACAAAAATCATGATAATAGGAATATACATATTAGAGATGGGCGTTATTTCACGTAACATAATAAGTAATTTTATTATTGCATTGTAACCTATTAGCACAGTAATATATTACAAAAATATCGTATTAAAAAAATAACATTTTTAACTTTATTTTTGCACGCGAAATGGATGAGGAATTTCTGGCGACAAAACCGATATGATGCATCATCCTACAAGTAAAAAGCTTGAATTATTTCTTTTATATAAAGAATTTACTAAATACAAAAACAATATTATGAACTCCGGCTACTGCCGAAATCCAAGTCATACGAAAACTAATAGTCGAAATCGCGTCATACGGGTAACAAAAAACTACCGAGTGACTAATAAAACATCCATCTTTTCGCATCTAACAATCCGCGCACCCCGCATGTTAGATACAACATCATGCACATACAGGCGACGAAGAAGTAACGAGTAAAAGACTCGCATCAAACTTCCCACACAAATGTTGCAACTTTTCTCTGCAGCATGTGGACGATAAGATCCATCATGCGACGCTGGATACAGTAATGGAATACGCAAGTAATGAAAAACGAGACAAATTCCAAAGTACCGATTCGTTACTTCTAGTCTGAAAGAATACCCGTATTTCAGTAGCGCATAAATACGGTTTGATAATAATAACGCATAATACGGATTTACTAATCCTGGCTAACCTGAAACAATATTTGCCGTCAATTTTGATCGCTAATCTCGCCAAGTTTGTAGCCAACGCTGAGTTTGGTCTTGGCATCAATTTTGGCGAATTTGCGTCGAATTTGGCGAAAAATTGTAGTTTAGAGTTGCCAAAGTTTGGAAGCTCTAACTTCAATAACAACAGAATTCTCAAATTTTCCGGAAAAATTCATTGGTTTATAGCGCTAAACTAAATTCTTCGAAAATTCTTTATATGACAAACAAGACTAAAACAGTAAAATAAAGTGCATTCGTCAACTAGAAACTGCTTATATATTAAAAATTACTTTCTACGCTAAAAAATGTCGGCAACTCTCATAACATTATCATTACGTGCTCTATCTACGTGCTGAATATTCATTAAAGTGCATTCATCGTCCAGAACCTGTTTCTGTCTTTAAGAATTACTTTCTACACGCAAAAATATCGGCAACTTTGATAAAAATATCATTACGGGCTGAATATTAAGTAAATAAAATGCATTCGTCGACTAGAACCTGCTTATGTCTTTACAAAAAAATTTCTACGGAGAAAAATGTCGACAACTTTCATATTAATATCCTTACGGGCTCTATCATTAGCTTATTTTGAAACCTCGATGATGATAGATGATATATACAATGACAAAACCTTTGTATATTTGGTCATTATGAATATAATTTTCGTAAATATCTCCAAAATGGAAAGTCACAGAAAGACAAAAAAGAGAGGTGCACAACTAGATAATATAACAAACCTATATACCAATTTGCAACGTTCTACGTCCAATCGTTTTTCGGTTATGCGAGATACATACATACACACATACAGACGTCACGAAAAATCGTGTAAAGTCGCTTTTTTTTTATAAAATCAGAGCTCGTATTAAGACGAAACTTGCAGGTGTACAACTAGACATCATGACAGTCACACATATAAATTTGAAACATTCTACAACGATTCATTTTTGAGCTATGCGAGATAGAAAATCCATTTTGCAAATAGGAATCACGATACTGCCTTTGAAAACTTTGGACGGCTCTCGCCTGCCTGGGCTCGGCCAAGCTTAACGGGTTGGATGCCGTCCGCCGGAGCGAATAAATCGCCAGATCACCGAATAGAAGCTGCTGGGCAGCAATGTAACTAGAACGCCAAAACTCAGGAAATGCAGGGTATCGACTTCTGCTTTGGACACATAGCTCGATTTGCACACCACACCCTCCAAGATAGCCACGGTGGAAACGCACAGATACGCTCCTAAATGTTATGGAATTTGGAATAAGTGCACTTACTAGCTGAGAGCCGAAAAAACCGGAGATCAACAAAAATTTAAACAATGTTGAGTTTAAGCAGTTAGGGAGGAAAAAAAAAAAAGCCGCTGGGGGAGCCGCTAAAGGTAGTAGTGCACACAATACAATACTGCCTTATTCTTTGTATGAGGAAGTAAAAATGAAAAATATGGATATGTGCTTCAATAACTTTGCTGCTGAATATAATATTATTATCGTAACTTTTGTGGTAATAGCTTTCTTGGCTAGTAATAGCTTTCTTGGCTAGTTTTCGAGGATATTTATGGACTGGAAACTACCTGTTTATTTACGAATTATTTACCACACATAAGAATGAATGTCGATGTTTTTGCACCAATATGTATGATGTATATTTTAATGGGTGTATAAAAAAGTCATGTGGTGTGCACGTCCACATCATATTTTTTTATTCTATAAAACTGCTGTTCAACAAATACAAAATGCCCCCAAAAAATTTTTCTATTTATTTTACGAGAAAATTGCTGCATTTTGTTTGTGTGTAAAAAAGGTAAATTGTTTTTAAAACAATTTAAAACTAATTTGAAAAATCGATATAAATATTTCTCTAACGAGGACCGTTTACGATTAAATTTTGTCAAAACGATACGATAGGGGTGTAATTACCAATAAAATACTCAAGAATAAAAGTATTTATATATGGATAATATTCAAGCATCACGCGGATTCAATGTAATGATCTAATTTAAAAAATGACGATATTTGTTTGATGAGATCATTTTATAGAAAAACTAGCAGGCTACGCCCGCTTCGCTGGTCACTATTTTTAAATGAATCACTATAATTACTGAATTCTCAAAATTGCATTAATTTTTATCACGTGAAAAAAAAAAAAAAAAGCGAAACAAAATCTAATTAGGAAAAATGTCGCACCGGGTTCTCACTGCCTTCGGAAAAAATTCCCAAAATGCTCTAACTCTTATTTCTGTTATTTTCCCCCTTCGCCCCCCCCCCCTCCCGTCTATCCTAATAATTTTACAAATTCGAAAATATCCGCAATCGATTTGTAAATATCAAAAACCTCTATGCACCAGTTTTGAACGATCTATCTCTATTTTTATTTTATTTTTTGCCCCACCACTCCCCCCCCCTTCCCAATAATTTTAAAAATTCGAAAATATCCGCAATCGATTTGTAAGTATCGAAAACCTCTATGTACCAATTTTAAATGATCTAACTCTATTTTTTTTTTTTTTTTGCCCCTCCGCCCCCCTCCCGTCCCTCCTAATAACGTTACACTTTCGAAAATATCCCCATACGACTTGCAGGCCTCTAAAACCAATCTGTACCAATTTTGAACGGCCTAACTGCATTTCTATTTGTTTTTGCCCATAGTTCCCTGTGAAGTCGTTCCTTCACATATATGAGTTTTAATTATAATTTAAATAAAGGCAATAAATAATTATTATATTTTCAATAAATTAAATAGCTAATAAAAATAGATAACTAAATTCTAAATTACTTTTATATTTATTCGCTTTTGTCTATAATAGATATCTTAATTCTAATAATTCTTTATCCCTTATGCTATTAATAAATCTTCTGAGAACAAAAAACATATTCTTTTTAAATGACATCTCTCAGAATAATAATCTTTCCTAAATCATTTAATAAATAAAATATAAAAAAAATATTATCTATATATATAAAAGAGTAAACTCACTGATTCACTCACTGACTCAACACGGCTGTGGCGATCCTATGGGAGATAGAGTTGCAATTTTTGGTGAGAAGGTTGATTTTTGGACCCTGACGCTCACTAAGACGGGATTTCGCGAAATACCCCCCCCCCGGGGGGGAGAAGGCAAAAATCACCTTTATAAGCATATCTCGGCTCCAAATTGCTTCACGGTGAAGAAATTGCAGATGGGGAGACTAGACTTGAATACAAAAAAATCATTTTCTGCGATTTTGGAATTTTGGATTTTTAAGGGGGGTAGGGGGTAAAAATGAGATTTTCGGGGGCGCATAAGGCAAAAACACATTTATAAGTACAACTCGGCACCAAATTACTTCACAGGGAAGAAATTGCAGATAGGGAGACTAGGCTTGAATACGAAAAAATCATTTTCTGCGATTTTGGAATTTTTGATTTTTAAGGGGGGAAGGGGGTGAAAATGATTTTCAGAGTTGCTGAAGACAAAAACACCTTTATAAGCAAAACACGGCTCCAAATTGCTTCACGAGGAAGATATTGCAGATGGGGAGATTAGACTTGAATACAAAAAAATCATTTTCTGCGATTTTGGATTTTTGGATTTTTAAGGGGGGAAAAGGGTGAAAATGATTTTCGGAGGCGCAGGAGGCAAAAACACCTTTATAAGCATAAATCGGCTTCAAATTACTTCACGATGAAAAAATTGCAGATGGGGAGACTAGATTTAAGTACAAAAAAATCATTTTCTGCGATTTTGGAATTTTGGATTTTTAAGGGGGGAGAAGGGCTGCAAATGATTTTCGAAGGTGCAGAAGGCAAAAACCACCTTTATAAGCACAACTCGGCTCCAAATTGCTTCACGGTGAAGAAATTGCAGAGGGAGAGACTAGACTTGAAAACAAAAAAATCGTTTTCTGCGATTTTGGAATTTTGGATTTTTAAGGGGGAAAGGGGGTATAAATGATTTTCGGAGGCGCATAAGGCAAAAACACATTTATAAGTATAACTCGGCTCCAAATAACTTCACAGTGAAGAAATTGCAGATGGGGAGACTAGACTTGAATATGAAAAAATCATTTCCTGCGATTTTGGAATTTTGGATTTTTAACGGGAGAAGGGGGTATAAATGATTTTCGGAGGCAAATTTAGAAAAATACGGATTTTCGAGTAAAAGTAATAGCTCAAAAATGTAAAAAAAAAAAAAAAAAAAACGCCAAGCGTCTTATTGAAAATATTTGCAAAAACTGATTTTTCCCGATTTTTTTTAGGGGGGGGGAGGGGGGGCAAAAAAATAAAAATAGTGTCAGATCGTTCAAAATTGGTACATAGAGGTTTTCCATACTTACAAATCGATTGCGGATATTTTCGAATTTGTAAAATTATTAGAAGGGGTAGGAAGGGGGGGCAGTATTGGGGGGGCTATGGGCAAAAACAAATAGAAATACAGTTAGGCCGTTCAAAATTGGTACAGATAAGTTTTAAAGGCCTGCAAGTCGAATGGGGATATTTTCGAAAGTATAAAGTTATTAGGAGGGGCGAGAAGGGGGGAAGGGAGAGGGGGGGAGGCAAAAAAATAAAAATAGAGTTAGATAGTTCAAAATTGGTATATAGAGGTTTTCGATACTTACAAATCGATTGCGGATATTTTCGAATTTGTAAAATTATTAGGAAAAGCGGGAAGGGGGGGGTGTGGGCAAAAACAAATAGAAATACAGTTAGGCCGTTCACAATTGGTACAGATAGGTTTTAGAGGCCAGCAAGTCGAATGGGGATATTTTAAAAATGTAAAGTTATTAGGAGGGCCGGGAAGGGGGAGGGGCGGAGGGGCAAAAAAAAAAAAAATAGAATAGAGTTAGACCATTCAAAATTGGTATATAGAGGTTTTCAATACCTACAAATCGATTGCGGATATTTTCTAATTTTTAAAATTATTAGGATAGACGGGAGGGGGGGCGAAGGGGAAAAATAATAGAAATAAAAGTTAGAGCATTTTGGGAATTTTTTCCGAAGGCAGTGAGAACCCGGTGCGACATTTTTCCTAATAAGATTTTTTTTCTGTTTTTTTTTTTTTTTTTTTCACGTGATGAAAATTAATGCAATTTTGAGAATTCAGTAATTATAGCGATTCATTTAAAAATAGGGACCAGCGAAGCGGGCGTTGCCTGCTAGTTTTATTTATAAACCGTTGTATACATAATTACATTTTCATTCTTTAAAATTGCGCAAGTCCACCTTGTTATAAATAAATTAGGCTATAATTTACATTATGATATCATTAAAGGGTAATTATATTTTTATCACAGGATGTGCAATAAATCCTAGTCTTTCTGGCGATAATATTTGGCACAAGCATTGGCATAAACTGTTGTAACGAACTTGCTAAATTCAAAAATATTTATATTAATTTGATCTAGAAACAATGGAATATCTTTGGCTATAAAATTTGGCACCTTTTTAAAATTCTTGGCGTAATTCAGCAGTCTGATCTTAATTGCAATAGAGTCAACTTCAGAATTCGCTCTACATCTGTTGATACGATAACATGTGACCCCGTAGCTCTCTCTCTCACCTCTACCTTTTTGCATTCTCGCAAGGTATGGTCATGATGAACTTCCACTGTAAAGGAACTGTTGATTACTAAAATAAATACATTATGCAGCGAACAAGTTGTCTTCTTTTATTTTCACTGCAGTCTTTTCAGCGGTATGGACCTGGAAGATTAATTGTAACGTTCTACTGTAGAATCCCGGAATTCTACTGGACACTCCCCCTTACCGCCCCTCCTAATAATTTTACGAATTCAAAAATATCCTCATTCGATTTTAAGTATAGAAAACCATTTGTGTACCAATTTTGAACGATCTAACTCTATTTTTATTTTTTTGCCCCCCCACATCCCCTCCCCCTTCTCGACCCTCCTAATAACTTTACACTATCGAAAATATCCCCATTCGACTTGCAGGCCTTTAAAACCTATCTATACCAATTTTGAATGCCCTAACTGTATTTCTATTTGTTTTTGCCCATAGCCCCCTCCTTCCCGCTCCACCCCCTTCCCGCACCTCCTAATGATTTTACAAATTCGAAAATATCCGCAATCGATTTGTAAGTATCGAAAACCTTTATATATCAAATTTGAACGATCTAACTCTATTTTTATTTTATTTTTTGCCCCCCCTCTCCCCTCCCCCTTCTCTCCCCTCCTAATAACTTTACACTTTCGAAAATATCCCCATTCGACTTGCAGGCTATTGAAACCTATCTGTACCAATTTTGAAAGGCCTAACTGTATTTCTAATTGTTTTTGTCCCTGCTGCCCACCCCCCTTGGGGACCGTATTTCGAAAATTCCAGAAATTGGTTTTTAGACATTTATATTAGCTATATTTTAAAGCAAAAATTTCACGGATATCTGTTTTTTTGTTTGAGATATGAAGGATTTTTTGAATTCACGTTTTGCCCCCGTCCCCCCCCCCTTGGGGGGGCGAATTTTTTCAATTTTTTTTTTTTTTTTTTTTTTTTCCTAAACCATCCCTGACCTATAAGGAAAAAAACAAAAAAAGAATGATCGAAATTGGTCAAGCCGTTTACGATTTTATAAAGGACATACAGACAAACATTCCTGTTCATATATATAGATGTATTTTTAAACGTTGCATCTTTGCAAGCATCATTTTAAACCCATCAATACTTTAAGGATATAAATAGAATATGAACTATTGTCATAAATTGATTAAAAAACGCAATAATAAAAAGTATAATAAAAATAGGTACTGCGATTCTTTAACAAAATATTTTGCCAAAATAAATAAATAAAAATAAAAAGACATCGCTAAACATGTCGGCAAAAATTTAAAAGTTGCCATGGTGGTCCTATACTGAAACTGTACTTCTTGGGATACTATGAAAACTGAGTCGTCAAACATGCATTTCGTTTTGAAACCTCTCTTTGAATGATTTTGGCTTCACTACCTCACAGTATTCATTTGATTCTAATAATAATTTGGCTTCTGATGAATTAAATTTAAATTGAGTAATGAAATTGATAAAAGATTTGAGTTTCAGTTTTTGGAAGTAATCTAGAAAAAAAATAAAGCGCGAAAATTTCGCACGGATTTGCCAGGGTTTCTATAATTTATTTAACTGTTAAACTTAAAGAAGTTTCCTATAAAGTTATAAATATCCTTTATTTCATTTTTATTTCATTTATTTTTACTTTCTTCTATATTCAATAGAAGAAAGTATTGGATTCGTAAAAATTTTCGACCTCGGGTTTTTGATGGATTTACACGTTTTGAGAGCTGTAGAACACGATTTGACCATTTTTAGAAAATGTCTGTCTGTCTGTCAGTCTGTGTGTGTGTGTGACAAAATTTTGGGGCAACTGTATCTCAGGAACTACTGCACAAAATTTCATACAAATTGGTATGTAGTTGCACCTTGACATAAATTAGTGCCTATCAACTTTTGGTAAAAATTATCTTACAGGTTACGTTGCCATCCCGCTTTTTCTAAATTTTTAACATGGTGATATAGGACAAAATTTTGTATAAATTTGCATAAAGAGAATTATTTTTTAGTAATCATTATGAAATTTACAAGAATTATTTATAATAGAGATAGTGAACTGGGAAAAAAAATTTGTATGTGTAGGAGCCTCGCCCCCCCCCCCCCTGGGGGGAAGTCCCCCCCTCGAGGGGAGTAAATTTTCATGATGGGTATCTTTCAAAAGAGCTCGCCAATACCTTTAAAACGAATGGTTGAACTATCGATCTGCGATAATTTAAAATAAAGTTATCGATTGTTTTCATTTTTAACAAAAAAAAAAGTAATATTGACAATAAAATTGACTTGTTTTTGGATATTTAGTGTTATACTACTTTTCTAATATGGAAATCGTCTGCATTATCATGGAAGATAATTTTTTTAAATAATAATTTTAATAAATTATTTTTACTGAGTGAATTTGTATAGGAAAATATAGAAGAAAGTCATGTGGTGGCCACAACATACTAGTTATCGTATGCAATTTGTTTGTGCATATAAGATATGCCAGATTCAAGGTTGTTAAAATGTTTCCTAAAATTGCGACTGACATATTTACCAACTAATCGGGAAAACTTTTAGAATTATAAGTGTTTTTATGAAAAGTTATTTATACTAGAATATAACGAAAAGGAAAAAGAACTTTTCAGCAAACTATTACAAATATAGTCTCAAAATTAAAGAAGTTCAATCTTTTTTTTTTTTTTTTTTTTCTTTCTTTCTTTCTCTCTCTTTTTTTTTTCCTTAATGCTAGTTTTTGCATAAAAAGCTTTTGAATAATGCATTTCGTTTTTCATATTAACATTTAAATATATTTCATATTTGACATTTAAAAGACGTATTCGGTAAAGACTGAAATTGCTAGAAAATTTAAAGATTTGACTGCATAAAAATTCATCTTCAGAGAAACAGGAAAAAATTTAATAATAAAATATCTAGTAACACCCGCATGCTAATTCGATGCAGGCAAAAAAGTTTCAGCAATAATAAGCATATTTAAAGTTCGATCACATAAACAAAAAAAGTATTTATTTATTTATTTATTTATTTTCCCATTTCTATTCCTGATATTGTTTTCATGGTAAAAAAGTAATATTTCCAGAGATTTTTTATGAAAATGGAACGCCACATAGCATGTTATCAATAAAGGGTTTATATAATACGAAAATAAAAGTAATACACTCCTGCTCAAAAATTTAGCAAGATTTGCAAACGATCAGTTTTTTTTCAATTTAAAAACTTATCTCTCGATAAAATATTTTCAGACTTCGGGTATTTAAAAACTGGGTCTTCCTCGTGTTTTTCAGCGAAGGTAGGTTTAAGACAACATTTAGGGGGGCGGTAAGAAATTGAGCAAAATCAATAATGTTTGCAATCCCCTGTATCGTTAACGGCCCTCTTCACTTACCGTCGCCGGAAGCCCGAGCCAATGTTATTCTAAGGAGAAATTTTCTTTACAAATAACTTATTAACTAATACATATAATTAAATTCTGTTTTCACATTCAGAAAATTCCCAACTGCTAAACTGACGGACTTTTTTAAAAAATGTATTTTTTTTTTATTTTTAATGTTTTATTTTGAAATTGCAAAATGAAAAAATTTCACCTATTGAAAATTTATATTTTGCAGCTTCAAAATAAAATATAAAAAATTAAAAAAATAATTTTTTAAAAATGGTCCGTCAATTTAACAGCTGGGATTTTTCAGAATGTGAAAACAGAATTTAAAAATATGTATTAGTTAATAAGTTATTTGTAAAGAAAAATTTCCCATAGAATAACATTAGTTTCGGCTTCCGGCGGCGGTGAGTGAAGCGGGCCCTTAAGTAAACTAAATGATCTGTAACTTTGCGATATATTATATAGACCCAGTACAATCTGTGGATGAATTTGTGTGACGATAGCTGGTTAAATAACGGAGATAAAAGCATTTCTTTTAAAATTTAAAAAAAAAAAAAAAAAAAAAAAAAAAAAAAAAAAGCATATTTTTTATTTATAATATACAGAGTTCTAAACGAAAATTATTCCCACTTTCAGGTAAATTGAAAAAACGCTTTTGAAACAACCTACTACAATCACAATAGAGATATTTTAAGTATCTCATAAAACATGAGCATTTTTATGAAAAAAGTTTTCTTTGCGCATCTGCAAAAGATAGAAAATTTTTATTACATAGGTTGAAAGACAGATATATTGGGCAAACTCAATCAAAAGTTCATTTGAATAGAGTTAAAATTAAGCAAATTGTCGGTAAAAGTACGAGCAAGATTTTAGGTATTTTCCAAGAGTTGAAATTTCATAAGGGATTTTTCAAATGTCGCATAATTAATTTGAAGATCCAATTATTTCAACCATTTTCAAAAATTTCTTTTTTGTGAAAAAATCCTGATGATCTCACAAATCTCAGTAAATAAACAAAAATATGTTAGAGTTACAAGCTTGTAAGGGGTTTTTCACAAAAAAGTAAACTCCCATAAATAATCATGGAATTTCTTGAAATTTATATAAGGTATAATATATTTCAACTAATTTAATTTGAAAAAATAAATATATAGCAGTTATAAGCATCTTACAAAAATAATTACTTAAGAAATATGAAATAATAAAATATAAAAAGTCTTACCAGTGAAACATAATAGCTCTTACTTTTATAAAATATTCCTTACAGCTGTTTATACAACATTTAAAAACCACTGATTGCCATAAAATTTCTTTTAGATTCAAAACAATCTAATTTTCAAAGGGAAATAAAAATCTTAAAAAGAACTTTCAAAGGGGAAAAATAAGGAAAGGTATCGTTTTCATAAGAGAAAGTAGAGTTTAGAGCTTGACGAGAAAATTTCAATGTTGACCAGTTTGGCTTACTATAGTCAATGTAGTTACTCGTGTCACGTGATTTTTTTTTATGAGTGAGCTTTACCACGCAAAAAGGTTGTCATTGTCCTGTTCACTGTAATAATAGGTCTATGGCTAAAACGAAGTAATTAAACAAATCTATTATATTTTTCATTTGTAAAAGATGGCAACTGGCAACACTATTTTTAGTTTAGAATAAAAAATTATTATTATTCATAGATATAGTAATAAGACATAGATTGACCATTGGGGGAAAAAATGATTCCTTTTTACTCGGAGAAAAGTCCACAATACGGCCGTCTTTTTTCGAGTGAATACACACAGATAATTTAGAAAATAAAATTTTTGAATAATTTATGTACTAAAGGTGAATGAAAAACTGCAGATACAATTTCAAATTCATTTTTCTTTCTTTCTTTCACATATTTATTAATTTAGTTAATATTTAAACTCTTATTATCTACTAAAATAGCATTCTTTACCTACGCCGCTGCTAAATATAATTAAAAGAATTCTGAAAATTCTATATTACTTACTAATGCAAAATCTTAAAAAAATATCAATCTTTAAAAAACGTATTCCATTAAAATCAAACCAGTTTTTATTTCATAATAATAACAAAGCAACTAATTATAAAAATTATATTTTTCTATATTTAGTCAAGTATAATTTACTTTTATGATTACTTATCCATTTCTTTTCATAAATTTATTAGAAGAACTTAAAGACGCAATATTTCGACATTTTGAAAATTCATCAACATTCTATTCTATTCTATTACAATTGCCGAGTTTCAATGGTTTCAATACCACTATATGGCTGTTGCCAAAAAATTTTTTCGGCATCAAAAATTTTGCATGATAACAATGGGACAGTGTTGGAAATAATTGATTAAAAAGTAATTGAATTACAATTAAATTACAATTATAATTTCAGTTACCCATCATACTATAGGTATGGGGAACTTAGGTAATCGTGAAAATTTTCGACCTCGGTTTTTTGACTTTTAGGTTGATTTCTTTAGAAATCGACCTATTGCAATCACTTCGTTTATTTATCTATATATATATCTATATATATAAAAGAACACTTCCTGAGTGAGTTAGTGAGTGAGGGGGTGATCTATCAACGCCCAGACCAAACCCCTGGACCTAGAAGCATGAAATTTTGTGACAATGTTCTTTCTATGACGTAGGCATCCACTAAGAAGCGATTTTACAAAATTCGCCCCCCAAGGGGGGGAGGGGGGGCAAAACGTGATTTCACAAAATCCTTCATATCTCAAACAAAACTAGTATGTTGTGGCCACCACAAGACTTTCTTCTATATTTTCTTATACAAATTCACGCAGTAACAATATTTAAAAATATATATATATATGATTTTTTTCCATAGTTTTTTTTCGTTAAAAGTAAAAAAAAATCGATAACTTTGTTTTAAATTATCACATATTTATAGTTCAACCATTCCTTTTAAAGGTATTGACGAGACCTTTCGAAAGATACCGATCTTGAAAATTTACCCCCCCCCCCAGGGGGCACTTCCCCCTAGGGGGGGGGACGCGATGCCCCAAATTTTTTTCCTAATTAACTACTACTATTATCAATAATTCATATTAATTTCACAATCACAGGTTAAGAATAACTCTCATTATGTACATTTATACGAAATTTTGTACTACATTTGTCCATGTTAAAAATTTAGAAAAAATACGAACACAGAACCACCTGTTGAGCGTTTGATCCCCAAATCTAATCAGCCACAGTTTATGTCAGGGGCCAACTAAATACCAAGTCTGGTTAAATTTCGTTTAAAAAAAAAAAAAAAAAAAAAAAAACGATTTTTTTTTCTAAGTTTTTTTTTTTTTTTTTTTTTTTTGTTAAAAGAAAAAAAATCGATAACTTTGTTTTAAATTATCACAGATTTATAGTTCAACCATTCGTTTTAAAGGTATTGACGAGACCTTTCGAAAGATACCCATCTTGAAAATTTACTCCCCTCGAGGGGTGACTTCCCCCCCAGGGGGGGTGGCGAGGCTCCTACGCATACAAAAATTTTTTCCCAGTTGACTATCTCTATTATAAATAATTCTTGTAAATTTCGTAATGATTACTAAAATATAATTCTCTTTATGCACATTTATACAAAATTTTGTCCTATATCACCATGTTACAAATTTAGAAAAAGCGGGATGGCAACGCAACCTTTAAGACAATTTTTACCAAAAGTTGATAGGCACTAATTTATGTCAAGGTGCAACTACACACCAATTTGTATGAAATTCTGTGTAGTAGTTCCTGAGATACAGTTGCCACAAAATTTTGTCACACACACACACAGAGACAGACAGACAGACAGACAGACAGACATTTTCTAAAAATGGTCAAATCGTGTTCTACAGCTCTCAAAACGTGTAAATCCATCAAAAACCCGAGGTCGAAAATTTTTACGAATCCAATACTTTCTCTATATTACATATAGAAGAAAGTAAAAACAGGTATCCGTAAAATTTTTGCTTTAAAATATAGCTAATACAAATGTCAAAAAACCAATTTCTGGAATTTTCAAAATTCGGTCCCCAAGGGGGGCGGGGGGGAAAAACGTGATTTCACATGCGTAAAAATGTGATTTCGCATAATCCTATATATCTCAAACAAAAAAATAGATATGCGTGAAGTTTTTGCTCTAAAATATAGCTAATGCAAATATCTAAAAACCAATTTCTGGAATTTTAGAAATTCAGCCCCGAGGTGGGGCAGCAAGGGGGGGGGGAGAGGGGGGGGCAAAAAATAAAAAGAGAGTTAGATCGTTCAAAATTGGTATATAGAGGTTTTCGATACCTACAAATCGATTTCGGATATTTTCGAATTTGTAAAATTATTAGGAGGGGCGGGAAGGGGGGGGCTGCAAGGGGGGGGGGCTATGGGGCAAAAACAAATAGAAATACAGTTAGGCCGTTCAAAATTGGTACAGTTAGGTTTTAGATGCCTGCAAGTCGAATGGGGATATTTTCGAAAGTGTAAAGTTATTAGGAGGGCCGGGAAAGGGGGAGGGGAGAGGGGGGGGGGGCAAAAAAATAAAAATAGAGTTAGATCGTTCAAAATTGGTATATAGATGTTTTCGATACTTACAAATCGATTGCGGATACTTTCGAATTTTTAAAATTATTAGGTGGGGTGGGAAGGGGGGGGGGGCTATGGTCAAAAACAAATAGAAATACAGTTAGGCCGTTCAAAATCGGTACAGATAGATTTTAGAGGCCTGCAAGTCGAATGGGGATTTTTTCGAAAGTGTAAAGTTATTAGGAGGGCCGGGAAGGGGGGGCTGAGGGGCAAAAAAAAAAAGAAAATAGAGTTAGATCATTCAAAATTGGTACATAGAGGTTTCCAATACCTACAAATCGATTGCGGATATTTTCGAATTTTTAAAATTATTGGGAGGGCGGGAAGGGGGGGGGGAGTAGAGCGGTAAAAAAATAAAAATAGAGATATATCGTTCAAAACTGGTGCATAGAGGTTTTTGATACTTGCAAATCGATTGCGGATATTTTTAAATTTGTAAAATTATTAGGATAGACAGGAGGGGGGGGGGCGAAGTGGGAAAATAATAGAAATAAGAGTTAGAGCATTTTGGGAATTTTTTCCGAAGGCAGTGAGAACCCGGTGCGACATTTTTCCTACTCAGATTTTGTTTCTCTTTTTTTTCATGTGATAAAAATTAATGCAATTTTGAGAATTCATTATAGTGATTCATTTAAAAATAGGGACCAGCGAAGCGGGCGTTGCCTGCTAGTATGTATATATATCTATAATGAAAATTTTGTCATCACGATAACTCCCGAAATAATACTCCAAATCGAACCAAATTTGGACAGTGAACTGATCTTATAAATATCTTGGATGAGTTCGTTAACCAAGTTGCTCCGACTTTTTGTTTTCAAGTGGCAGCCACTTGAAAATTTTAAACCGACATTGTAAAAAGCATATTTAATGCAAGATTTGCTTGAATTTTGAAGTAAATACAGGCCACATAAGGGTCTCAATGAAGTTTATTAATGAAGTTTAGCCGCCATTTTTAATAAAGTGGCGGATATCTTAAGTTAAGTGGGGCCACTTGAAATCAGGTTACCACTTGAAAATTTAAAATCACGATAATTTCCGAAATAATACTCCAAATCGAACCAAATTTGGACAGCGTCTTAACTTGTGTTATGAATATCTTGGAAGAGCTTCTTAACCAAGTTGCTCCAACATTTTGTTTTGAAGTGGAGATCACTTGAAATTTTCAAATTCAAATTGTAAAAAGCGTATTCCGAATTTGTTTGAATTTTGATGTGTATATAGACTATATAAGTGTCTCAATGAAGTTTATTAATGAACGTATCCGCCATTTTTAATAAAGTGGCGGATATCTTAAGTTAAGTGGGGCCACTTGAAATCAGACTACCACTTGAAAATTTAAAATCACGATAACTTCCGAAATAATACTCCAAATCGAATCAAATTTGGACAGCGTCTTAACTTGTGTTATGAATATCTTGGATGAGTTTTTTAACCAAGTTGCTCTACCATTTTGTTTTCAAGTGGAGACCACTTGAAAATTTCAAATTCAAATTGTAAAAAGCGTATTCCGAATTTGTTTGAATTTTGATGTGTACATAGACTATATAAGTGTCTCAATGAAATTTATTAATGAACGTATCCGCCATTTTTAATAAAGTGGCGGTTATCGTAAGTTAAGTGGGGCCACTTGAAATCAGGCTACCACTTGAAAATTTAAAAACACGATAATTTCCGAAATAATACTCCAAATCGAACCAAATTTGGACAGAGTCTTAACTTCTGTTATGAATATCTTGGATGAGTTTCTTGGATAGGTTCGTTGACCAAGTTGCTCCGACTTTTTGATTTCAAGTGGCAGCCACTTGAATATTTCTGGCCCACATTGTAAAAAGCGTAAAGCAAGATTTGCTTAAATTTTTATGTAATCCTAGACCACATAAGGGTCTGAATGAACTTTATTAATGAAATTTATCTGCCATTTTTAATAAAGTGGCGGATATCTTAAGTGTGGCCACTTGAAAATTTAAAACCACGATAACTTCCGAAATAATACTCCAAATTGAACCAAATTTGGACAGCGTCTTAACTTGTGTTATGGATATCTTGGATGAGTTTCTTAACCAAGTTGCTCCACCATTTTGTTTTCAAGTGGAGACCACTTGAAATTTTCAAATTCAAATTGTAATAAGCGTATTCCGAATTTGTTTGAATTTTGATGTACACATAGACTATATAAGTGTCTCAATGAAGTTTATTAATGAACGTATTCGCCATTTTTAATAAAGTGGCGGATATCTTAAGTTAAGTGGGGCCACTTGAAATCAGGCTGACACTTGAAAATTTAAAATCACGATAACTTCCGAAATAATACCCCAAATCGAACCAAATTTGGACAGCGTCTTAACTTCTGTTATGAATATCTTGGATGAGTTTCTTGGATAGGTTCGTTGACCAAGTTGCTCCGACTTTTTGATTTCAAGTGGCAGCCACTTGAATATTTCTAATCCTCATTGTAAAAAGCGTATTTAAAGCAAGATTTGCTTAAATTTTTATGTAATCCTAGACTACATAAGGGTCTGAATGAACTTTATTAATGAAATTTATCTGCCATTTTTAATAAAGTGGCGGATATCTTAAGTGTGGCCACTTGAAAATTTAAAACCACGATAACTTCCGAAATAATACTCCAAATTGAACCAAATTTGGACAGCGTCTTAACTTGTGTTATGGATATCTTGGATGAGTTCCTTAACCAAGTTGCTCCACCATTTTGTTTTCAAGTGGAGACCACTTGAAATTTTCAAATTCAAATTGTAAAAAGCGTATTCCGAATTTGTTTGAATTTTGATGTACACATAGACTATATAAGTGTCTCAATGAAGTTTATTAATGAACGTATCAATAAAGTGGCGGATATCTTAAGTTAAGTGGGGCCACTTGAAATCAGGCTGCCACTTGAAAATTTAAAATCACGATAACTTCCGAAATAATACCCCAAATCGAACCAAATTTGGACAGCGTCTTAACTTGTGTTTTGAATATGTTGGATGGGTTTCTTAACCAAGTTGCTCCACCATTTTGTTTTCAAGTGGAGACCACTTGAAAATTTCAAATTCAAATTGTAGAAAGCGTATTCCGAATTTGTTTGAATTTTGATGTATACATAGATTATATAAGTGCCTCAATGAAGTTTATTAATGAACTATGGATTTTCACGCCAAAAGTCGCCAAAAAAGTCGCCAAGTGGAAAACTCGCCAAATTTGGCTCAAAATCCATTACCTGCCATATTGGAGCTTTTTAATGCGTTTTAAAGGGAAAATTAGGCTATTTTACGTTAAAACAAACTAGAAATGAAGAAAATTAACATTTAATCAACTTACTAAGCTTTTTTGAAAAAATTTCTACCAAAAAAAAAAAAAAAAAAAAAAAAATTGAATTATTTTCAAATTTGCAACAATATGTTAGATTAATTAGTTCACTGAGCAACTTTCTCTGCCATTTCGATGCAAGTGGCAGCCACTTAATTTTTGAACATGATGACTTTTGAGATTCCGAATTAATTCCAAATATATTTGAACATGTAAGTCTTATCTCACAGATACATTTGATATATTTCTCAACTTGGACCTCCATCTTGCTTCCAAGCACCGGCCACTTGGAAATTTTAAATTCACATAAAAAGGTATTTATGAACCGATTTGCTTAAAACTCCATATGTAGATAGCCTACATCAATATTTCTACTAATTCGTTAATAATTTGTAGCCGCCATTTTGAAACAAAATGACGGCTATTTGATAAGGAAAAAGAAATCAACCTACCCTTCCGAATAAGCCGGAAGGACTTGTTTTATACGTTTTCAGGTGTGAGGAATCCGAAAATGACAAAATTTGTATGGTGTCTGTCTGTAGGGTGTCTGTTAGTGTGTCAGTCTGTTAGTGTGTTAGTCCGTTAGTTTGTTAGTCTGTGTACTCAATATCTCACGAACAAATGATCGCAGAGAGGTCAGATCAGTTTTAAAATATTACTTTGGATACTGGCAAGAACCGTATTCATTTGGAAAATTCGAATTAAAAAACTTCGTAAGTTATTAGAAATTTACGATTTTCTTAACATGGGGGAATAGGACAAAAATTCACTTAAACGTGCCTTAAGTGGAAACTTTTTACTGTAAAAATGTCAAATCAAGTTTAAAATATCAGTTTTGATGCAGGAATGAACATTAGTAACTATAAATATGCTACTTTGAAAATTTCGCAAGTTATTGGAAATTTACGAATTTCTTAACATGGCAATATAGGGCAAAATTCCACATAAACATCAATTTTGAGAGATATTTTTATCGTAAAAATGTCAGAATACTTTTGAAATATTATTTAGAACACTGGCATGAATCTTAATGACTATGAATTTTCCAATATAAAAATTTCGTAAGTTATTGGAAACTTACGAATTTCTTAACATGGCAGAATAGAGCAAAATTTCACATAAACGTCAATCTTGAGGGATATTTTCATCGTAAAGATGTCAAACCACTTTTTAAATATTATTTTGTATTTGGATACTGGCATGAATATCATAGACTATGATTTTTCCAATTTAAAAAATTCGTAAGTTATTTGGAATTTACGATTTACTTAACATGTCAGAATAAGGCAAAATTCAGCATAATCTTCTATTTTGAGGATCATAAATACATTAGACAACTACAAAATTACATTTATGATATTTTATTTGTTTGAACATGATTGAATACAAATATTCTAATAGGAAAATTTCGTAAATTATTCGTAATTTACGATTTTATCAACATAGCGAATTTGTAACTTTTTCATAAAAATATGAATTTTGAGGATTATTGCATTGGAAATAGTAGCATGAAAACTAAACAACAGAACTGACCCTGATAAAATAAATTAATAGATTAGAATAAGATAAATATATCGAAGTGAACGGTGGATAGCCTATTAGGCGGGGATTTCATTCTGTCACTGTATCAAGCTTTGGTCAAATTCATTTCTTTTAACATGATTATAATATGTCTCGCACTAGAAATTTATGAGAACATAAATATGATGGGGAACTGAGCAGAGTCCGCCTATGCCAACTAGTTTTATTCACCAAACATCATACAATTATCATACATTTTACAAAAAAATAAAAATTAAAAAAAAAGTGCGCATAAAATTTAACAGAAAAATATACATAAGACTTTAGACATAGTATCAATAATTTTATTTTAAAAAATATATATATATATTAATTAAAAGATAAATTTACGATTAGTTTGACGAACACAAAACCAGAAACTGGCTTGTGAATCCATAGTTCTTCGGTTTGAGTACAAACTGAGCGAATCGTAATATGAAATTGTTGCGCTTAAATATTTTTAATGTTTTATTTATGCTTTAGGAAATTCTATTATAACTTGAAAATGAAATCATGCGCAACCTGTTATTTATTTAATTTTTTTTCATTTATTTATGAAGAACTAGCAAAGCCCCGGTTCGGGAACGAACCGAATTCCGAATGCTGGAAAAATTTCAAAATCAAACTCGAAATGTACAAAACTTGGCCTGGTGCTGCCTGCGTGCCAATAGATCAAAGTTTGTTAACGAAACCATTTTTACTTTCTTCTATATTTAATAGAAGAAAGTATTGGATTCGTAAAAATTTTCGACCTCAGGTTTTTGATGGATTTACACGTTTTGAGAGCTGTAGAACACGATTTGACCATTTTTAGAAAATGTCTGTCTGTGTGTGTGTGACAAAATTTTGTGGCAACTGTATCTCAGGAACTACTGCACAGAATTTCATACAAATTGGTATTTACCTGCACCTTGACATAAATTAGTGCCTATTAACTTTTGGTAAAAATTGTCTTACAGGTTGCGTTGCCATCCCGATTTTTCTAAATTTTTAACATGGTGATATAGGACAAAATTTTGTATAAATGTGCATAAAGAGAATGATTTTTCGGTAATCATTATGAAATTTACAAGAATCATTTATAATAGAGATAGTCAACTGGGAAAATTTTTTTGTATGTGTAGGAGCCTCGTCACCCCTGGGGGGGAAGTCCCCCCTCGAGGGGAGTAAATTTTCATGAAGGGTATCTTTCAAAAGAGCTCGGCATTATCTTCAAAACGAATGGTTGAACCATCGATCTGCGATAATTTAAAATAAAGTTATCGATTTTTTTTACTTTTAACGACAAAAAAAAAAAAAAAAAAAAAAAAAAAAAAAAAAAAAAGATTTTTTTTTTTTTTTTTTTTTTTTTTTTTACGATATTTAACCAAACTTGCACTTGGTATTTAGTTGGCCCCTGACATAAACTGGTGCTGATTAGATTTGGGTGGCGCTCTGATCGTACTTTTTCTAAATTTTTAATTTGGCAGTATAGGACAAAATTTCGTATAAATGTACATAATGAGAGTTATTTTTAACCTGTGATTGTAAAATTAATATGAATTATTGATAATAGTAGTAGTTAATTAGGAAAATAAATTGTGCATGTGGGGGCATCGCTTCCCCCCAGGGTACCCCCTTAGGGGGGTAAATTTTCAAGATGGGTATCTTTCGAAAGGTCTCGTCAATACCTTTAAAACGAATGGTTGAACTATAAATATGTGATGATTTAAAACAAAGTTATCGATTTTTTTCTTTTTTACTTTTAACGAAAAAAAACTTTGAAAAAAAAAATCGTATTTTTTTGAATTTGTATAGGAAAATATAGAAGAAAGTCTTGTGGTGGCCAGAACATATTAGTTTAATTCATGAAACCAATGAAGGTAGTGAATCAACGAAGGCTTTTCTCGCTTCGCTGTTGACTATATTTAAAGGAAACTCTTTTGTATATCGCTTTACAAACAAAAAATAAAATTTAAAGAAATCATGAAATTGCTTTAAAGCCCGCTTTGGTTCAACGCTGCCTTCGGCAGCATCCCACCCATTCGCAGACTCTCGGGTGTCTGTCTCTCTTCCCTGTGACAATAGCTTACCAGTGGGCTTCCATTTGGGTGCTTATCAGATGACAGTTTCGAAACAGACAGTATCGAAG
Organism: Salticus scenicus; assembly: GCA_963930645.1. Taxonomy (NCBI): domain Eukaryota; kingdom Metazoa; phylum Arthropoda; class Arachnida; order Araneae; family Salticidae; genus Salticus; species Salticus scenicus. Next base: position 168,681,708 of record OZ005649.1, read on the forward strand.
AAATTGAAGTAGCCATTTTATATTTGAATCCCAGTTACATATGAACAACACTATACGTGGTGTACATAACGTTTTCTTTCCCGTTATTTTCTATATTTATTTGATTTATTCGATCAACCATAAAATGACAACAATTTCACACCAAATATAATATTACAATGTGCTATGATCGGCTACGTCTATCGCATGAGACAATTAATTTTTATTGTTATAATAGTAGTTGAGTTAGTGAATAGTAGTTGGTATATAGACAAATAAATAGTGAAATATGTAAACCTGATCATGGAACAGCCTTAATGTAGCTCCCTTTGGCGACTTGTTAATTTTTATCGTCACTTTAGACAAAAATACATAATTTATGTTATTATTTTTTTGTTTGTTTCTTTTCTTTTTGTTTTCCATTCCTTTCCTTTCTTTTCTGTTTTTCAATATTTTATAATTTATTTATATTTTTTATGCGCTACTTGGATTAAAGTGGCTTTTACGAAAGTGGAGTCCTTGCTGGCGAAAAATGTCCGATCTATTTCAGCGTCAAAATTTTAAAAATTACCCAGAATTATCAATGAGTAAAGCTCTTTAATGTAATGCTGTATTAGCTTTCATGCCAAGCGCGATTCATCCGTGCTAAAAACATACTATTTAAACAAAAGGGGAATTTTTTTTTAAATTAAAGAATATTATTATTATTATTATTATTATTTTTACTCCATTTTCATATTTTCATTTTTTCATGTGCAGGAGCAAATTTAATATTTAATTTTTTTTTTTTTCGCGTGAAAGCATATTTCATTTTATGTTTAAAAAAAAAAAAAAAAAAAAAAAAAAAAGGTTTTTTTTTGGTAACAATTCAAAATTTAAATGTCCATTTTTAAAGCTTTTACCAGCTTATTATTTTCACATTTTAATTAATTTTAAACTAGTTGGCATAGGTGGACTCTGCTCAGTTCCCCATCATATTTATGTTCTCAGAAATTTCTAGTGCGAGACATATTATAATCATGTTAAAAGAAATGAATTTGACCAACGCTTGATACAGTGACAGAATGAAATCCCCGCCTAATAGGCTATCCACCGTTCACTTCGATATATTTATCTTATTCTAATCTATTAATTTATTTTATCAGGGTCAATTCCGTTGTTTAGTTTTCATGCTACTATTTCCAATGCAATAATCCTCAAAATTCATATTTATATGAAAAATTTAAAATTCCGCTATGTTGATAAAATCGTAAATTACGAATATTTTACGAAATTTTCCTAGTAGAATATTTGTATTCAATTATGTTCAAACAAATAGCATAAACGTAATTTTGAAGTTGTCTAATGTATTTAGGATCCTCAAAATGGAAGTTTGTGCTCAATTTTGCCTTATTCTGACATGTTAAGTAAATCGTAAATTCCAAATAACTTACGAATTTTTTAATTGGAAAAATCATAGTCTATGATATTCATGCCAGTATCCTAAATAATATTTCGAAAGTGGTCTGACATCTTTACAATGAAAATATCCCTCAAGATTGACGTTTATGTGAAATTTTCTCTATTCTGCCATGTTAAGAAATTCGTAAATTTACAATAACTTACGAAATCTTTATATTGGAAAATTCATAGTCATTAATATTCATGCCCGTGTCCTAAATAATATTTCAAAAGAAGTCTGACATCTTTACGATGAAAATATCTCTCAAAATTTACGTTTATGTGAAATTTTGCCCTATACTGCCATGTTAAGAAATTCGTAAATTTCCAATAACTTGCGAAATTTTCAAAGTAGCATAATTATAGTTACTGATGTTCATTCCGGCATCAAAACGGATATTTTAAAACTGGTCTGATTTTTTTACAGTAAAAAGTTTCCATTTAATGCACGTTTAAGTGAATTTTTGTCCTATTCTCCCATGTTAAGGAAATCGTAAATTTCTAATAACTTACGAAGTTTTTAAATTCGAATGTTGCAAATGAATAGGGTTCTTGCCAGTGTCGAAAGTGATATTTTAAAGCTAATCTGACTTCTCTGCGACAATTTGTTCTTGAGATATCGTGTACACAGACTAACAAATTAACGGACTGACCCGCTAACAGACTAACACACTAACAGACACCCTACAGACAGACACCATAGAAATTTTGTCATTTTCGGATTCCTCACACCTGAAAACGTGTAGAAAAGTCAAAAAACCGAGGTCGAAAATTTTCACGATTACCTAAGTTCCCCATACCTATAGTATGATGGGGAACTAAAAGTCTCATCAAAATTTCGTTACAAATAAGATACCAACTGAAAGGGGCATTTTTTCTGAATCCGTCGGTTTAATTAACTTATCGATTGGACAGTTAGATTTTTAAAAATTAACTAAAGTATGAAAAGCTGGTGACAACTTGCGTCAACACACAAACAGACTCAAAAATCTCTTAGCCATTTATATAGAGAGAAATAGGGGGTTAAAAATGGCTGGCTTGACTGAATTTAAGACTTGTGAATTTGCAGTGATCAAGTAAGGGATTTACAAGTTATTAACACCACATTTTTATAACTCTCAAATTTGTCCAAACATTCTTTGACTCTACATTCAGTATTTCATATATTCAATATTAACATTATTTAAATACTTATTATGCCTTCATATAAATCTAATATTAACGTAAATATCCTTGCAGTCTGTCTTTTTTAACAGCTACACACCTGAAAATATCTAATAGAAAATATTGTTTTGTATGCTTACTAATATCGTTTTGTATATGTTACTGTTATCATTTCCATAGCTGCTATTAATATTTGCCAACATATTTTGCACGTCTTATTGCACATCTTTAAAGCCAGATGGTGCCAAGGTCATCACAAAAAAGAAATATTTCCTGAACAAAGGAAAGGGCTTCTATGAGAAAGTTCTATAGTGGGTGCTTAAAAAAGACTCAAGACAAGAGCACCCCATAAAAAGAATGTGTTGCAATGGTGCCGTGTTGCAATTGAAACATCAGTGAGATTATCTTCTTCAGCTGACTTTCCCACAAACAGTTTGAGACAAGTATGAATGGCGCCGATAACAATAGAATTTAAACTGATCGTGGTCAAGAAAATCATCCTTAAAATTCATATCCATTTCGAAATTTTCAACATTTCAAATAATGTATTTAGAATAGTTTTTTGCTGTAGAAAGGTTTCGGAATTGTGTTGTTTTTCCATAGAAAATTTGATGTTGATTTCATATTCGTGTTTTTTAATTATTTCTTATAATTGTCAATTCTGTGTTGCTTTTTCACAATTATTTTAGTACTATCTTTGAAGTGATTAATGAACAGTAAATTAGAAAAGTAAAATCAAAGTTTTAACATCATTTTGAGAAATATGTTAATATGAGCATTAGTGATAGTGCTAAAGAACTGTTTCAAAAGACACCAGTTTCCCACGATCAAATTCTTTCCAAGCTTCGAATTTTGAGAAAAAGATAGATCTCAACCATCTCCTTTAGATATTAAAAGAAAAATCTCTTTGAAAACATTACACTGAAATGTACGAAGAAAGGAAGAAGAATAAGATTAATGTTTAGTTTAAAAAAAAAAAAAAAAAAAAAAAAAAAAGACTGTTATTCTCTTAATAAATATTGCATATTTCTTAATAGTTTATTCCCTTTTTACTTTCTTCCGTATGTATATATAGAGAAAGTATTGGATTCGTGAAAATTTTTACTTTCTTCTATATGTATATATAGAGAATTACTTTCTTCTATATTTATATAAAGAGAAAGTATTGGATTCGTGAAAATTTTCGAACTCCAGTTTTCGATGGATTTACACATTTTGGGATGTTCTGAACACGATTTGACTGTTTTTAGAAAATGTCTGTCTGTGTGTGTGTATCACAAATTTTGTGGACGCTGTATCTCACGAATCAATGAACGAAATTTAACCAAACTTCGTATTTAGTTAGACCCTGACATAAACTGGTACTGATTAGATATGTGAAACGATTGCTCAACAGGTGGCGCTGTTATCGCACTTTTTCTAAATTTTTAGCATGGCAGTATAGGACAAAATTTCGTATAAATGTACATAATGAGAGTTATTTTAATCACGTGATTGTAAAATTCATCAGAATTATTGATAATAGTAGTAGTTAACTAGGAAAAAAAAAAATTGTGCATGTGGGAGCATCGCTTCCCCTCTTGGGGGGGGAGTAAATTTTCAATATGGATATCTTTCGAAAGATCTCGTGAATACCTTTAAAACGAATTGTTGAACTATAGATCTGTGATAATTTAAAACAAAGTTATCGATTTTTTTTTATCTTTTAACGAAAAAAACTTGGGGGGAAAAAATCCATTCTGATTTGCAAAAAATTGACATCTTTTGGTATTTAGTGATAATATAATTCTGTCACGTAAAAATCGTCTGCATTTATAATGGAAAATAATTTGATAATTTAATAAATAATTTGTATTGAATAAATTTTGTGTAAAATTATATAGAAGAAAGTCATGTGGTGGCCACATCATACTAGTTTAGAATGTTTTAAAATTTATATATATCATTCAAGTTCACCATGAAATGTTCCTTATTGAAAATGCTATATATAGTACTATTGGTTTGTGTACAAGGGCTAACAAAAGCATATATATAATATACACTGCGTTCGATAAGATGCATTTCTTCATAGCATACTACAATATCTTTTTACTTCATAAAACACAACGAAATTAACAGGCATTATTAAGATTTATAACTGATTACAAAAAGGAAAACTTACGCAATGCGTTTTAAGTTTTAATCAAAAATTATAGCCTATTTAAGGCAGAATTTGAATTATTATTTCGCTTTTCATGAACCTATACATTTAAGAACATTACAAAGTAATTCAATACTTTAGAATATCAAACTTTTAAAGAAAACTTTAAATAATTCTTAGGATATTTAAAAAAATTTTAGTGAAAAGCAAGACGCCAAAACAGAAAAACAACCACAAGTGCCCGTGGGAAATACATTTGCTTGGAGAAATATTATTTTCTCTTTCATCTCTTCATCTGGGATTTTCTCTTCAGCATGTCAACATCCCAAGGTAAAAGTGAAAGATTCATTCTCTCACGTAGCTGCCAAGAAGAGCGATAACGTCGCCAGAACTATCAGTAAACCCGTTCAGTCGCGTTGAACTAATTGGCATTTTACTTGGCGAGATAATGATCTGAATGAAAGTATAAAAACGATTATCTTAATAGTGATTCTGTTTGTTCGCTGAGGATTTTCAAGAGCATTCTTAAGAAAACACTTTTTCGGGTTTATACAGGTGGGGTTGCCCCCAAAGCAAGTAAGTGTCTTATTTTTCAGAATTATGTTATTTTAAAATTTATCTGATTTGCTTTATTAATTTGTTATGAAATCGAGTGATGTTATTAAAAAGAAATTTTTAGTGTTTAAGAAAATGTGATATTGTTTGTTTACATTTGTGTTGTATTATTGGAACTCGGCAAATGATTTGTACAAACTTAGAATAATATCTAGAAAATTCGTAAATTCTTCTTCTTCTTTTTTTTTTTTTTTTTTTTTATTATAAAATTTAAACGAAACAAATGTTTTGATGAATTATTCAATTAACAAAAAGTATAGATTATTTCATAATGCATTTCTTCTTATAGACTTAATGTGAAATTTTAATTGTTTTACCCATGACTTAGCCTTAATGGTGAACGCATGTGCGATGAGTAATATTTCGTATTTCAGAGTTAAAGTGTAGTAAAGGTAAAAAAAAAATTTCAATTTAAAAAGAAAATTTCTTTTTATCTGGATTTCTTTTACATGATAGTTTGATCATAATGCAATTTTATTGCAGTATAATAAATATTTCTTTTTTAACATTAATTTCACACATATTACTTTATTGGTGAACATCAGTTCAAAATATATGTATTGAATTATAAGTGATTAAAATTGTGATAGACTTTTAATATTTAATTGGGAGGGGGGGGGGGGGTAGATCTTTATTCTACTTTGTTCTTTAAGGACATTGTTTTCCTACCCAACCCCCACTGAAGATTTTTGATTTTCTTTAATTTCTCAATTTTTAATTCTGCACTATACATAATGCATGGATTTTTCAGTTCTTTAAATTTTGTCTGGTTGTTTTGAAAAGGATGGATTTTAATAATCAAAGTTATCGCGGCTACGAACTTTTAGTTTGATTAACAGTTTAGAAGTTAAATTCCCTTTTTTAAGTTAAGGAAAAGATAATAATTTATTATTTTATTTAATTTTATTATAAACTGATGCAATGAAATCAAAAAAAAAAATTTTTTTTTTTAATTTATTGATAATTTTTAACGAAATTGTACTAAAGTTGAAGTGTTAAAAGAGCTACATATACATTGATTTTCCTGTCTGGAGATGTGCATTTATTTAAAATAATAATAAAAGATATTTTGTAATTATTGATTGTCGTAATTATAATAAATTGAATTAAAAACAAAATATAATGGGAAAGTAAAATAAAGCCATTCTTCATTGGGAGCTGAATTTATGAATAGCGTTTCGAGAAGAGGGGCTAGAGAAGAAAATTTTATATTGCTTCTTCATACTAAATTTTATTCGCATCCCAGTAGCTAAGTTAAAGAATTTTTTTGTAATCGGATATTTTTAAATTCCAGATTATATTCACACCATGTATTGAAAGCTCTCCCAGTGCATACATACACTGAAGTCCAAAAAATAGTATCTCTTTTAAAGAAAAGACTACAAAAAAGGCTTAAAATTGCAAAATCAATTTTGTAAACTTCATACAATTGCTTAACATTGTAACTACATACACCGATTTCAGAAATCACATCAATAGAACTCAAGGGGGCTTTTCACATACCGTCGCCAGCAGCTAAACCGTATGTTATTCTATTGGTAGAAATTCAGGGACCGATTTACGCATTTGGAGGCCCAGGGCACTCATGTTCAATGGGCCCCTTTTCCTTCTACTTTAATATTACAACAAACAAAACAAACTGCCGATTTTTTGTTCACCCGTCTAAAAATTCTCCCCACTTTTCATTTTATTGGTAAGACTTAACTAAATCCAATGCTTGTCTATCACCAATATAAAAGCGCAGTAATACCTCCATCCATTGACTAAAAAACAAAAAACAAATTTGGAAATTTTGATTTTTAATTATTTTTATTTTATTTTTTAAATGTATGATGGAATTTCTTGGAGGCCCCCTCGGTGGGAGGGCCCAGGGCACATGCCCCGAATGCCCTGCCTTAAATCAGGCACTGGGGAGAATTGTTATGCAGATTACTTATTACCCAATGTAATTTTTTTTTCTACAATCTGAAAATTTACAACCGTTATCATTATTGTTTACCTAATATTGATTTTTTTTTTTAAATGTTTTTTTTCGTTTTAAAGCAAAAAATGGGTAAAATTAACAAGCGAATCTATATATAGTTACATTGTTACTATAGAATACTTTACAATAGTTATTACAATAGTTACATCCAATGACATTATTGTTATTATTTTCTGCACGCAAACGAAGAAAATCCCCCCCCCCGCCCAATTCTGCCTATTAAAAAATAAAATAATGGCTACAGGGTCAACTTTCTATTATGTGTAGTCAACATCTTTTGCGTGGGTGGGTGGGAGGGTTGATTAATAGTATGTATGTATTACAAATGTGAACAACTTGATTGTTCTTGGCATAGTTTTTTTTTCCTTTCTTCTTTTCAAGAGTTATGTAACTTTTCTTTTACTTGCTTCCACATAATATCAAATTTCTCAAAAATCTATATCAGGAGAAGCTTAGAAATTAAAATAAATGCTTAATCAAAGAGCCGGTGTATTAAATTTTATATGATCGGAAAAATAAAACGTAACGAGAGTTTTATCAATGCAAAGTTTCTAGTTTCAAATCTCCTTTCATGCATTCATAATCAGATGCAACAATATATAAGATAGTATCAACCATAAGGTTATAAAAACATTTTTTGAAGGGGGGGGGGCAAATATATATATATATATATATATATATTTAAGACAGTTTACGATTCATCAATTTTAAAAGCAAGCTGTAAAACTCTTAATCTTTTTTTTTTTTTTCTTTTCCCCCAAAATATGCATTTCAAGTTTAACCCTTTGTATCCCACCCGGACTTTAAAGTCCCATCAAAAAAAAATTCCTCAATATAGCCTAAATTTACTACAGGATTTCATTGGAACTTCAAAGTCCCTATAGTTTAAGCTAAATTTAATGAGATGTTTCTCATGCAGCAAAGAAATAAAGTTTTAAACTATTTTTTCCAAAAATAAGGTAATTTGGGATAATAAAGGGTTAAGTAAATTAACTGTTTTAAATATTTTTTATTTTATTTTTTAATGTTTATAATTTGTATTTTAATTAACTACAATGTGTATTACTTCCAAAATTTTGGTATTTTTATCTATTAAAAATTTGATTTTTAATGGCATCATTGGTTATATTAAACATAAACACTTCTCAGTTGCTTTGTTAGCTATATTAATTCGTACTCTGTTATTACTTCTATTTAATATATATATATATATATATATATATATTTACATATATTACCTTTGAAAAAATTTTGACTAAATATAAGATTTATTGTTTTATGGAGGGAAAAAATTGGGAATGAAAGGGTTAAATAGTTGAAAATAAATAGTTGCTATCGTATTTTAAGCTATGCTTTTAGAAACTTGTAAATATTAACAACTTATGTTTTAATATTTTGGACCAATATATGAAGTTTTTACTATATCATACAAGTTGTTTAATCTCATTTGCAAGATGAGATGATTTTAAGGTAGATGAAACTTCAATGTTTCTTTTTTCTTTCTGATATTTTTAATATATTTACGAAATAAAACAAACTAAAATTTCAAAAATAATTTCCTCATTTCTTCAAATTTATTTTTCAGTTTATTTACTAATACCTTTTCTTTACCAGAAACTTCTCATTAGCTTATTTAGGAGGTGAAAACTGCTTTTTACTATTATAATTAGAATAAAAATATGAAGAAATATAATTTTAGGCCATTTATTTACATAACTCTAATTTAAATATTTTTCAAATTGATAAAATCGTAGACGATTTATGTTATGTAGAATTACTCCCAGACTCTTCCATTTTACTTGTGAGAGCAAGTTGCTTCTACGTTTCTAAAATGTTCTAGTGCAAGTGAAAAATGAATGCTTCAGTTTATCAGAAGTTTTTTAATGCTGATTAAAATTGGTACGCCAGAATTTGTTATTAAAAGCTTGTTTCAACATTTGGAAAAGTACAAAAGTAATACTTTTAATTATAAAATAAAAGTAACGAAATAATATGTAGCAAAAATTTTCAGAGCTATTTTCACGTTCTGTAAGATAATTTAAAAATTACATGTTAACGTTTAATTTGTATTAAAATGTTCCCGAAACTGCATTTTATAGAAGGAAACGTTTATATAAAAATTTTTAGGATAAATTATTTAAATGTGGCATGCAAGTTTGAAAAATGCAAAAAGTTATAATTTTAATAAATTATTAAAAATGATTAAAATATCTAAATATCTTATTCATTCTATATAATGTAGTTTTGGAAATATTTTCATGCAGGTTGTATGGTAATATGCAAATTCTAAATCTTACTGATCGCGAAATACTGAAAAATTTTACTACATTAATAAATTGCTACATTTTTTATTGTAGTTAAGAATATTAATTTTGATTTAGCAAAACCTGAAAAAAAGCCTTAAACTTTGTTATTTTTATGTAAAACCTGTAATCAGTTGAAGATTTATTTTTGTCAAGTACTGAAACTTTTTAAAAAAGGTACGAGACACCAAACTCAATTGCATCAGCGTACGTTTTTAAAAATATTGCCTCATTTCCTTACTTGTCATGATACTCATATAATATGCCTGTTACATGTCTGTACTGATAAGTATAAAGGATTTAAGTCCATATTCTTGATTTTTCAAGAGACAAAAAATAAAGTTAAACTAACTAAAAACTAATGAGCAGAATCGATTACGAAAAAAAGATTGTTGGTTTATACGCTTTAGACCATTCAGTGATTGTCAATCTTCATTTAATAAAGGGAAAAATTGAATTAAATATTTTATACCAAAGATTAATGCTAAATTTCTCACTTTAATCTTTTTTTTACCAATGGATTTTCTCAAAGACTAAATGACGTGGATTTAAATCCTTTATACCAATCGATAGAGAATTTCTTTCTGAGTCTGACTATGTACTTAACTCAAAATCGACATTTTTGGACTTAAATCCTTTATACTTATCAGTACAGATGTAACAACGTAATATTGCAAACTTGTTTAAGAAACGATGGAATTAAAGAAGAGATTTCTGAAACTTGGTTCTGATACATATTTTAATTTTTGAAAATAAATCTGGAAATAATTCAAAACATTTATGCATTGTATCAAAAATAGCTTATTTACTTTAATACGAGCTACAGTATATAATTAAGGTAATTGGATAAAAAAAAGAATAGGATCGTAAAACATAATTGGAAAAATGTGAAACCGCTCATGTAATTCTTTCCTTGAAGTTGGTTGACTGGAGGTACCAGGTTCGACCTCAGGTCGCTCGCATCGGCCTAGCCGTTCGGAGTTTTACGTGTTTTTTCTTCGAAACTTGCATAAATATGGACTAGGATCTCTTAGAAAGACCCCCATGGAGGGCACTTTCTCTCAGGCCTAGAACCCTAGTGTAATCAATCGGCCTTAATCCTAATACCATACCGTTCATGTTAAATATTTCTACTGTAAATGGAATATTATTTTAATCTCTCATTCACTCGTTCAATTTTATGATACATAAATCAAAGTGAAGTTTCACATACACCTAATTACACAATGTATTTTATTATATAATTTTAAAAAACTGAATTTTACAATGTAAAACATTAACCAAAAATAAAACATTGTAAAGTCGCGTAATGATTTGATATAATTTAACGCTACTTTCTCTTTCAGATGATTTCGTTTATCGAAAGGATTAAAGGAGATTTGAGAATCTGAATTTGCAATAATTTTTAAGAAATACCTTTAAAATCAATGTTGAGAACTAAAGATATATTTAGTTTTCTTTATAGTAGTTACCTTTGATTCTTTCTTTTATCCAGCCGCTAAATTTCAAATAATGCTTTAAAATGTCGATACTTTTGTGTTATCTGTTAGTTTCATAGTATTTGAATTTTTAATTTCTGTTTCTTTATTTTTCACATCTAAAATGTAATTTACTCCATCCACTCCTTTCGACTTCAAAAATGAATCTCTCTCAGTAATCAAAACCCTTGGTAAGGAATGAAGAACTTTCTTTTTAGTTTATTTTAAAGATGAATGGGTATTAATCCATTCGAAGTATCTTTTACAGCGTTAAAATATCAAAATCAGCATTTTAACAGGGGTTGATCGAAGCAAAAAATTGGGACCCTTTTGCTGCCCCTTCACAAAATTCAAATCCATAAAATGGGTCCCTTAACACGTTGAGCGCCACGCGAATTCTTAAGGAAATCCCATTCAGGCCACGCGCGCTGCTTAGAAGCGTGTTATGTTGGGCAGAGGACAACTCCGCCGAAGCATAGGACAACTCCGCCGAAAAATTTATCAGCTGTTTCCCCCAGCAGGACAACTCCGCCGCATTCCTTTCTGCCGTTTTCCCTCGATAGGACAATTCCGCCGAATGAGGGGGGAAGGCATTACCTTTGGCGAAATAAAAGTTGGCGAGAGTGCTAAAACTTCAGGCATTCAACTTTTGTTAAAAATAAATATACAAAAGAATGGTAATAATCTATATATTAATTCGCAAACATGAAATTTGTTGTACGTTTTTAACATATTAATTATGGGGGTAGAGGACTGAAAGTAGCATTGTTAGAAAGTTATGGTTAATGAGAATTTAAGGGAAAAGAAAATGTCTTATTAGAATCTCAGAGGCATTCAAAAATACCTTTATTTTTATGCACTTTTTCATTTTATACACGTAATCATTTGTATTAAAAATTTTTATAGAAGAAAGTTGTTCAATTTGTCAATTTCTTAAAATTCAATAAAAAGAATAGGCACAGTAATTTGTATAGATGTAACTTCCCTATATTTTCAACTACAGATTTTTTATTTTATAAGGCAACAACCTTTAGAGTGTTAGAAATGCTTATTGACTAAACGAATGCAAAACCGTAATTTAATACTATTGAACATGGAGGCAAAAAAAAAGATTTAATTTATGATTTATTAGTTTTTATTATTATTATTAATTATTCATTTATTTATGATGTAATTTTTTTTTTTTTTTGGTGATTTACGTCAGCTATAATTGGAAAATATTTATATATATATATAACGTAATGCATTCTAATTAACTGAAACTTGATTACTTATTTTTGAAAAGTGTGTTTATTACTATATGCTGATTCATTATAAATGCATATTGGACGAAAAATGACACTGCTATGTACTGCAATTTAACTCTATTTACGGAAAGACCATATCAGCTTTTATGCTATATACCGGCAACAAAGTTGCTATATAAAATAGATATCATGAGATAGTAGAAAAAATACTGTTTTTGGGTCAAATTTTTGAAATTGAGTTTTTGTTATATTTATACGTTATGACGTCCCCTGAATCCGAAAATCATGTCTTTGCGGTTGATCTATGTGCCTGTTATTAGCATATTCTAAGAACAAATAACAACAGAAAGATCTAACTCGATATACTAAATCTGTATCGTATAGGAAAGCTGCACTAAAGTTTTCGTTGAGATCAAGCAAATGATTCGTGTTAGTATTCCAATTAGATTCAATTAGTATTTGTAGTATTAAATTGTATGGTAAGCCGTGTGAGTAACATACCAAATTATTATTAAACTGTTGACATATTATTTCGATACAGACAGTATTCTTTGCTATTGAAATGATCAGAAGAAGAAAGTAAATGGATACAAACGTTCATAGGTATATTCATCGTTACGCAAATAATAATCAATGAAACTATAATAATCAATTTATAATTCTTATTACTAAAAGCCGTTCATTTAAACGAGTTATTTGCGGACATTTCTGTTCCATAATTATCTTCTGTTCCATAATAATCTGTCTTCCATCATCGACAATATCATAATAAAATTCTATATACATTAATATGTGGGCTCGTTTTTTTTTTTTTTTTTTTTTTTGATGGGGGGGGGGATTTTTCGTGGTAAAATTTTCTGTTTTTTTTTTTTTTTTTTTTTTTTTTTTTTTCCAGTCTCCCAACAAAAACAGCTATGTTACTAAAACCTATCTTCTGAATGTTCCTCCAATATCAACTAGTATGTTGTAACCACCATTAAACTTTCCTCTACATTTTTTCCGTACAAATTATTTAATAAAATTAATATTTATTAAAACTATTTTCCACGATATATACAGATGGAGATGATTTTCATCGCACAGAATTATTACTGTTGTTATTACTGGTATTTATCACTGTTGAATAAAAAATTTAAGAAATTAAATTAAAGAAAATAAGTAAAGAAAATTTAATATAAGTTAATATAAGTTAAGTAATGTATATTTGAATATTATGTTAAGTAAAGAAAATTTAATTTCTTATTTATCCTTTAATAATTTTGTAAATGTAATCAGAATAATTTAAACTAAGATGTAAATTTTTCTTAAGTTAATTTTTACTCGAATTTTATGATATTCAAGTGCTACACAAAAATTAGAAATAAATTTATTAATAGCAGAATTTATTAATACGATTAAATAATTGTCAAATAAAAGAACATATAATAATAATGAAAAATAAAATTAAATGCACGTTTATGAGTAAAAATTTTTACTCATAATTTGATTAAAATCTATTTTACTTTTACTCACCTTTCCAAAGCGAGGAGGAAGGGCTCTTATATAATGTTCGATGTGCCGCCAAAGTGCAATGCGTCGCCAAAAATGGAAATACTGCTGCAGACCCCCTCTTCTCGTCTCAGGAAAATGGCGCGGCGGAGTTGTCCTCTGTGGGAAAAGGGGGGTTAAAATTCTCGGCGGAATTGTCCTATGAGGGGAATAGGGGATTAAAATCTCGGTGGAATTGTCCTGTTCCGGTTATGTTTACCGTGTTTCAATAAAATCCATTAAAATACCTTAATGATATAATTCTATAATAAATAAAAATTAAGTAAATTTTAAATAAACTGTCAATAATTACTTAAAACTATGTAAATTTTTTAGTTTTATATCATACTAGCTGGCTTTGCCCGCTTCGCTGGTCACTACATTAAAATTATTTCTTTTTAATTGAATAATTGAAACGTTTAAATAAATATATTTCGATTGGCGACTTTTTTCGCCTCAGCTTTAGTATGGGATCTGCTCAGTGATATTAAATACCATTTTTAGCTTCTCGAATTTATACTACAAAACTATTATTAAAACGAATATTTTCGAAAACAATCCAATAGTAAAGCTTATTCTTCGACTATTCTGGAAACAGTTGAAGCTGTTACTCATATAGCAAAAGTCACTATTCGATGAATGTTCTCGAACATTCTGAAAAACAGTCACTTGTTCCACAGGAGTAAAGCAAATAACGTCAAATACTACAGAGCAACAATCTTCGCAAGCTCAAGAAAAATGTTTATTCGCTTCGATCTCAATCCTTAAAGTGCAATCTCTCAGAATAGGTCTCTGAATAACTCTGATTCGCAGTGAGTACATACTCTCTCGCATAAATCAACTGACTCCTATTTATAACTTTTTCGATGATTCCATGGATAATCCCATGGAAAGCTCGAGATCTCTGCTCCCATGTGTCGGAGATCTTCGAAACTTGAGGAATTCTAAAGCACCATTTATCATCAAACTCGGTTGCCCTCTCGCCAAATGTGGTCGCCCACTCACCAAGTTTGTCGCCAAGGCTGACCCTACTGAAAGTGAATGAAAGAACTGACCATTTATTTTCACTTCGCCTGTAAAACTGCTTTCATTACAACAGTGCTAATGATGCGGGGCAAAGAATTAATCCCTTATAACAATATGCTAAGAGCACTATTTCTGCCGCATTTTAGACAACTAATATTTTTATGGTTATATATATGTCCCATTAAACGTATTCTTATTTTTATTTATTTAAATATGAATTTAAATTAATCAAATATTTCTACCGGACAGCGTGCAGGTACAGTTACGCACGGCAGCTCGTATATTTGTATTATAAATTAGCATAGTGATTGGTATATAAAAAAAATAAATATTATGTGTAAACATTACCGTGCTACTCAACTTTATTAAATCTCTCCCTTGGCGGCTTTTGAATTTTTGTCACCATATTAGTGATTTTTTTACTTTCTCTTACCCATAGGGTCGAGAAAGTATTGTTTTAGGGTCAAATTTTCGAACGTGAGTTTTTGTTATATTTACATTTTCTGAGGTCCCCTGAGGCCTGAATACAAAAATAATGTTTTTAAAGAATGGTCTGTGTGGATGGATGGATGTCTGTGTGTCTGTTATCAGCATATCTTAAGAACAAATATTAGCAGAAATTCCAAATTCGGTATTCTAAATGTGTCTCATATAGGGATGCTACAGTAAGCTTTTCGTTGAGATGAAGCAAATGGTTCGTGTACAGGGACACTCAAAAATATTCAAATGCATTACGTCTATGGGGGAAATTGCAGGTAAGTAGAGTTCAACATTTATAAACTGCACTAAACCAAATGAAACGAATATATATTTTTTTGTAATAGAGATAGTCAACTGGTAAAATTTTTTTGTGTATGTAGGATCTCCGCCCCCCCCCCCTTCGAGGGGGGGGGGAAGTCTCCCCTCGTGGGAAGTAGATTTTCATGATGGATAAATTTTCATGGATGGATAAACTAAATCGCCAATACCTTTAAAACGAATGGTTGAACCATCGATCTGCGATAATTTAAAATAAAGTTATCGATTTTTTTCATTTTTAACAAAAAAAAAAAAAAAAAAAAAAGTAATATTGAGAATAAATTCAACTTTTGTTTGGATATTTAGTGTTATACTACTTCTGTAATATGGATATCGTGTGCGTTATCATGGAAGATAATTTTTTAAATAATAATTTAAATATTTTTTACTGAGTGAATTTGTATAGGAAAATATAGAAGAAAGTCGTGTGGTGGCCACAACACATTCATTATTTCTTGTTAGTGGATATGCTTTACTAATAATATTTTACCATTTCTAGGAAAACTGTTCGGGAATTGAAATAAATTCCTCATAGAGATATGGTAATTAATGTATGTTTTAAGCTAAATATTTATCGCTTGTTTTTTATACATTAATGAAACGGGGAGTTGAGGGGGGCGGTTGCCCCCCTCACACAGAACTAATTATCATATAAAACTCTTTCTAAGCCTAATTTGAATTTTTTAACATAGGTTTACATGACAGCACTCGTTATCTTACCTCATAATCTCCATCCTATATTTATAGTATTAAATTTCAGGGTAAGAGAAAGTTGTGTGACTGACACACCATATTTTTTCTATAATAAAATTTCTTGTATAAAAGAGGGGATCCTATTTTGGTGATACTTTTATTGGACACCTTTTTGTTAATTTGTAAGAATTCTTCATATTCTGTTTATATTTTTTATGGTTTTTAAGCTTAAAATAGTGTTTGAAATAAATTTTCTATTTTTAAAACTACAAGTTTTTTTTTCACGCTATAAAATTATCTATTCAGATAAAAACAGATCAATTATGTGACTACGATTTCGGTTACTTTCCTTAAATGGCTATTGCTAAACTAAAATGGATTAAAATGGCTGTTGCTAAATTAAACTTCTTGGCGAAAAGCATTTGGTTTATTTCAACGCCAAAAAAAAAAAAAAAAAAAAAAAAGCCCAGTAGGATCTGTAAATAAAACCTGATAAAATAAATTTATAGTTCATAGAGTTTATTGTAGTAAAGAAACTCTACGCAGTCAAACATGACGTCATGGGCAGTTTTTTTTTTTTTCTTCTTTTTAAATACCAACTTGACAGTAAAAATCTACAAAATAATAGTTAAAAAAAGCATATAATAGTTCCATAAATTATATTAACACTTTATCAATGTGTATAAAATTTTCAAAGTGATACTGGCGTCAATTTTTATGAGATACATAATGCAATTTTTTTCATTTTTTTTTTACTTTCCGAACACTATAGTGAGGAAAGTATTGTAATCATGTCAAAAATCCGAATTCGAGATTTTGATGTTTCTATACGTTTTGAGGTCCCCTGAGTCCGTTTTCACTATTTTTACGATGATGTATGTATGTGTGTGTGTATGTGTGTATGTGTGTATGTTTGTGAACACGCTAGCGTCTAAAGGCTTTGTTCGATTAACCTGAAAGTTGGTACGTATATTGTAAGTCACCATAGTACGAACCCTATAGATTTTGGTGAATCTAGCACTTATAGTTTTTTTACAGGGACACAAAGAAAAATTCTTTATCATTATGGCCTATGGGACCAAAATCTTAAAAGTGCGATAGCATCTAAACGCCTTATTCAATTGAGCAAAAATTTTATACCCATATTATAGGTCACAGATACTCAATCTGTATAGATTTTGGAGAATCTAGCACTTATAGTTTTTTTACAGGGACACAAAGAAAAATTCTTTATCATTAAGGCCAATGGGGCCAAATTTTTAAAAGTGTGATAGCGTCTAAACGCCTTATTAATCTGAGCAAAAAAATTGTACACATGTTATAGGTCGCATTTGCACCAACTGTATAGATTTTGGTGAATCTAGCACTACAGTTTTTTTACAGGGACACAAAGAAAAATTCTTTATCATTATGGCCTATGAGACCAAATTTTAAAAGTGCGATAGCATCTAAACGCCTTATTCAATTGAGCTGAAAATTTGTA